>CM031613.1:14420361-14444014 GCA_018398815.1 Conus ventricosus
ATAAAGGATATTCTCTTTTACAAAGAGCCCTTTTGAAAAATTTGGGGAAATACTCAAAGAAGTGTTCCCCCCCGAATCATAAACCCACCTTCTATACTTTTTGTCGAGCCTCGAAAGATCTTTAAAAAGGGTTTCCTCAGTAAACCCAGTAAACCGTAATAAAACATAGGATTAACCCAAGACACAGTAAAATTTGCCCCCCTTAAATTTTTTTGGGGTTAAAAAAATAAATGCCATTCAGAACAAAATATGTAAAGAATATCGATGTGCTTGGGGGCGCCCTTGATAATTGTAAAACAAAAACTTCTATATTTTTGCCCCTACTTGTTTCCGTTTTTGTCAGAGTTTTCGAAAGGTGCTTCAAGTGCATTTCCAGGATACCATGCCTTTTAAAAATTTTTTTACAATTTTCTTATGTTAACCCCTGTTGGCTCAATCCTGAATTGCTGTTTCATGATTTGTTTCGTCATTGTTTTTATTTTTGAGTCTTTTTTTTTTTTTTTAAATTCTTATTTTAGATTTTCTCCCATCCACTACACGCACAACGCACAGCACGCACGCGGGGCCCCGCCATCCGTACGCAGCTGCACGCACACACGACGCACGCTGCTGCACACACCAAACACACACACAACACACCCCCCTTTCTAATTACTTTAAAGTGAAAAGAGTTAAATTGAAACAACAAAAACATGTACACATCAAAACATGATGTCGGAAAAAACCGTTTTCTTCAGATCTTGTGGCCGGAAAATTATTGACTATATAAAACCGCAACATCGGGAGAAAACCACCCGTGAGGGAATAAAGGGTTCAGAAAAGGCTACTCTTGGGAAACAACTCTAACACTAGACTTCCCGTATAGTATGGTGATTCCTCATAGCTTTGCCAACTTCTGGGCTTGAGGTCTGCGTGAGCATTTTAAAAAATTCGATTTTGTGGGAGGGAGTTTTGTTGCAAAAAAAATCAACACCGAGAGGAATTACCAATTAAAAGTTACCTGCCCAACTTTAAGCAGTTTAAAGGTTTTCCCGAATTGTAGAAAATTCCCTAAAAAAAAACAACAACAACAACAAAAACAAAAACAAAAAAAACAAAAAAAAAGAAAAAAGGGGCCACCCGATTTGAAAAGTAAACTTTGATTTGTTATAACTTTAGGGATTTCCACACCAATCACCACACTTTTTGGTACAGGACTAAAGCCTTGCTGTGCCTTGTGGGGAAAGGGAAAAACGCTTTTTTGGTAAGGATAAAGCCTTGCGTGCAGTGGGGCTGAAGTGACCATGCTTTCTCTGGGGGGCCAAAGCCCAGGGGAAACATTTTAGGAGAAGGGGGTGTACGAGGGGGACTGAATACATTGATTAATGAACACATGTAATCATCTGATGTGTTTAAGAGCTAGAATGTTTGAGGGAAGCGTATGTGTGTGTGTGTGTGTGTGTGTTTTGTGGTGTGCGTTTGCATGCACGTGTATGTGTGATGCATGTGACAGCGTTGTAGGGGGGAGGGGGGTGAGGGGTGGGGGTTGGGGGCTTCAAAATGTGAATAAGTGTTCTTTCCACTATGTGTGACATTAGATAGGTGTACGTAAGAGTGTGTGTGTGTGGTGTGGTGCGTGCTGCAAGCGGCGTGCGTGGCGTGTGTGTGTGCATGCATACAACTCTCTGTGTTCATAGCCGATGCACCTCCCAAACCATCGGATGACAGACCTACAAACACTTTATACTTCAGAAGAGGCACACTGCAAAAATTGTGTTTAACTAAAATCAAAAACCTACAGGACAGACAGAGATCGAGATGGTGGTGGAGTTCTCCTTACCCATCCGTTCGGACCTCAAAAGTTACCCAGTACCAGAACTCAAAACTGACTGTGAGATTGTGTGGGGCTGCCCTTAAGGTGACCGGTAAAAAGACTTTATACCTGTGTGCCTTTTATAGACCTAACACCAAAACCAAGCTCAGAGATGGGATTCTCATAATGTGAAAAAGGAGGAAAAAAGTGGCGGGGGTCCGGGGGCCGCTGAAGGCCCCCGGTGGGGTCCAGGGGCAAGGCCCCTGGGGGGGTTAGGGGGCGAAGCCCCCTGAAGCTGAAGATTTTTTAGAATTTAACCTGCCAAAAATCAGCATCTAGACACCAAAGTATTAAAAAGTATTAATAACCTTGATCCTACAAAAAAAAGACTTTCTCACCTTCGCCATTGATGTCTGTCAGGAAATCATGAAGACCATTAAACACAGGATTGGTGATTTTCCAGTTGCTAATTCACAAAAATTTTTCCAGCAGTTGCAAGTCAGTTTCTCATTACTGTCCTTCACATCACCACTTTTTCAGCGAGCAGTTTAGTTTCTAATAGAAAATAGCCATCCTTTAAAATACTTTTTTAAAAAAGTTTACCTGAACACCAATCAAATAATTTCTTATAGTTGTCCTTCAAAATACCACGGAGGATTCTGTTTCCCTTTTATAGAATAATATAAGTGAGAGAGTTGACTAAGGATCATATTCAAAGTGTGCAAATTGTAAAGGGTTTTAACTCATTGTGTGCCCACAAGCAGTTTTTTTTTCTTTTCAACTTGATCCATCCCCAAATTACAATAAAAAAAAAACATTTTCCCACACTTCTGATACCCTCAACATAATGATGTCACTTGCTAAATCTAGTCACCAGAGTATAAGTATGCATGCAAAATCTGCCGGTCGGGCTCGTTTGTATGAATGTGTGTAACTGATTTTTCCCCCCATGATATCTATACCAGAAAAAAAGATTTTTGTGACCGGTGGTATGGGTTTAAAAAAAAAATTATTCTTATTATTATTACTACTACTACACTATTACTTTTTCCGTACTATCGTCTGTTTGTTTACTTATGTTTGTTTTGCTTGTCTGTAGAATGTCAATAACACCCTTGCAATTTTTTTTGTTTTGATCTCTCTCTCACTAAAATAGTTTGTTGTATGCTATTTATTACGTAAAATATTGACTACACAATTGTGTATACTGTGACATTGATGTAACCTGTTTTTTCAAAGAGAACCTTCATTGCAAAAAAATCAGCTTGATGACTGTGGGCATTACATCAAGAAGAAAAAAAAAAAAAAGGGGGGGGGGGGGGGGGGGGGGGGGGGGGGGGGGGGGGGGGTGGGGGGGGGGGGGGGGGGGGTTCTACAGATTCATCATATCTATCTGGAGATAACCTGCAATATTATTAATATCATTTCTTCAACAAAACAAAAGCATTACTCTTCACAAAAGAGAGAGAGAGAGAGAGAGAGAGAGAGAAGAGAGAGACGGAGTGGGGGTGGTGGTAGACTCGCCGATGCTCCAAACGATCCAAGATCTCGTTTTTAAGACGATCTTTCACTCTTGCTAGGTGCTTTTCAGCAAGAACGTGGTTGACAATGCTGACTTGCCCCGTGAGCCAACTTGATCGCGTCATTACAAAACCCTGTGCAGACTGCTTGTCCTGGATAGGTGATTTTCCTCATGCAGTCTTTCAGTCTGAGAATCCCCACTGTGGCTGACGGCGCCTTTGGAACTGGTCAGCATCACTTTTTGCGCTCACTTCCTCCTCCAACCACTTCCAAGTCCATTTGTTTTTTAACTGAAGCATCGACTTGCTTCGCAAGAACTTTCTCGCTTTCTGCTATCTGACGAAACATTCTGGTTTTCGCCACTCTCGTCAAACCGAAAGAAAATGGCGTCAGGAAAAAAATTCGCAAACGTTTTGCCGCGTTCTCAAAAAATCAACACTTCCCCGCTTTGATGGTTTCGGTTAACCGCAGAATGAAAAAAAAAGGGACAGCAGTCTCAAACCGCCCAAAGGGCAGAAACCGGAAACATCCATTTGCCGAACGGACAATTAAACACAATATCGATCGACCTCTCGCCGTACATAGCTTCAACACAAACCTACCTCTCCCCCCCCCCCCCCCCCCCCCCCCCCCCCCCCCAATTTTCTCAACGGATTTACACGATCTCAAAAACGACCCCTGGGGCCATCAAAAAGACGGAAATACGCCAATCGGCGGAAAAATCCCATCTCTGAAGCTGGAATGAGAGGGTTCAAAGAGTTCCTAGATCGATTTTCAACCATCTCAAACGCCCAGGTGTTGATCGGTGGAGACTTTAACCTTTCCCGGGATGGGACTGGGAACAACCACTCGAAGAGCAAGTCAAACTATGTAGAAATCCACAAGGAGTTCCTTGAGACATAAGGAATCATGGTCTGGAGCAGATAGTTACAGAAACCTACCAGACTTGATACACACCGACCTTGTTCTCACGAACGTTCCAAGCCTGGTCCCCAGAGTTGAAGTGGGTAATGGGGGTATCAGACCATGAAATAGTGTACTGCGAGTACAATGTACATGTGCAAAAGTCAAAACAAAACCCGGGGAAGATCCACCTGTACAACAAAGCAAAAACTGGGACGGGATTAGGGAAAACCATGAACGAACTAAACACAGGCTAGATAAAGGTGGCAATCTCTCAACACAGGAACTTTGGACCGAGTTCAAGTCACCTACACTGACACAATGGTTTAAACATGTTCTCAACTAAACAGGCCCGTCCAAGCACAGCAAACCCGGGGTTACTCCAGAAATAAACCCTGATCAACAGAAGAACAAAAACCTACAAGATGAAGAAGAAGAAAGGCACGCAGGAACTCAAAAAAGAATGCCAGAGACTGCGAAGAATAACCCAGTGCAAACTCAGACGAGCATACTGGACTTACATCAATGACTCCATCACCGAAACTTCCCTGGACGAGCCTCCTTCGCTTAAAAGGTTCTGGACCTACATTAAGCACCAGAGGAAGCAAACGTGGGTGTATCTCCTCTCAAAGTGAATGGCAGATTGATCTCGGAGCCAAAGGGACCAAGCAGAAAACTCTGAATAAACAATTTCAATCTGTGTTCACTGAAGGAAAACCTACTCGGGGGAGGAGTTTCAAGAGAAATGCCAGATGAAGCAGGCAGATTACTCAGAGCTGACCATATCCAGATCTCTGAAAAGGGTGTCCGAAAGCTACTCCAGGATCTGAATCCGTACAAAGCTTGTGGACCGGACGAATATGGCCAAAGTACGAAGGAACTGGCCCAGAAATCACTCCCATACTGACTCGCATTTTTCAATCCTCCATCGACAACGGAGATATACCGGAAGACTGGAGAACAGCAAATGTTGCCCCTGTTTTTAAAAAAGGAGAACACTAAAGACCCGGGTAACTACAGACCAGTCTCTCTGACAAGTGTACCCTTCAAAATCATGGAGCGCATCATTGTCAGCGCTCTAACAAACCATCTAGAGAGCAACAACATACTTTCCCCACGCCAACCACGGATTCTGCAGAAGAAGATCCTGTGAGACTCAGCTATCAAACTGGTGGAAGAACTTTCAGAGACAACGAAAAAATGTGGCCAAACAGAGATTATCGTCATCATGGATTCTGCGAAGGCCTTTGATAAGGGTTAACCACTCACTCCCCCTCCATAAACTACACCAGTAGGGGTCCGAGGCCTTATCAACAGATGGGTTGGTGAATTCGTGCAAAACCGTAGACAGGCAGTTGTGGTTGATGGAACCAGATCGGACTTTGTCAGTGTCAAGTCGGGTGTACCTCAGGGCTCCGTACTAGGACCGAGTCTCTTCTTAGTCTAAAATAAATGATCTGCCCCAAAACCTCACTTCACAGCACGTCTCCTTCGCGGACAACACAGCTGTCTATAGGCTAATAAAATCAAGCCAGATCAGGAAGAACTACAGCAGGACTTAAAAAGCTTGAGACATGGGAAAGGAGCTGGGACATGACTTCCATCCTGGCAAATGTCCCACCTTGGGCCCGTCATCAGCTCCAAGTGAACAGACAAACTTCCGCGTCCCAAACTACCATCTACATAACCAAATCCTGTCAAATTAGAATCATCAAAGTACCTAGGGGTCACCATCGCTCAAGACCTAAAGTGGGACCAACACATCAAAAACATCATCAAGAAGGCAAATCAAACCTGGGTTTCCTAAACGCAACTTTGAAGATCAGCGCTCCGGACCATCAAGGAAACAGCATATAAAGCTTGGTACGCCCAGTCTTGGAGTATGCGAGTACAAATGTGGGACCCATACATAAATGACCATGTCACAGACATTTAAGCGGTACAAAGGAGAGCAGCGCGCTTTGTCAATGACAAATATCATCGACAAGCAAGTGTTCAACAAATGGTAACCGACATAGGATGGGCAAGTCTGGAGAGCCGGAGGAAAATCGCACGGCTTACCATGATGATAAATAATTCACAGCCAAGTACATGTGGAGTTTGGAAAGGCACATGCAGATGGAAAGGATAAACTAAGAACGGCAACCTCACGCAGAAGAAGACTGCACTCTCTCCAGTTGAAACCGCATCCAGTCTTGAGAGACTATAGACTGAACTCGTTCCTGCCACGTACAATCAGGGAATGGAACGATGAACTGACAGGGCTGCAGTAACATCAGTTACTCTTGACCTTTTCAAGGGCAAGAGCTCGCAGCCCTTTCCAATAAACTAAACAAAACTTTTTTTCTTTTCTTTTTTTTTGTGCGTCACAACCCCCAAAAGTGACATAATAATCAACCTGATGATTGTGGACACTTAAGGGATGATAATGATGACCTACTTCATTTTCATATTTTTTTATCAGAACCACAAGCTGTTATAAATTTTAAAAACTAATGTTTTAGTTCACACCCCACACACAAACACACACACACAGAGTTCTGAAAGCAGTAATTTAATGCTCTATAAAGTGTTCCAAACAATACAGGCAAAATTACATAAAAACAATTTAGACATCGTTCTATAACCCCAACAAAGGTGTGCAACTAAACCCAAAATCACCCCCCCCCCCCCCCCCCCTTTAAACCCCCTCATATCTGAACAAACTGCAGGGCATTTTTGACAAAAATCCAAATGGTTTTTGTAACAGGGTCTTTGATACTCTCCTTGAATGAAAAAATTATGGCTATAAAACACACACACCCTGTGCACATGTTTGTGTGTGTGTGTTTCTCTGTGTGAATTTGTGGGGTGCGAGTGAGTGAATGAGTGAGAGAGCGAGAGAAAGTGTGTGTGTGTGTGGTGTGTGTGTGTGTGTGTGTGTGTGTGAGTGTGTGTGTGTGTTTGTGTGTGTGTGTGTGTGTGGTGAGTTGTGTGTGTGTGGTGAGTGAGCGAGTTCAAAGGTTGCTGTGGTGGATGGTTTGGACAGAGGAGAAAAGAACAGAACGGAAAGGGGCAAAATGCAAATCTCTAAAAAATTCCTTTGAATGTTGTTTTCCACAGGACCAAAATAAAAATCAATATTTTGCAAGAGATGCAAAACTCTAAAAAATTCCTTTGAATGTTGTTTTCCACAGGACCAAAATAAAATCAATATTTTGCAAGACTCAGAACACAATCAACTTGGCTCACAAATGTGGATGCGTAATCTTCTCTCTCATTCTTCTCTTCTTCCTTTCCTTGCTCTCACCCTCTTTTTCCCCTCTATCACAGCAACGCACAAACACGTGCATATTACACATGTAGGACTTTCCTTTTCCGTACACCTATCTAAATCATCTTTCTCTCTCTTCCACACATGACACTACTTTCCACTGCATGTTGCATTCAAACATTCAATACCTCTCTCTCTGTTTTACCATCAAGATATTTTCACACCAGTTCAGCTATGACATTTTCACACCAGTTCAGCATGATTTATAATTTTACACCAATTAAGCCATGACATTTTTTACATCAGCTATCTTACAATTGACATGTTGTTTACGATAAAAAATATCATTAGCAAACATGATCAAATAACCTCATAGCCCAAAGTCTTTCCCTTAAAATGAGACAAATAAAACCTGTGTGGTTCAAGCACTGTCACAGAATTCCCAGACAGCACCACTGTCTACAGCCTGGTATTTCCCCAGGCAGCCCACCATGACCAACTCAGCTCATCCAGCTGCTCTGCCTTCTGCACTCACTGCAGTGCAGTGCTGCTGAGTGCCGGGTGTGGGGAACCCAGTGGGGCCCCACGCACCTTGAAAGCAAGACACATGCACAGAATGGGGGCTGGAATAGCTCAGTTGGTAGAGCGCTGACTCTTAATCTTGGTGATCCTGGGGTTGCAGGTTCGAATTTCCACCAAGCCATTTTGGTAAAAGGGAGTTAACATTGGTTCTGACTCCATTTCCTAAATAGTCCTTCAAATAAACCAAGGTTCCATGTGTGAACACATACATAACATTTTGCACGCAAAATAAAATCCCAACACCAACTTTCAGAAGAGAAGGCCCAAATTTTTGGACTTGGAAGGATCACACTTTGGGCCCACGCACCCAGAAGTGAGAAATTGAAAGAAAGAAGGAAACTGAGTGAATGATACTGACGGGAAATGACACGACTGAATGAAGCCCTGGAAAGGCGCTCTTCAGTCAGCAGTACCCAGATTGTCAGCACCGAGAACCTTTGGCAAGGCGCTTTAAAAATGCTATGCTAGCATTGGTATCATTATAATCATTACATTAATTTTGAGAAGGTCAGGACTGCCAAACAAATCCTTCTTCAAAGAAATCAGCTCCACACTTTAGGCCAAAGACCCCTGGCTTTGCAAAATAATAACTCACCCACACATCTGGTTTTTGACAAGTTGTTTTTTTCTCTTTTGTAAACTATTCATGTTAATCCTTGTATGTGAAGAAAGAAACCTGGATAAGGTGGGGAAATATCAAAACTGAAACACAAGGTCTTTGTCAGCGGCAGCATTGGTAATGCGATTTGGGCAATGAATCGTTTCACTAGGGGAGTAAACACTGCCTCCCTTGTTCTTCCCTTGTGGCAAACCTGACCTTCCATTTCACAGGGGCAGAACCCCCCCCCCCTCTTTTTTTTTGGGTTCCAAGGCTTTATCACAATGTAGTCTGTGCCCTTCAAAAACACTATTTTTCTAAAGGGAAACGGAAGATTCCCTGTACTCATCACACACTAAAGTGTTGACACGGCCAACAACTCCCTTGCCTTGCTGCAGCATGCACAGTTCATCTCTCCCCTCTGCTGCACTGTGGTGGGAACAGGGCGGGATTAGCCCCACCACTCTCACTGTCCCGACAGGGGGGGCTTTGGCCTGCTGCCCTGCTATCTGTCGGAACTTGTCAGTTTTCCGCTGTGGGTGGGGACAACCGGGCTGCTGTGGCCTGGCCCAGGGTTTCCTGCCATGTCACAACACATCATGTCGGTGACCTTGAACCCATGTCACAACACACCATGTCGGTGACCTTGAACCCATGTCACAACACCAGTCGGGGGACCTTGAACCCATACCACACACATCATGTCAGTGACCTTGAACCCATGCCACAACACACCATGTCAGTGACCTTAAAAACCCATGCCCCCAAACACATCATGTCGGTGACCTTGGAACACATGCCACAACACACAATGTCGGTGACCTTGAACCCATGCCACAACACAACATGTTGGTGCCCTGAACACTCGCAGACAACACACCATGTCAGTTACCTTGAACACTCCAGACAACACACTATGTCAGTGACCTTGAACACTCATAGACAACACATGTCAGTGACCTTGAACACTCACAGAAAACACATCATGTCAGTGGCCTTGAACACTCGCAGACAACACACCATGTCAGTGACCTTGAACACTCACAGACAACACACCATGTCAGGACTGTGAACACTCATAGACAACACATCATGTCAGTGGCCTTGAACACTCGCAGACAACACACCATTTCATGACCCTGAACACTCAGACAACACACCATGTCAGGGGACCTTAAACACTCAGACAACACATGTCGGTGACCTTGAACCCATGACACAACACCCCATGTCAGTGACCTTGAACACTCGCAGACAACACACCATGTCAGTGACCTTAAACACTCATAGAACACATGTCAGTGACCTTGAACACTCACAGACAACACATGCCCAGTGCCTTGAACACCCCGCAGACAACACACCATGTCAGTGACCTTGAACACTCACAGACAACACACCAAAAACAGTGACTGTGAAACACTCATAGAAACACATCATGTCATGGTTTTGAACACCGCAGACAACACAACCCATTTCAGTGACCTTGAACACTCAGACAACACACCATGTCAGGGGACCTTGAACACTCAGACAACACACCATGTCAGTGACTGTGAATACTCACAGACAACACAACGTCAGTGATCTTAAAACGCTCCAGACAACACAGCACGTCAGTGACCTTGAATACTCACAGACAACACACCATGTCAGTGACCTTGAACACTCACAGACAACACACCATGTCAGTGATCTTGAACACTTATCAGGGCTTAAAACAGGAGGAGGAAAAAACCACTGAAACAGGGGGGTCCGGGGCATGCTCCCCCGGGAAATGTTTTTTTTAACCGAGTGTAAATCTATGCCATTTCGCGCTTTCTGGACATAATTTCAAGAGTTATTTAGTGCATAAAAATTGCTGTAAACACATTATTATTACAGGAAGATATATTTGGGACAAGGGAGAAGGGGTTAAACACATAATAAAAAGAACACTCCCCCCTTTAACTTGAGTGTTTTACAGGTGTTCACCAACTATAGTCTTTGGGTTTCCCCCGAAGTCGGAGTGGTGGGCTCCCCTGTTGGCGGGGTAATCAAAAACGGCACACAAAGTAATGTTCTCCCCCCAGCTGATGCATTTGTGCCATAGGGGTTCAAATACTTCGGCTGTTCGATGATCCCCCGGGGTCTTTTAGGGCCAAGGTACGACAACAACAACAACACCCAAAAGTCTTTGGATGAAATCTCACTTCTGGGGTTTGCTCAAAAAGTTCACTTTTCAGGTTTTAAAATGATCACACAATATCAAGTTTGAAGTTGGTGCACACAAAGTCAGTAACCGCATCAAACACTTTAAAGTTCAGTCTCAATTTAACAAGATCAACTTGTGGAATCACACATTTTGAAAGTCACAATATCCAAATTTTGATAAATGAGAAACTTGTGGAAAACAGCACTACTGAAAGTCAAATTTTGAAGTTCCTAAATTATAATAAACACTGAAATACAGGATTTCCCCAAGGACACACACACACACCCTTTGTCGTTTGGGGTTTGGGTGGTGGAGGCATTAAAGAAACATAGCAAGGAACTCCCTTTCTTTTTGCTGCTTGCATTGTCTGCACTGTCTTTGCCATCCACCTTCTTGCTTACTTGAATTTCAACCCTACTTTGTCTGCTGTTTCCTTGCCCTTTTTCCTGTCTGGCTTTCACACTCTACAATTTTTATTTCATTCTCATCCACCTTCTTGCTGACAACTTGACTTTGATTAGTTTGAACCCTCTCTTTTTCCTTGCTACCTCCCGCCTGGCTTGCCACTCTCCACATTTTCTATATCACCCTCTTTTTACCCCACAGGATTTCAATGTTCTAAACCTGGCACGTTTTACTGCTGCTAAAGTGTCTTCAGTGACCTTTCTTGGAAATTCCACTCAGCGCCTTGACGTTTGAAACGTGCTTCGCTGAACGAATGTGATCAAGAGCTTTCTCCCGCGACCACCGTAACACTTCCCTTAAGCAGTTTGCACCAAGATAAACCAGTGGGCAATAACTTTGCGAAGAAAGTCCTCCAATGACTTTCTTCGTCAACTTTCTGAAGCGTCCACTCCCATTTCCACTTGTTTTTATTGCAGATTCGTCAAAAGATTTGACCCGCGAACAATGTCTGCGAGCTCCGCCATTTTGTTTTTTTCCGGAAGTCCGACCGGAAACTTCTTCCAAGAATAATCAGGGGCCATAACTTGCGCGCAGTTGCTATGAACGCTTGCAAGCCGATCACGGATACCTTGCTCCCCGTCGGTTTTTTTTTTTTTTTTTTTTTTTTGACAAACCGAAATCGCGGAATTTCCCCCCAGACGCGGAACGTTTTAAAACCCTGACTTATAGACAACACACCAATGTCAGTGACCTTGAAAAACTCACAGACAACACACCATGTCAGTGACCTTGAACACTCATAGACAACACACCATGTCAGTGACCTTGAACACTCATAACACAGTGTCAGTGACCTTGAACACCCATACAATACACCATGTCAGTGACCTTGAACACTCACAGACAACACACCATGTCAGTGACCTTGAACACTTATAGACAAACACACCATGTCAGTGATCATGAACACTCACAGACAACACACCCCTGTCAGGGACCTTGAACACTCACAGACAACACACCAGTCAGTGACCTTGAACACTCATAGAAAACACACCATGTCAGTGACCTTAAACACTCACAGACAACACACCATGTCAGTGACCTGAACACTCATAGACAACACACCATGTCAGTGACTTTGAACACTCACAGACAACACACCATGTCAGTGATCATGAACACTCACAGACAACACACCATGTCAGTGACCTTAAAACACCACAGGGTCACACAGAGCTGCATTTGGGGATATGACCACAAGCATCCAGTCACCATATTTCATGCACGGTTTCTGTGTTAGCACTTGGAGTACTCATGGACACACACACACACACACTCATACACACACACACTCACATTTTCTCTCCCTTCCCCTCTCCTCCCAGGTCTTCTACTCTATTTCCGCCTCAGGCCACACCTCTAGCCCCCACCCCATTCAACTCTCCCCCGCCCCCTTCCCATCTCACTGTCCTTCAAATTCCTTTCTGCCCTCCTTTATCTAATTATTTGCTTGTGATAATGGTGGTAGAGGTAATGGTGATAATAATGACCATTGTTGCTATTGTTATTAGAATTGTTGTTGTGTTATATTGTCTCTTCCCCCCCCCCCCCCCCACACTCATTTCATCACCATCCCTCTACTTCTCACTCTGTGCTAATGGTAATAATAATGATTATTGTTAGTATTGTTATTACCATTGTTGTAGTTTATCTCTTCCCCCCCACGCTCATTTCATCACCATCCCTCTACTTCTCACTCTATGCTTTTCACCCATCACACCCTCACCCTCCCTCCCTTCCCCCTCCCTTTTCACCTTGCCTTCTTACAATTTCCCCTCCATCCCCATCCCCCGTGAACTCTTTTTCCTGTGACTCTTCTTCCCAGGAACTCTTTTCAGTTTCACAACCACAGAATTCTATGCTGTTGGCATGTCAGTTGGCAATGTTGATGCTTGAAAAAGGTTTTATATAAACTGAAACACTGCAACTTATCAGACCTGACTACATCAGCAAACCATTTCCAGTAGCACAGACTTCTGTTTCCAGTAGCAAGACCCTCTAACCAGTAGCCACTACCTCGCCAGGTTTCAAACAAAGTACGATCCAATAGCTTTGTTCTGTTTCACAATTGTTGGATTTGTGTTTGTTCGTCTCTACGTGGTTGAAGACATCATTCCTGCCCCCGTGTTTCACCGAATCTGAACTTTGCACAAATACAGTAGGTATAGTGTGATCGCCATTATGACTTATCACTATGCATGGCCATTCTTCCGTGTAACTTTGCCTAAACGTCTGCTCTGCCGCACGAACTCTTTTACGTTTACATTTGCTCGGCCCGCTTTCACTTCCCTCGAGACACCGTCTTTCACCAGGTCGTGGAGGTGTTGAAATCTTCTCACAATCGCTTTCGCTCGCCGGTGCCCCGCCATTATCGATTCGAAGAGACTGAATAACTTGCACGCATGCGCGATAGGAACAGGAAAACCGAGTCCGCTCAACACTCGCGTCTAACGGAACTGCTCTACTCACTAAGCGCAAAATCTACTAAAACGCCATGATCGACTTTAACTTTGAAAAAAACGTAGCAAAATTATCGCTCGTCGTAGCTCCGTAGCAGACCCCTCAAATACGTAGTTGCTACGGCCGAATCGTAGCAGTAGTCAGGTCTGACTTATTCATGGGTGTTGTATAGGCCACCACCTTTTTCTCTTCCAGTTCTCATCTTTCTTCATGATTCAAGGTACTCAGACCATTGATTTCTCAGGCCAAGTAAATCTTCTATGCATATTTTCTACCAGACCTAGTAGGGGGGGGGGAGGGAGGGAGAGCAGGAAGAGGGAAGGGAAGGGGGGGAAGAGGAGGGGGAAGAAGGGAGGGGGGAAGCAAAACATGAGGCCACATTATAGACAAGACTTGACCAAATACTCTTCAACACAGGAGACTCAGCATGCACCTTGTGACTGGCTGGTGCCTCTCCACAATGACTTTTTTTTTTTTTTTTTTTTTTTTTTTTTTTCTGTCCCAACCTCTGCGCCACCTCAGAGGCAGTGCACACACGCCGCTCATTCCGACACCCTGTCCACAGCCACAGCCCGGTCTGCCCCGCCGCAGCCCCGCACCGACTCTCCACAATGACTTGACCAAAGACTTCAATACATTCAACACAGGACACTCAGCACCCACCTTGGTGACTGGCTGTGTCCTCTCCACAATGACTGACCCAAGACTTTCAATACATTCAACACAGGACACTCAACACCCACCTTGGTGACTGGCTGGTGCCTCTCCACAATGACTTGACCAAGACTTCAATACATTCAACACAGGACACTCAGCACCCACCTTGGTCACTGGCTGGTGCCTCTCCACAATGACAGAAGCTATGGGGGCGTGCAGCGAGGGGGACACACAGCGAGGCCTGTGCGTCCAGAGTCAACTCCCTTGCCTGTCACCTTGGCCGTCACCACACGTGGTTTGTGTGCAGCGCTGACAGAGGACGATGATTTTGCCGACGCCTGACAACAAAGAAGACATGCTGTGATGGGTTACTTCCCTTGAGATACAACTTCCGAACACTTGTACATACCATTAAGATACAACTTCTTTTTTTTGGTTTAAGATACAACTTCTGAACACTTGTACATACCATTAAGATACAACTTCTGAACACTTATACATACCATTAATATACAACTTCTGAACATTTGTACATGCCATTAAGATACAACTTCTGAACACTTGTACATACTATTAATATACAACTTCTGAACATTTGTACGTACATTAAGATACAACTTCTGAACACTATATACATACCATTAATATACAACTTCTGAACATCTGTACATGCCATTAAGATACAACTTCTGAACACTTGTACATACCATTAGGATACAACTTCTGAACACTTGTACATGCCATTAAGATACAACTTCTGAACACTTGTACGTACCATTAGGATACAACTTCTGAACACTTATACATACCTTACCATTAAGATACAACTTCTGAGTACTTACAAGGTCAACTGTCTGAAATCGATCGAAGTCTACAAAAATGAGTAAATGACAACATGTGTGAGGGACTGATGGTTGTGGTGAGGGACTGATGGTTGTGAACATGTGTGAGGGACATGTGTGAGGGACTGATGGTTGTGGACAGTGTGAGGGACTGATGTTGTGTGAGGGACTGATGGTTGTGGACATGTGTGAGGGACATGTGTGAGGGACTGATGGTTGTGGACATGTGTGAGGGACTGATGGTTGTGGACATGTGTGAGGGACATGTGTGAGGGACTGATGGTTGTGGACATGTGTGAGGGACATGTGTGAGGGACTGATGGTTGTGTGAGGGACTGATGGTTGTGTGAGGGACATGTGTGAGGACATGTGTGAGGGACTGATGGTTTGTGTGAGGGACATGTGTGAGGGACATGTGTGAGGGACTGATGGTTGTGTGAGGGACTGATGGTTGTGTGAGGGGGGTAAGATAGATAATGTTGCTTATAGCCCAGCCGACCGCAGAGGGCCACAATCAGGGCTGTCACCACGTTAAAATCAACTCACCAGTCATTAAAGAAAAAAAAAAAAAAAAAAAAAAAAAAAAACTTTCACACATCTCATTAAATGACATCGTCTACAAACGAACCAGAAACTTTGTTAAAAATCCCTCTTCCGTAAAATTCAAATCAGATAAAAAATGTTAATTTCTCTCAAAACCCAAGGATCACGTCAGGCGGGACATCCCTGAACGGGATCTTCATGGACTCCGCTGTAAAATGTTTGTGTCTCACATCAGCAAGTCCCAACACTCTAAAAGAACATGTTTCATTGTGATGGTGCATGACATGGAATGCACCACGGAGCTTCTTCACTCTTTAAAAGGTAAAATGGGTAAAAAACGAATGGCCGGTGTGCAGCCGGCACAGAAACCGTTCCTCTTTACGACCACCCGACGTAGATGGAGGAAGTCTTTAAGGTTTGGACGGATCTGAAAGAGTTTGTTATTCGTCTGTGTGTTCCAATCCTCCTGCCAGAGGTCTCTCACATAATCGTTAATTTTGGTTTCACATCTGAGCAGGGGATATAAGTTTTGGGACATTTCTCTCTTGTGCGTTCTTGGCTAAACATCAACCATTTCGTTCCCGCCGATGCCAACATGGCCAGGAACCCAAGCAAGAGTAATGTTGTAACGTCCGCCTTCAACTTGCTAAAAAGTTCAAAAAAAATAAAAGTTCTGGATGCTGAAGGTTGGGGCCCAGCTATGGCCTCCAACTGACAGCGAATCCGACAGAACCAGAAAGTCTCTCCTCGAAGAATGGGAGATTATCTTCAAAGCCAGTACTAGAGCAGTAAGTTCAGCAGAATAGACAGAAGCATCGAATGTATATGTTCCAACAATATCTGAGAAGAGCCCCAGGGCAGTAGCTGCACAGGCCACTCCATCCTCAGACTTGGAACCGTCATGAAAACTTTTGATAGGATGGAATTGGAACAGAGCTCGCATACAAAGCCTTGTATGCCAGAGAGCTGGTAGACTCCTTACGGAAAGCTGCGAATCGAAACGAATCTCTGTGTGAAAAAGGTCCATGGAGGTTGATCCGGAAACTTGGAAAATCGGAAACTACTCCCAGTCTATACCTGCATTCCGCACGTGAGGCTGCATACAAGCCCAACGGCGGAATACATTTCGGGTTTGTTTCAAACTTACTTGAACGGAGGGTCAAAAACCAGTCATAGGCAGGATTCTGCGGTTCTGAGAACAGTCGGATGAATAATTCAAAGACAGTTTCAGCCTGCGATTGGACAGTGAAGGTTCACCTGCCTCGCGTACAGGCTGTACACAGGGGTGGTGCGAACGCTCCAAGACAGAGACGAAGCCCTTGATGGTGGATAGGGTCCAAGAGTTTGAGGTAAGATGATCTTGCGAAGCCGTACACAGCACAACCGTAGTCCAGTTTAGAACGGACCAGGGCTCTGTAGAGGTGCAACAAAGTTTTCTTATCAGCGCCCAGTCGGTGTGTGCTACGACCCGCAGAATATTCAGTGCCTTTTGGCAAGCAGTTTTGAGATTTTTAATATGGCTGAGAAAGTTAAGTTTTGGTCAAAAATGACTCCCCGAAATTTGGCCTCTTAACAGCTGGAATGGGAGATTTTCCCGACGTGAAGTTCAGGATCTGGAAAAAACTGACGGAAATTATGGAAGTGAATACACTGGGTTTTTGTAGCAGAAAAGGTGAAACCGTTTTCATCCGCCCACTGATGGATTTTATCTACGCAAAGCTGGAGCCTGCGCTGGACCTCGGTACAGGCTTCCAGTTGCGTAGACAGCAAAATCATCCACAAACAATGAGCAGTCTGAACCCTGCTGAACTGATTTCACAATGTTGTTGATTTTAATACTAAAGAGGGCAGGAGACAGTATGCTCCCCTGGGGAACACCCAACTCCTGCTCGTGGACATCAGAGAGAGTGGTGCCAACCCGGACCTGAAACTGTCTTTTCTGCCAAAAAATTTTGAATAAAAAGAGGAAGATGACCTCGAAAACCCAGATCGTGGAGATCATGAAGTCCCCGACTTCCAGGTGGTATCGTAGGCCTTCTCCAAGTCAAAGAAAATTGCCACTGCATGCTGTCTGTTTAAAAAAGCTTTCCCTAAGTGTAGATTCCAGACGAATCAAATGGTCAACTGTACTACGATTTTTGGGCGGAAACCACACTGTTCTTTCGCCAAAGGCCATCGTTTCGAGTTTCCACATGAGCCTAGCATTGACCATTTTCTCCATCAGTTTACAGACACAGCTGGTCAAGCTATTGGACGGTAGTTAGATGGATTAGAAAGATCTTTTCCAGGTTTGGGGATGGGAATAATGAGGGCTGTCCGCCAAGAGGGTGGAAAGCAACCTGTAGTCCACACGTGGTTGTATACCTGTAACAGGATGTTCAGACCTTCTTGCGGAAGATGTTTCAATATTGATAATGTATGTCATCTATACCTGGAGAGGAATCGCTGCAAGAGAGTAAGGCAGATTTCAGCTCGTTTAATGTAAAAGAAGATTGTAGTCTTCCATGTTGTCGGATGAAAAGTGCAGGGAGATTTTTCTTTTAGGGCTTTGTGTTTGACAAAAGTGACCGATTTATTAGAAGAGGAGGAATTCTTTTCAAGGGTTGAAGCAAGCAGATTAGCAACTGCTTTCTTCTCTGTTATAAAGAATCTGAAAACTTGAGATGGTTCACAGTGGGACAGGTGTTCTTCCCTTTGATTTTCTTAATGATGGTTCCACATTTTTCTTAGAAGTTTTTGATGTCAGCCTGGAGCAGAAGCTTCTCCAGGACCGACGTTTACTGATTTTAAAAGTGTGTCTAGATTAGCACGGATTTTTGATGGGCTCGAGCGTTGGGACCCGAAGGTCGTTGGTATACCTGACGCTGAGCCCGTTTTCGAACTTTGGAAATTTGTTGGCAGTCTGAATCAAACCAGGGTGTTTTTGGCATTTGTAGTTTATCGGAAGACACTGGAATACAAGCTTTAGCACACTTGATCACAGTGTAGTCAGTGATTCAGCTGGGTCCGGACTCTGAAGAAAGTCAGTGTCCTGGAATTCTTTAGAAATAGTGGTTGCGAATAGATCCCAGTTTTGCTTTTCTGTAATTTAGATGTTGAGAAACAGAGACGTGTTCAGTTTTTCACAGGTTGTAGAAGGACAGGGAAAGTCACTTCCGTGCAGATCGTCATGGACAGACCACTCATAGTCCAGGACCAGCGAGGGGTCACAAACCGACAAATCTAAACACGAAAGTGAACCAGTGGAAGAGTGGAGGTAAGTTGCAGATCCGTCGCTCAGACAACACAAATCCAAGTCTGAAAGGACATCTTCAATCAGCAGACCTCTGGTGACGTACCGGCACTACCCCAAAGAGGGTTGTGACCGTTAAAGTCACCCAACAGCAAAAAAGGTCGAGGAAGTTCTCCCATCAGACTGACAAGGTCCTGACGACAAACCGGGACAGAAGGTGGAAGATAAGGGAACAGATTGTCACAGTCTTGTGGAGATGACTCTCGCAGCTACAGCTTGAAGAGAGGTGGACAAGCGACAGGACTATAAAAACAAAGTTTTATGTATGAGAAGGGCAACACCTCCCGACTGTCCCAACGTGGATGGTTGTGCGGGTTGAAAAGAATATTAAAGCCAGAAAGAGTAAAGGTCTTCTGGCTTTGAATTTGAGTTTCCTGAAGAGCCACGATGGAAGGTTTATGGAATGACACAAAAGCTGCAGCTCCTCGAAGTTGGAATTTAGACCACGGATATTCCAATGAATATTGTACTATCCATGGTGCAGAGGGCGAAAAGGAGAGAGATCAGGTCATCTCCTCCTCAACATCTGCCCTTTCCCAAAGGAGTGAACTTGTTAGTTAGTTTCACAGGAGAGTGTTGGTCTACAGACCTGCTGGCAGACTGCCAACAGGCGAAGAAGGTCTGGATTTGGGAGATGGTGGAGGTTTCTTTTTTCATCTCTACCATCTCCACACTGGGTTTGTTGAACTCCCTTGCCCGCACGGGCACGGACATGGGAGTTCGAGGTGCGGGGCTGGTTTTTTCATCTGCCCAGCAGCAAAATGTTGTAGACTGCTGGGCAGTCCCGAGGGGTGGCGGATTTTTTGCCTCCACCAGGGGCAGTCTTTTGGGTTGGAAGGGTGTGGACTTGCTACCACCAGAAACTGACAGATCTTACTTGCAATGTCTTCGAGAACATGAATTCATCAGTCTGGCAGCAGACTGACCGGGTAGGAACTATGGGAGCTTTCTTGACAGCCGAAGCATAGGAAGAAGCTGTCGGGGTCTGACTGCCCCAACCTGTTTCCGGGCTTCAAAAAAAAAGATCTTCTTTTCCGTTTTAACTCGTTGTATAGCAGACTCTTGAATCCAAAGGGACAGTTTCGTGAAGAGGAGGGATGGTCGCCACCGCAGTTAGCACAATGTGCCGATCAGACACGGCCCATCATGGGTTGCCTTGCAGCAAATACCGCATACCTCCTGCCCAGAACAGCGGTCCCTGACATGGCCAAACCTCTGGCACCTGAAGCACCTCAATGGGGAACGGCACATATAGCTGAACATGAACATTTAGGTAACCAACTTTTTATGACCGAGGGAGCACAGGGCTGCAGAAGTCAGAAAGAGGGTGTTGGTGGCCACTCTCTCTGAACCCTTCCTGACCGTCACCCTGCGCACCTCCGTCACAACCCTGGGACGGGCCCGCTCCGTTTTTATTTCTGCCTCTGAACAACCCGTTAGATCTCTGCATCGAATCACACCTTTGGATGAATTTAATTGTTTGTGGGGAGTTACCCTGATCTCCCTGTCCACAAGTTTTGTTGCTTTTTGCAGCTGTTCAGATTGTTTTTGTGATTTGCTTTGAATGAGAAATGAGCCATTCCTCAACCTCTTGATGGACCGAGGGTCGCCTGCTATTCCTTGAAAACCCTTTTGAATGGCAAACGGCTCAGAGCTGAAAGGGGTCTTCCTGCTCCGTCCCCTCCATCACGAGCCAGGAAGCCCAAAAACCTGTCTTCTGTCGAACTTCGGTATCGGAGTCACTATCTGTTTGACAATCCCCTGAAATAGGGGATGCTGCCTTCTCTTTCTTTTGGGGGGAATGTTTTTTAAAGAAGTCAAATTTAGTTTATTGTGATTCATCTCTCCCTTACCCACCCACCTTGGAGTCCAACTAAGGGGCCAGGGCCAGAAACCAATGTCTTGACCCCTTCCAGGCTTCGGGAGAGACATACGACACACAACACCACCAACCCTAATCCCCCCTGATCATGCTCAACTCCCCGGGGAAAAGAGAGCTGAGCACTGCAGGGGTTTACTTGGCCAGCAAGGGACTGTCTGTCTTGGCCCAGCCCCAAGAAGGGGAGCCGATTAGTACAACCCGGGCCAAAGTGTACTCCCTGTCTAGGAGAGGTCCGAGCCAAAGTGATGTGTTGAGAGCGCTGGCCCTCTCAATCACCAGGATCTCATTCCCCTCCGACACAGGTCGCACCGCACGGCAAACGCGGCGGATCTTAAGAGACCACAGAGGAAAAGGAGTGTGGAAAAGAAGACTTGAAGGGAGAACGAAGATAGAAAAGGGCCAAATAAGGGAGGCAGAAAACAAGAAAAGAGAAAGGCGGGTTACTCTTAGTCAGGATCCTCACCCTTAGCCTATCTGACATGGGAAGCCCTACCAGGGGCATCAACTCCTTAACCACGTTACGCTTAGGCCAAACAGCATCTGCACCTCTCAGGCCTAGAAGCAGTATGAAAAAAACAGCCTATCTCCAAGTATTGATGCCCCCGCCAGCAGAGCCTAAGGATCACGGACCACGCAAACCCTCCGACCACGACAAGGTCGTAACCCCCCGGGGGTTGTGTGAGGGACATGTGTGAGGGACTGATGGTTGTGTGAGGGACTGATGGTTGTGTGAGGGACATGTGTAGGGACATGTGTGAGGGCGTGTTGTGTGAGGGACTGATGGTTGTGTAGGGACATGTTTTGAGGGACTGATGGTTTGTGAGGGACTGATGGTTGTGTGAGGGACATGTGTGAGGGACATGTGTGAGGGACTGATGGTTTGTGGAGGGACTGATGGTTGTGGACATGTGTGAGGGACATGTGTGAGGGACTGATGGTAGTGGACAAGTGGGGAGGGACTGGGTGTTGTGGACATGTGTGAGGGACTGATGGTTGTGGACATGTGTGAGGGACATGTTGAGGGACTGATGGTTGTGTGGGGGGACTGATGGTTGTGGACATGTGTGAGGACTGATGGTTGTGGGCATGTGTGAGGGACATGTGTGAGGGGCTGATGGTTGTGTGAGGGACTGATGGTTGTGGACATGTGTGAGGGACTGATGGTTGTGGACATGTGTGGGACTGATGGTTGTGGACGTGTGAGGGACGATGGTGTGTGAGGGACGATGGTTGTGGACATGTGGAGGGACATGTGTGAGGGACTGATGGTTTTGGACATGTGTGAGGGACATGTGTGAGGGACTGATGGTTGTGGACATGTGTGAGGGTCTGATCGTTGTGGACATGTGAGGGACATGTGTGAGGGGCAGTGTGGGGGGACATGTGTGAGGGACGAGGTTGGGACAGTGTGAGGGTCTGATGGTTGTGGGCATGTGTGAGGGACTGATGGTTGTTTGGGCATGTGCGAGGGACTGATGTTGTGGACATGTGCGAGGGACATGTGTGAGGGGCTGATGGTTGTGGACATGTGTGAGGGACATGTGTGAGGGACATGTGTGAGGGGCTGATGGTGTGGACATGGTGCGAGGGACATGTGTGAGGGACTGATGGTTGTGGACATGTGTGAGGGTCTGATGGTTGTGGACATTGTGAGGGACATGTATGAGGGTCAATGGTTGTGGACATGTGTGGGGGGACATGTGTGAGGGGCTGATGGTTGTGGGCATGTGTGAGGGACATGTGTGAGGGACATGGTTTAGGGTCTAATGGTTGTGGACATGTGTGAGGGTCAGATGGTTGTGGACATGTGCGAGGGACTGATGGTTGTGGACATGTGCGAGGGACTGATGGTTGTGGACAAAGTGTGAGGGACTGATGGTTGTGGACATGTGCGAGGACATGTGTGGGGACTGATGGTTGTGGACATGTGTGAGGGACATGGTGAGGGACTGATGGTTGTGGACATGTGTAAGGGACTGATGGTTTGGACAAGTGTGAGGGAAATGATGGTTGTGGGCATGGGGAGGGACTGGGTGGTTGTGGACATGTTGTGAGGGACATGTGTGAGGGACATGTGTGAGGACTGATGGTTGTGGACATGTGTGGGACATGTGCGAGGGACTGAAAGGTTGTGGACATGTGCGAGGGACTGATCGTTGTGGACATGTGCGAGGGACTGATGGTTGTGAACATTGGGGGACATGTGTGAGGGGATATTTTGGACATTGTGAGGGACTGTGTGAGGACTGATCGTTGTGGACATTTAAGGACTGATGGTTGTGGGCATGGGAGACGATGGTGTGGACAGTTGAGGGACTGATGGTTTGTGGACATGTGTGATGGACTGTTGTTGATGACTGGGTTGTGGACATGTGTGAGGGACATGTGTAGGGGCTGATGGGTTTTGGACTGGTGAGGGACGATGGTGTGTAGGGACTGTGTTGGTATGTGGTAGGGCTATGGTTTGGGCATTGGAGGGACATGTGAGGGACTGATGGTTGGACATGTGGATGACTGATGGTTTGGACATGTTAGGGGCAGTGGAGGACGATGCTGTGGGACATTTTAGGAAGTGTGGGACTTTTGAGGACGATGGTTGTGGATGTGTGAGGGTTGAGGTTTGGGCATGGGTAGGGTGACTTTTGGGTTGTGGGACATTGTGAGGG
>CM031613.1:14444114-14485446 GCA_018398815.1 Conus ventricosus
GCGCTTATTGCATTAGTGAGCCACGGTATAGTATGTGTAATTAAAACTAACTTATTACAATAATCTTTGATTCACTTCCCCGTTTTACAGAATTCTGAGATATTCTCTTCTTCGCATGTTTCTAACGCTAGACCATGAATACAAAATTTCATACACAAAATTTTCCCCGAAATTCGGGGTGTCGCATCAATGTACGGTATTGTGAGTGCTGATTCGAGACAGATTGCTTGTATTTCTTAATGGTGTGTCAGGCTCTGTCTGGCCCATCGACAATCTCTTTAATTAGAGTGTCCGACGTTATTGACCTCATGGACACACACACACAGCTGTCGTATTCTTGTGAATACTGTTTCTAAACAGATTGCCTGCATTTCTGAATGGTGTGTTAGACTATGTCGCCGTCGGCAATCTCTTTAATTAGGGTGTCCGACGTTAAGCCTCATGTACACGCTTGGCTGTCGTTAGCAATTCCACTAAGATATCATGTGATGATGAAATGCGATTACTTGTGTCAGCTGTCGTTTCTTTTTTGGGCAGAAAAAAGCAGAAGAGACACATTTATTCAGTTGCTGTTGTTGTGCATACCTGCGCTAAACACTCACAGGGTCACTTGGTACAGAGAAAGGTGACTGTCATCCACAGTGGAAAGTTTGCGTGCCGACCATTTTTGATTATCCCGCCTCGTAGGCAGCCGTACTCCGTCTTCGGAGGATGTTTATTCAGTGTTTTTATTCATATTCTGCTAGATCTTGACCTGTCCTTGATGTCCGAAGAAATGAAAATGACGAGAAGTTCATGGGTCCTTATAATTACTGTCTATTTGGCTTATATTATTATTAAAACGTCACCCGATATAACGTCCATCGCTTTCCATGTATAGTCATAATAGTGCCACTCAGAGTGCAGTATCACTTTTCTCAGTTTGTCGGTTTATTGCATTTAGTGTTTACCTTTAAAATTTAGCCTGAGCGACCTACTCAGTCGACAAGGCCAGTTGAAAGTGAGCTCAGTCCACGCCGAGGGCAGCTGTAGTCAGTATACTACGGACGAAAAAAAACACAAACACACACAACAAAAAAACCCGTCGTAGTCTCTTCTCATCCTTTCGACCTCCTCCTACCGTCATTTCAATAATCGACTTTTTTTTTTATATGCGTGATTGAAGGACAGAAGTAGACAGATCCATTCGCACGCGCTCGCGCAGGAGTAACCATGCATGCATGTCGTGGACAGGACAGGATTATCCTCAGCCTTTTTGATGATGTCAGTTTTTTCTTTCAATGAAAGAGACTTTCTCTTCGCAGCATCCTTAGCAGCAGTCGCCATTTTTCCAAACCGTCATGTCACATCCGTGAAATGTACGTGCGATGGGGCAGAGACTGCGGGGGAAAACCAGAGCAGGTTCGTAAGCGTGAAGAGGGAGGAGAGGTTGGTGGGGGTAGGGTAGAGAGAGTGAGGGGCACATCCGGCGTGAGGTTGTATGACTTGTAACTGAAGGCTGCAGCTGAAGCCGCTGTAATCGATGATTTTGCAAACTGCCATGGGGATTGGTATGACGTTATAACCGACATGGATGAGTGACGTTATAACGGGGTGACGTTATATCCGGTGACGTTATATCCGAGGTTTAATTACACATACTATACCGTGGCTCACTAATGCAATAAGCAGCAGCAATTTGCTATCCCTGCCTCGTATACAATAAAGTCCGTACGGACAACAAAACCCCTGAAAGGGCCTCGTGCCTCGCGCATGCTCAGAACAGTCCTCTTTTCTCGGCAGCCATTTTCCCGTTAAGCCGCGTGTACATGGACAGCTAAGTATTTTTGACTTTTCTCGCAATCGATCGATTGTTGTTGCTGTTCGTTGGTGTCCTTGCTTATGTTTTCACTTAAGGGAGAAACGTACGTGAAGCGATTGGGTGGTAAGGCGAGAATTAAGAAGGTTTCGTCTTTCGATTCCCACATCTCGCCGGCAGGCTCTTTGTCTATAGCCCCGCCATTCCTCCTCTCCCTTCAGCGTCACTTTCTCCCGAGGGTTCACCTCAACTCAGCTTCGGTTCTGTTGTCGTGACAGCGAGCTCTTTCTCGCAACCCTCAATTCGTGACGGTGATCGGCTCAGCTTCGGTTCTGTCGATCCCGTCACAGCGAGCTCTTTCTCGCAACCCTCATTTTGTGGCAGTGATCAGCTCAGCTGCGGTTCTGCTGATCTCGCCCTTTGCCCCATAACGGTGAGCGACTCAGCCGCGGTTCTGTCGCATCCGTTAGTACACCCCGTGTTCAGTGTTCTACTGCTCAACAGTTCGATTCCCATGGCAGAATCGAAGGTGTACGGGCCCTTACGGAGGCGCCGGGCAATGAGGGGGACTATGCGTCACCCCCCCCCTCGCCCGGTAGCGATCCAGGGAAGCAAATCCTGCTCAAGGGCTCGAATCTAGTTCGCCCCCGGTTGTTTCCCTTCCCCCGCCTCATGTGTCTGCCTCTGCTTTTGGGCAGTCCACCGGGGTGTCGCCCTCTCTCCCGAGCACCCCTCAGGGGACTGGCGCATTCGGCCCCCACTTTCAGGGTTGGGCCAGCAGCCACATTATCAGCCCCCCCTATCATGGGGTCAGGGCCCTTTGCCTTGGGCGCCATGGGCCCAATGGCAATATCCCCCGACATGGGCTTTCCTCAGCCCCCTGCTCGGGGTTTCCCTGGTGGCCGGGTTTTATGCCCAGCCCTCCACCAGTGCAGGCATCTGCCTCCCAGGCTCCCTCTGCCCTTCCGGGGTCTGACCCCTCCCCCGGTATGTCTGGGGAACCAGCCATCCAGGCCACTCAGGGCCCTCGCCGCGCACTGCTTCGCGGGGCGCGGCCACTCCATCGGTCTGTGGGTCCGACCTGGCGGACTCTGAGTCAGAGGATGAGGACCGGTCACCCGGTTCTTATTCTTTCCAAGACTCGGTGGCTGTGCTGGCTTCCTGGTTCCGGGGCAGTGTCATCCTCTCAGGAGGTCAGGGCCCCCTGCCCTTCGGCAGCGGAACTTGCCCTGGGATCTCGCCCATCGGCGGCTAGGCCCTCCTCTCTCCTAAAGGAGTCAGTTTATGGTGGCCGACTGCATGAGGAGGCCCAAATACGAGTCAGGGGCACGGAGGCGCAGGACCCCGTGCCTGGTTCGGTCCTGATTTTCCTTCCGCGTTGGCGTGCGGGAAATTCCTTAAACCAGAGAGTCTTCCATTTGCCAAGAAGGCCTTGGCAAATGACACTATCCCGAAGCCACTCTTCCCCTCTCCCAGGAGGACCTCCTCCTGGTCCAGGAGAGGTCAAAATCGCACGCTAGGCAGGTGTCCCTCTCAGAGCGCTGCCTTGCGGAGTGGGAAGAGTCTGCGAGGAGGGGTTTGGAGGCCATATCTGTTATGGATTCCTTTCTAGGGGGACTAGTGTCTGCCTTAGGGATCCTGATTCTGGTTCCTTCGCCATCCGCCAGTCCGCGGACCCAACTGCTGTGGTAGCCTGTATCCAGTCAATGGCTGAAGGGCTTAAGTATTCGGCTGGGGCCTTCACTAGGCTCCATCTGAACTCAGTTCTGGCTAGGAGAGATGCGGTCCCTATTGGCATCTTCTGTGACCGTTCTCCATCTGCCCGCGCTTCCCTCAGAGCCTTGCCTGTCAAGTCAGGGTCTCTGTTCGGGAATCACGTGCAGGCCACCATCAAGAGCCAGGCCGAGATTAGGCGTGACCTCGCCTTTCAGTCAGGCCCCATCCCCACGCCCTGGTTCAAAACGCAAGGCGCCAGCGCCTTTCTCGTCACCGGGTCCTTCTCAACCCAAGGGACGACGGTCATTTGGACCCCGGGGGACCAGAGGCAGGCAACCAAGCAGGGGTCGGCCTCCGACTCGGCCGGCGGGTCCGAAAGCTCCACGCCTCCGACGGCCCACCCCCAATGACTCGCCCCCGACCTGGGTACTTCACCCCAGGGCAGTCCTGTGGGCAGTCTGTCAGGCACTCAGTGCCTGGGAGCGGCTTCCGCAAGCCCTTGGGCTCTGCGGGTGATCAGGTCGGGGTTTCGTCTTCCTTGGGGTGCAGTGAAGGCTCCTCTCACGCCTTCCCCTCCCCCTTTCGCTCCTCCTCGGGATCTGGCTGCCTCTCAGGCCTTAGACAGGAGGTCCTTTCGTGTTAGCCAAGGGAGCCACAGAGGAAGTTCTCTTCCATTCCTCTCCGGGGTTTTATGGCCGCATTTTTGTGGTCCCCAAAGCTTCTGGAGGATGGAGACGGTTCTAGATCTTTCGCCCTTGAACAGGTTTCTTATCGTCCTCCGTTTTTGGATGGAAACCCCCATGTCAGTCCGCGATGCCATGCATCCCGGCGACTGGGCGGTATCCATCGACTTGAAGGATGCATACTTCCATCTCTTGATCCACCCAAGGGACAGGAAGTACCTCCGCTTCGCGTGGAGAGGCCGTGTTTTTCAGTTCAGGGCTCTTCCCTTTGGACTAGCCCGGCCCCTGGGTTTTCACGAAGGTGGCTCGGGAACTTTGCTTGCACGTTCGGGAGAAAGGAATTCGTTTGAAGGCCTATCTA
Organism: Conus ventricosus; assembly: GCA_018398815.1. Classification (NCBI taxonomy): domain Eukaryota; kingdom Metazoa; phylum Mollusca; class Gastropoda; order Neogastropoda; family Conidae; genus Conus; species Conus ventricosus. Next base: position 14,448,673 of record CM031613.1, read on the forward strand.
GACGATTGGCTTCTCCTTGCCTCATCCAGCACTCTGTGCTCCCAGCAAGCCCTACAGGTTTTAAGCTCTGTCAGCAGCTGGGATTCGTTCGCAACGAGGAGAAGTCCGATCTCACCCCGTCGCAACAGTTTCAGTTTCTGGGCATGTCCTTCCACACCACCGACTGGCTGGTCTCTCCGACCCGCCAGCGCCTTGTTCGCCTCCAGCCTCTTGGCCCACCTCCTTTCCTTGGATCAGGCGCCAGCCAGAAAGCTGGCCTCTCTTCTGGTCTGATGGAGTCCTTGGCCCCTTAGTGCCCCTCGGACGTCTGCACAAACGCCGTTTTCAACACCTTTTTCGCAAGCGTTGGTCCTCAGGCACTGCAGTCGTGGGACCTTCCGATCCTCTCGGGCAGTGGTTCCAGTCATCGGTGGTACATGGCACTCCCAGTCCTGGCTAGCTCAGGGAGTCCCATCTCTCCCCTCCTCCACAGGAGGACCTGTTCACGGACGCGTCCCAGTCCGGGTGTGGTGCCCACGTCAGCTCTCTGACGGCCTCCGGGCAATGGTCCCCGGAGATGGGGTCCTGGCATATCAATCGGCTGGAGCTGGAAGCCGTGTTCAAGCCCTCAAGGAGTTTCTTCCCTTCCTGAAAGGAAAACACATTCTCCTCAACACCGACAACACGACGGTGGCGTGTTATATCAACAAGCAGGGGGGGGGCGCGTTCTCACTCCCTGTCCCTGAGGTCGGAACAGCTTCTTCTTTGGTGCGAGACACAATCAATCCGGATCTCGGCCAAGCATGTTCCTGGGAAGATCAACATTCTCGCGGACTCCCTCAGCAGGTCGCACATGGTTCTTCCCTCAGAATGGACTCTCGTCCACTCGATCTAGAACCTCTCTGGACTGTATGGTTCAAACCACAGGTGGACCTGTTCGCCACCCGGTTCAACCACCGTCTCCAGCTGTATGTCTCCCAGTTCCGGATCCGGCAGCGTGGGCCGTGGACGCCCTGTCCATCCCTTGGTCCGGCCTGACGGGCTATGCCTTTCCCCCGTTCCCCATTCTGGGAAAGGTTCTCCGCAAGGCAAGGGAAGATGCAGCCACGCTTATTCTGGTGGCTCCACGCTGGCCGGCCCAAGCGTGGTTTCCGGAACTGTTACACCTGTCGCACGTGCCCCCGATACCGCTCGCTTAAAGGCAAGGTCCTGCTCCAGCCCGCGGTCAGGCATTCCACACGGCAATCCAAACGTGCTGCATCTTCACGCCTGGCTACTGTGCGGGACGCGCTGTCTGCACGAGGCGCCTCCCCAGCGGTAATCGGCCTTGTGGAACTGCCACCAGGGCAGGCACCCAAAGTGTCTATAGTGTCCACTGGAATGACTGGCTATCTTGGTGCTCCAGCCACGCGGTATCACCTCATTCTCCTTCTCAATGCCAATTGGCGAACTACCTAGCCTTTCTGTCATCGGAGAGAAATCTTTCAGCCTCCTCTGTTAAGGTTCACAGGGCGGCTATTTCCACCACTATCCGCCAGTTAGGGGCCCCTCCTTCGGGGACGACCCTCTTCTGCGGGATCTGGTCAGAGGAGCGGCCCTACAGGAGGCCCGATGCCCCCGCCGTGTCCCGGCGTGGGATCTTTTCTAGTCCTCTCCTCCTCAGGCTTCCCCCTTACGAGCCCATCCGGGAGTGTTCTCTGAAATTCCTTTCCTTCAAAACAGCCTTTCTCGTTTCCCTGGCCTCGGGGAGGCGCTGCAGTGAGGTCCATGCCCTTAGTGGCCTGCCTAGGGACGTCGCTTCCGAACCGGATGGCTCGATATCTCTTCGCCTCCTCCAGACTTTTTAGCGAAAAACCAGTTGCCAGGTTCTTTTTCCCCGACCATCTCCATTCTTCCTCTCACTTCTATTCTCGCCCCGGCGACGAAGACCGCACTCTCTGTCGGTTCGCGCTTTGCGGAGTATAGGAAACGCACGAAATTCTCTCGTTCCAAGCAGCGCCACCTGTTTCTCTCTTACAACGAAGGTTATAAGGAGGACATCAGGCGCTCTTCAATCTCTCGATGCTGAGAGAAGTCATTTAAAGCTGCGTACGCGAGACCTGAAGGGGATTTGGCTGTTTTCTCACGAGACCTCATGAGATTAGGGCATGGGCGTCTTCGCTGGCAGTAGCTCATAATGCCAGCATTCAGGGTGTGCTAGATGCGCATATTGGCGGTCCCCTGGCACCTTCATCCAGTTCTACCTGCGCGACGTTTCCCGTCTGCGTGATGATGGGTCTAGGGGCATCGCATCAGCTGTGGTGGCGCAACATTCCATCTCCGCCACACGATCCGGCCCTTCTTGCTCCTCCAGGCGGTAACCAGGTGAGCCCTCTTCCAGGTAGTGCGACTCTGCATTAGTGAGCCACGGTATAGTATGTGTAATTAAAAGGAAATTTTCATTCTAAAATTACGTTTAATCATAACATACTTACCGTGGCTCACGCAGAGACCCTCCCTACCTCCCCGCCTTCCTGGTTCCATCAGGAGTTCTCAGTCAGGTTTTAATATACCTCGAAAAGAGGACTGTTCTGAGCATGCGCGAGGCACGGGGCCCTTTCAGGGTTTTGTTGTCCGTACGGACTTTATTGTATACGAGGCAGGGATAGCAAATTGCTGCCGCTTATTGCATTAGTGAGCCACGGTAAGTATGTTAGATTAAACGTAATTTTAGAATGAAAATTTCCTTTAAAATAGTCTTGGAAAGAAGGAATTGCGCCAGGACGGTCTTTGGGTGACGTTATAACGGGGTGACGTTATATCCGGCGACGTTATAAACGAAGTAGACTGTATTAAGTTTGATAAAAGTTCTTCTCTCTTCTAAGGGTTTCCATTCTAATTTCCTCATGTTTTCTTAGTATTCCCTTTCTCTCTGATATGGTTCCCTGTTAATTACGAACCGTGTGCTCTCTTCTGAATCTTTTCGAGGTTATCAATGTCCTTTAGATTGTAAGGATCCCAGACTGAACAACCATATTCCAGTACTGGTCTAACCAGTGTTTTGTAGCAGTCGTCCTTAACCTTTTGGGGGCAGCCGTTGATATTCCTGTATAAGAAAGCTAAGATGTTGTTTGCTTTCTTACATACTAAATTGTAATGTTCTTTCCATTTGAGATGACTATCTATAATCACGCCTAAATATTTTGCAGCATTGGTTTCTTTAAGAATAGTATTGTGAATAGAATAATCTGATCTAGTTGGTGAGCGTTTATTAGTATTACATATACGCAACACTTGGCACTTCTGGGGATGAAATTCCATTTTCCAAGTTTTTTCCCCACTCTCGTAAAGCGTTTAGATCTTCTTGTAGAATGCGTGTACCATTCTTGCTTCTGATTGTTCTATATACTAAGCTGTCATCTGCAAAAAAGCCTTAAAGTAGTTCCAGGAGAGCGATTTCTACTTGTCATTTATATACATGTAAATGAAAAAAAAAAAAAAAACAACACAAGGGGACCAGAACAGTTCCTGTGGTACACCTGACAAGACTGTTTACAATGGGATGACGACCTTTTCACAATAACTTTCTGCATGTATTATGTGACCAGTGGGTATGACTTTTGTGTGTATGACCGTTGGTTTTTTTTTATCCTGCCATTAACCTTTCCCGTACGTCGCCTAAAATTTTGCGCGCTGTACTTCGTGGGTGTGCAGAAACCCATGCTTTTAAGAAGGAATAACCCCTCGCCGTACGCCGTGGGTGTACAGTAACCCATGTTTTTGTATAGGAGCTAACCCCTCGCCGTACGCCGTGGGTGTACAGTAACCCATGGTTTTTGTGTAGGAACTAACCCCTCGCCGTACGCCGTGGGTGTACAGTAACCCATGGTTTTTGTGTAGGAACTAATCCCTCGCCGTACGCCGTGGGTGTACAGTAACCCATGGTTTTTTTCGAGGAAGTAAGACCTTGCCGTACGTCATGCAAATTTGACTTCTATGAGATGAGAGTCTTGCTACTTGCGTCAAACGGTTGTTCGTTGTTGTTGTTTCTCAGTGAATAACTGTGCACTGGCGGCCGCATGAATGTGCGTTTATCTGTGTGTGTGCATGTGTGCATTATTGCATGTTTGTGCGAGAGAGAAAGAGAAACAGAGAGAGAGAGAGAAAGTGTGTGTGTGTGTATGTGCATGCATGGAAAGACATATATTATATATATTATATATATATATATATATATATATATTATTATATATATATTTTTATAGATAGATAGTTAGATATATTATATAACAAAGAACAACAAAGAAAACTCGACCACTTCTAAGGAAGCTATAGATCAATATTATTACTGTAAATAATTTCGGCTCCTCTGCGAAGCCTTCTTCAGTACCTTCACGTCACTTCTGTAGAAACGTAGCTCTAGCACTACGTCAATGTTCAAAAAGACGTCAACTCTCTCTCTCTCTTTCTCTCTCTCTCTCTCTCTCTCTCTGTGTCGCTTTACATGTTTAAGGCAACATCACATCCGAAATACATTCTTCGCACGGTCTTCACCATGAAGTGGAAATCCTTTCTTGAATTGAGACCATTGAAAACTGTGCCAAGGTTGCACTGGTACCAAATCTCCTTGCGAAGTAGATCTTCATCATCATCTGCAGCATCAAATGCGGTGATCTTGAGGAATGGGAGGTTCTTGTCTTTTGGATGGGGAATCTGGTTCCATGGCAGCAAGTCTACACTTCTTGGTTTTCCAGATTGATGTCCGGACTTGTGGTTGGCCAACGGAGTTTTAAATTGTTGGTAGAGCCCACATACACTTCGGTTTCATGGAGAGAGCAGGAGATGGCATACAACACTCTTGGTGTCTCGCAAGTGATGTGTTTGGAGATGTTGATTATTCTGCCATCGAACAAAGACCTAAGACTCCTGGTAATATGACATGTTTGCATGTATCACAACGGTCTTTGCAAGGAAAGAAGCCAGGTTCTTCCTTAGGACCGTGCTGTCGGAATCTTTGGGGGACAGTGGGCTTGTAAATTTCCCCAATGTTCTTCCTTCTCCTGTCTGCCGAGATCAAATCTTCTTGGGAAAGATTTCTTCGTTCTTTTGTTGGATAGAGAATTTTCAAATTTTCATTGATGATTTTTCCTTTGCTGGGCACTCTCGGGTCAAATGTTGTAACCAAGCCAGTTTCTTCGTCTGCTTCTTGCGAGGTGATGAAGAAGTGTTTCTCTGTTCTTGCTGGCTCCTTAAAGGACGTGAATGGGCTACATCCACTTCCAACTGACACACACAGATATTTGGAATACTCTTGTATCCTAGCTGCCAGTTTGTCATCGTCACTGCAGATCATGCGGAGTCGTATTCCAATACCTCAATGAGGCCTTGAAGACTCCTGGAGAATGGCAACTACCAGGATGAAGATAAGAGTGGCAATGTTTGCTGTTCACGTCTGTGTTGATCTTGCCATCGTGAGTTTCAGTTTCACGTCCAAATACTCACTTCAGTCCATGTGTTACTGTCCATTTGATGGATGGAGGATGAAGGGTTTTGGAGTTCAGCTTGAAACTGATCAACTGTGGAGGAAAAATGGAAGTACAGCAAATCCATCGTCTCTAAATCTGTTCCAGTCCAGTTTCTTGACATCTTCATCTGGACTCGGATGTAGAAAAGAAAGGAGTGGAAATGATGTTGTAGAAACAAGCTTGTGGTCTAGCTCTCCCATGAAAACATTACATAATCACAGGAATGACAGGGTCCCATGGCTGTACCCGGTTGGGCTTGGCATAGATTATTTTGCTTTCGCCGTCTTATATTTGCAGAAATTGTTGTTCAATGCATGTCAAGCCCTTCCATGATACAGCGTGTGGGGATGTCAAGAGGCGATGGGATCTTTTGCGCATCTTCTCTGTAGCAGGAACTCCCATTACGTTGTTGACGTTGGGATAGAGAGCAACTACGTCACAGATTGCTAGTGTTGCTGATGGTGGAAGTGGGCTGTACTTCGAGTTTATCCTCTCTTATCTTCTGTAGAAACTCTTTAGGTCCATGATCTGATATGGCAGATGTTGCGTCAGGTGTTGAATAGCCTCTGGACAAGCTTAGAAAGTGGCTGTACTGGAGTGCCTGATCTGTCAGCAGGAGTCTAATAGGATAAGGCTGTTGCTTGTGGGTCTTGGTGAGAGGTTTGATTTTCCTGCTTTTGGGTTTGGATGTCTGTGACATAGTTTGCTATGTCACTTGAGATGGGCCTTTCGATACCCACTTCTTAGCCCATGACTTTATTTTTGCTGTCACCTGTTCAGATGGATTTTGGTCGAGTACATCGTAATAATTGCTATCATTCAAAGCAGCACAGATCTTTTCATCATCCTCATCAAGTGATGTTATGACAGTTACCCTGCTTTATCCGCATACTGCATGCTGCACCGTGGGTTAAAGGGAGATCTTTCAGTTCTTTGAGGGCAGTCTTTGACCGATGTTAAGTTATCTTTGATCCTCCTACGTTTTTGGGGGTCTATGATGTCATCAGAACACGCTTGAATAAAAGCTTCAAGAGTGCATATCTCTGGGAGCTTGTTTATCTGTAGGTTGGGTACCATGGTAACTTTTCAAATCAGCATCATCTTATCACCATTAGAGTCTTTTTTAGCCTCTTTTTCTTCACATGGTAAAAACGGTGCCATCTCAAACGTTCAGCCAGGCATAAGTGCCAGTGGTTATATCACATAAATCTACTGGTGATCTTGGGCTGGGCGCAAAACAATTGGTAGTCGACAAATGGCTTTTTGATCATCCGTAATCGTTACGTTTGAGGCTAGAACAATGGGGTCGAGGGATTGTTTGTCTTCCTTGATGGCGTGTACTGAGGTTTATTTTTTTGCTTCTTGCATTTTCCCTTTCTCGTTTACGTTTGCTCTATGGGATTCACATTCTTATTAAGCTTTTCTTGATCCTTGAGGTAGTTGTCAAACTGTAGTCTAAGAGAACCAATGTTGTAGATGTCACGTGCTTGAGGTAATTGTTTAAGGAGTTGCTTGATTTTCTTACAATGGGTGTTCTTGACACTGTCTATCTTAGTTCTAGTTACCTTTTGAACATCTCTAAGCAACTTTTCGGTTTTGTTCTTCCTAGAACATCAACTGCTCTCTCTTGGCATCAAGAAATTGTCTCTCTAGAATTCTAGTTGTTTTTGCGCATTCTACGATGAGGGAATCCAAGATCCTTGATCCAGTCTTGTTTAAGATCTCTTGAATGTGTTCATTAAGGTCTTTGTTTTTTATTTGGTATGCTAGATTTAAAATGAACTTTTAATCATACGGTAGTTTTCCATGAAAAACGCATCATGTAGAAAATTCAGTTTAAGATGCTATGTGATGTTTCAATATAAATCTCTCAAGATACAAAAAGTTTGGCATGATGTACATAACCAAGTTACTTCCATGATCGACTGTGGTTGATATGGGGCCGGCAGTTGGACAAAGAGGATGATAATCCGGAATACACAAAATAATTAGTCCAAAAATCGCTGGCACCGCACACATCTGGAGTCTTCAGAGAAGAAGGAATAACAAAGAACAAACAAAGAAAACTCGACACTTCTAAGGAAGCTATAGATCAATATTATTACTGTAAATATTTCGGCTCCTCTGCGAAGCTTTCTTCAGTACCTTCACGTCATTCTGTAGAAACGTAGCTCTAGCAGGGGTAACTGTCATAACATCACTTGATGAGGATGATGAAAAGATCTGTGCTGCTTTGAATGATAGCATTTATTACGATGTACTCGACAAAATCCATCTGAAACAGGTGACAGCAAAATAAAGTCATGGGCTAAGAAGTGGGTATCGAAAGGCGCCATCTCAAGTGACATAGCAAACTATGTCACAGACATCCAGAACCAAAAGCAGGAAATGCAAACCTCTCTCCAAGACCACAAGCACAAGCCTTATCCTATTAGACTCTGCTGACAGGATCAGGCACTCAGTACAGCCACTTTCTAAGCTTGTCCAGAAGGTATTCAACACCTGACGCAACATCTACCATATCAGATCATGGACACTAAAGAGTTTCTACAGAAGTAGAGAGGAATAAACTCGAAGTACAGCCCACTTCACCATCAGCAACACTAGCAATCTGTGACGTAGTTGCTCTCTATCCCAACGTCAACAACGTATGGGAGTTCCTGCTACAGAGAAGATGCTGCAAAAGATCCATCGCCTCTTGACATCCCACACGCTGTATCATGGAGGGCTTGACATTGCATTGAACAACAATTTCTGCAAATATGAAGCGGCGAAAGCAAACTAATCTATGCCAAGCCCAACGTGGTACAGCCATGGGACCCTGTCATTCTGTGATTATGTAGATGTTTTCATGGGAGAGCTAGACCACAAGCTTGTTTCTACAACATCAGTTCCACACCTTTCTTTTCTACATCCGAGTCCAGATGAAGATGTCAAGAACTGGACTGGAACAGATTTAGAGACGATGGATTTGCTGTACTTCCATTTGCCTCCACGTTGATCAGTTTCAAGCTGAACTCCAAACCCTTCATCTCCATCCATCAAATGGACAGTAAACACATGGTACTGAAGTGGAGTATTTGGACGTGAAACTGAAACTTCACGATGGCAAGATCAACACAGACGTGAACAGCAAACATTGCCACTCTTATCTTCATCCTGGTAGTTGCCATTTCCAGGAGTCTTCAAGGGCCTCATTGAAGGTATTGGAATACGACTCGCATGATCTGCAGTGACGATGACAAACTTGGCAGCTAGGATACAAGAGTATTCCAAATATCTGTGTGTGTCAGGTTGGAAGTGGGATGTAGCCCATTCACGTCTCATTAAGGGAGCCAGCAAGAACAGAGAAACACTTCTTCATCAACTCGCAAGAAGCAGCGAAGAAACTGGCTTGGGTTACAACATTTGACCCGAGAGTGCCAGCAAAGGAAAAATCATCAATGAAAATTTGAAATTCTCTATGCCAACAAGAAGAACGAAGAATTCTTTCCCAAGAAGATGTTGATCTCGGCAGACAGGGAAGGAAGAACATTGGGGAAATTTACAAGCCACTGTCCCCCAAAGATTCCGACAGCACGGTCCTAAGGAAAAACCTGGCTTTTCCCTTGCAAAGACCGTTGTGATACATCAAACATGTCATTATTACCAGGAGTCTTAGGTCTTTGTTCGATGGCAGAATAATCAACATCTCCAAACACATCACTTGCGAGACACAAGAGTGTTGTATGCATCTCCTGCTTCTCCATGAAACCGAAGTGTATGTGGGCTCTACCAACAATTTAAAACTCCGTTGGGCCAACCACAAGTCGGACATCAATCTGGGGAAAACAAGAAGTGTAGACTTGTGCCATGTGAACCAGATTCCCCATCCAAAAGACAAGAACCTCCATTCCTCAAGATCACGCATTTGACGCTGCAGATGATGATGAAGATTACTTCGCAAGGAGATTTGGTACAGTGCAACTTGGCACAGTTTTCAATGGTCTCAATTCAAGAAAGGATTTCCACTTCATGGTGAGACCGGGCGAAGGAATGTATTTCGGATGTGATGTGTGCTTAAACATGTAAAGCGACGAGAGAGAGAGAGAGAGAGAGAGAGGAGAGAGAGAGAGAGAGAGATAGAGAGAGAGAGAGAGTTGAGTCTTTTTGAACATTGACGTAGTGCTAGAGCTACGTTTCTACAGAAGTGACGTGAAGGTACTGAAGAAGGCTTCGCAGAGGAGCCGAAATTATTTACAGTAATAATATTGATCTACAGCTTCCTTAGAAGTGGTCGAGTTTTCTTTGTTGTTCTTTGTTATTCCTTCTTCTTGAAGACTCCAGATGTGTGCGGTGCCAGCGATTTTTGGACTATTATTTTGTGTGTGTGTGTATATATATATATTATATTATATATATATATATTTTATATATATATATATATATATTATATACATTAAAAGGAAACACAACGCACTTAATGTCTAAATATTTTGCCAATGTTCGGCATGCGGCCTTCTTCTGGAGCTTGTTTATTGACAAGGTAAGAACGTCATAGTATTGACGCATTTGAACATAGTTGTCATAGCTATGACGTCAGTGTTTCTGCATTTAAAAGATAAAATTGAGATTAAGAGATGAAGTTGGGAAAAAAAAAAAAAAAAAAGAAAGAAAAAGACGCAGATATACACGTACACACTCATCAACACACTTACGTGCACACACACACAACACACACACACACACACACACGTACGTGTTCTCTGCACCGAGACCGCAGAGAACCGTCCCTCTGCCACAGGGACATTCCATAACAGTATTTACACAAAACCATGTACACACACGTGCAGGTCACATAAAGAATTCCACCCAACCACATCATGTCCACCCCTCCCATAAGTTACCAAGACTCCCCGTCTCCATCTCTGCAAATCAGTGTCCATCGGAATCAAGGCCGTTGAGTCCAAAGGATATAAACTGTCTTTAGTTTATTCTTCCAGAAATCTTCTTTCTTGTCTTGCGGTTTTGTTGAGGCTGTGGACCTTTTCCACCACAATGCATCTCATGTTCTTCAGGAGTGTTCAGGTAAGTTGAAATGATTGTTGACATGAACACATGCACCTTTGTTCAACTTGATGTTAGACCTGTGCAGATAGAAGCGATCTTTCAGTGTCAGCATGTTTCACCCATGTACTGTGTACTCTGGACAGTTGGTGCAGTACAGCATGTAGACAATATTGCTGCTGTCACAGGACAGTCGATGACGGATGGTAAATGTCTCTCCTGTCTGCATACTACTAAATTGTTCTGCTCTCAACTAGATGGTTTTCACAACCACACGTGTTCAGCTGTACATTTGAAGCATCCAGCATAGATGTCATCTGGAATCGGGGAGAGCTGATGGCATGAGCAGATTTCTCAAGGACCGCGATTTTCTTTCGGCTAGTATGGGTGGGGAAGGCATAGCCTTCGCATTTTACTGGCTCATGTGGAGAAGAGGTTGGAGTTCTGCAAACCAAGAACGGAATGGGGGATTAGGGGTTGTGGGTGATGATGAATGGAACTCGGTTGTGTTGCCTGTCTTCCGTTTATAGCTGAGAGTCTCGTGTCGGGGAACATGGCTGGCTTTGGTTTTTGCCTCCTGGATGGTCACAGGGCTGTATCCTCGCTGGGAAAATCACGTTCCATATCTGGCAACGAGACTGGAAGGTTGGCATGTCAGAACAGAGGCGGCGGAGGCGCAGGAAAGGGCATAAGGAATGTTTTTGATGGTATGGTAAGGGTGGCAGGATGAATGGGCCAAGTATGTACGAGCATCTGTAGGTTTGGAATACAGGTCTGTGTACAGATAAACCTCGCTTCAGATGGATGAAGATGTCCAAGAATGGCAGTGATTTCTTAGAATAGTATAGTGAACTTGATGGTAGGGTGGAACTGGTTCAAAAACTCAAGGAACTGGTGAAGTTCTTCTGTTGATCGAGACCACAGAAGAAAGATGTCGTCTATAAACGTTTCCACAGTTCTCGGATGATAGGAAAGGGGCTGTTGTCCAGTATCTGTGCCTCCAACCAGCCCATGAAGAGGCAAGCCACCGTAGGTGCCATAGGTGTGCCCATGGCAGTGCCAGTTTTTGTTTGTAGAATGCCATCAAAGTGGAATACATTGTTGGACAGTACATGGTTCATCAGTTCCAGAAGACGCTCTATGGGCATGTTGATGCAATCATTTGGTGCCACGGTTCCGTTGCTTTGTCTTTTGCGGGGCGCGTACTGCCAGTGTGAGCATGTACGTCATAATCAAAATGATGCAAGTCACATTACGTATTTAAAAACAAAAAAAAAAAAACACGTAGGCCTTGGTATGTTGCACATTCTAGGAAACGTCATACTGACAGAGGATCAAGTATTTCTAATGAGCTATGCTATATAGTACACGCGCACGGCCCGCGCGTGTGTGTGTGTATTGGTAAAAACATTAGAAATACTTGATCCTCTGTCAGTATGGACGTTTCTAGAATGTGCAACATACCAAGGCCTACGTGTTTTTTTTTTTTTTTTTTTTTTTTTTAAATACGTAATGTGACTTTGCATCATTTGATTATGACGTACATTGCTCACACTTGGCAGTACGCGCCCGCAAAAGACAAAGCAGACGGAACTCGGTGGCACCAAATCGTGGGCAGGAAGGAATTTCTTACCAACGCGACTCTTATCTCTCTGTAGCAGCACGCGTGACGTCACATCCATAGCGTGTGGCGCGCAAGCTTTGTAAGTATGGGTGGCCCACACCCACGGCGTACGGGTGCAAGGTTTATTCTTTGGTAGTATTGGGTGTTCTCACACCCCGACGTACTGGGCATTAATTGTTTAATTATTTCTTTGTTTATGTATTAAAACAAAATAATTTTCAGTTGATATGTAGTATATATATATTAGGGACAAAGTCATGAAATTAAGTGGAAGTGGCTTCAAATATTACTAGAGTTACAGAGCCAAAAACACGTGTCTGGGTGATTTCACACCCACGGAGTACGGGAAAGGTTAAGGCAGCCATACTCCAACATCGGGGAAGGTGCAAGCTATGTGTAACGTGTCATCCATACCAACGGCCAAACTGGCCTTCTTTCCGAAAGTTGGTGATGGGATTTTCCGTGTGTGTGTCCGGGGTGTGTAACAGCTGCATACGGTTGGGTAAAGCGGCCGTCGAGTTCTTCATCTTCATCCGTCGAATGTCCACAATCATCAGGTTGATTATTCCGACACTTTTGCGAGGTTGACGAAAAAAAAAAAAATGTTGGGCTCATGTTTCACCGTTGCTGGAAAGCGTGTTGCATGCAGTCTCATCTTCGAAATTTTGATAACTGGTCACATAATACATGGACCTGTAATGTTTAAGAATAGTATACGAAATTCCAGGGGGCTGTTTGCATGCACTTTTTCGAGTGTTTTCGGTTCTGCTCGATGGAAAGAGACGTAAGACACCCTCACCTGCTCACTTTGACCTGTCCTGCCCACATGTGGTGCAGATAATTTATTTCATTTCACAAGTAGGGATATGCATGCACATCAAATGCGCCATTTTGGTTGCTGATCACATGCGCACAACGTCATCACTACTGGGGTTCTTGTCTGTAAATAGTAACCGCATGGCCCCCAACCACGTGTGTCAGTGCAACATTGTTTTTTTTTGTTTGTTTGTGTGTTTTTTCAACGTGCTGGTGCCTTTTATTGACCATAATTCCTGATGAAAAAAAACCTCTTTTCCCGGAGGTTATCATATAGTTTTCCGGTAGCGATCATATGTCTCCTGAGGGAGAGAGAGAGAGAGAGAGAGAGAGAGAGGAGAGAGAGGAGAGAGAGAGAGAGAGAGAGAGAGAGAGAGGGGACTATGGGAAAGACAGAGCAGAGGAGAAGCAAACAAACGCATAGGTTAACATTTATTTTACAACCTCTTCACTGCGCTGTTGACGTACAGTGTCCGTCATGGAAAGTGCCGCCTGCAATGCGCTGTTGACGAACATTGTCCGTCATGATTCAACACTCTTTTTGTTTTGTCCAGCATTGCCGAAAATCCCTCTATTTATGATTTGATAAGCTCCCTTGACCACTCTTTGTTTTTGGTGTACCATTTGTTCAAGGTAATTGGTTCATTTACATAATTTATGACGATCGATAAGCAAGGTACTGTGAAGTCCTACTTTCAGTATTCGAAGCCATGGCTGGCCACGACGAAGCTATACAGTTGCAGAGGTTATTTTACGAAATTTACCGAGATGAAGATAGTGCAGATGAAGATTTTGATCCAGCTGGCATCGAACTTCGTGAAGTTGATGCTAACGACCCAGAGTTTGATCTGGAAGTGGAAGAAGGTTCGAGTGACTCGTCGTCTGAGGTCAGACTCAGAGCATGGAGATCCAATAATTCAAGACGCAGGTGAGTGTATTTGAGAGATTCATTTTATAATGGTGTTTTTCTTCTCAGTATGATTATGAATAGAACAACCAAGTTGTATGTCTGTACCGCTGATCGGGGCCGCGTCAGCGAGCGGTCGGTCATCAATGACCAGTGTGCTTGACCGACTTTCAAGGCGTTGGGCTCGTGTGCCAGTGGTCAGTCGCTCGCTCTCAGTCACTACGCTGCGTGTGTTTGGTTTGAGAGAACAGATAAATGTCTGTTCTACCCCACTTGCTCCTCCACCAAGTTTTTGGGCGAAAGTGGCCTAAAAGCGGCATTTATTAGTTCTCTGGCAAGAAAAGACTTCAATAACCAAAAAATAACGATTATCTACAAACAACCATACTGTGTAGACTTCAATAACCAAAAAAATAACTGCCCTACAAACAAACATATTGTGTAGGATTGTCCGTTTTTAATACTAATTTACTAAAGTTTTCATAGAGTAACGTAGGGGAAAGTAGCCGGGGCTGAACACGACCCATAGAGTAACGTAGGGAAAAGAAGCGTGTGGCTGAACGCGCCCATATACACGGTGGTACTAGGCTATCCGATTACTTCGCGGTGTGTTAATTACAGTGTGGGGGTGTCAGCAGAGAGAGAGGCGCGACCAAAGCCCGTTAAGGTCAAGTTGCCCTCAGAACAACATGTAGTGAAGGATTGCTTGTGGGTTTAAATAATATTTCTATTTTGACACGGAGGAGAAGCTAGTCTTGGAGCATTAGACACACACACACACACACACACACACACACACACACACACACACACACTATTTATTAGTTCTCTGCATGTCTTCACCGAAAGCCGGGGTTGACAAAATGTTTCTTTCTGCTTTACAGTTATCTATAATAAATAGTGTCTGCGTTCCAAGTTAGCAGGCTTAGCGGCCCACCAACAAACTGGGAGGCCAAAAAATCAATACTGCCGCACCTCCTCCCTACCCCCCACTCCTTCCCGCCCCAGCCTGCTCGATTACAACATATTACATCAGCCAACACGGCCGCGTGATGGCGCTGTTACAGCCTGGCCAATCAGCGGGCGCTACATGACTAGGTTAACCCACACATTCTTCACTGACTGCCGGGCAAGCACAACGCGTTTTACTGTGCTGTGGGTGTGTAACCGGTTTACCAAAGATTGTGTATCTTAAAGGTTTGTTGGCTCAAGGAAATGAAAACGTTGAAGGCAATATTGTTGACAAAGATACAGCCAGTTTTAATACGTGTTTGACTATTGATGAGATGGTTCCTTATCTAATAAATGGCGCTGCATTGTTGAAAGTCGGCCGAAGCAAAACAAACCATCACGCGTTGATTGTTGGGAGCTGGCTTGAGACAGCTAAAGCCATGTTTAAAAAACATGGCGTTCATTTCTTAAGGCGGAGGTAAACACGGCTGATTCGTATGCTAAAAAACTATATTTTGAAAACATTTTTGCTGTTCCTCCCAAGTAAAAATGTTCTCAGTTTGTATTAGACTTGATTGATTGTTAACTACAGATTCAGTGTTTATGTGGCAAGCTGATCTGTGTATTAAGATGTGTATACTTTTCTAATTCTAACCAGTTCATTGCCTTCAAGTGTGCTCTTATGCAACTGAATGGCGATTTTTGAATGTTCTGGCAAACAAACTAGATAGGGTTAGGCAAGACCTTAGTACATCTACCAGTATGGAGAGGAGTAGTGTGTGGCCGGCACTATCTTCATATAAATGCTCCAAATATACAATGACGGATGTACTACTACTGGCGATTAGAGCCGCCATGTTTATAAACCCTAGCGACTGGGTGGGGGAGGGCTGAGGGTGAAAAAGTGTTTGAAATGAACCAAGGCGACAGAGTGGCCAGTGAGTTAGTGACTTAAATGAGTCGTTGGGAGGTCTCACACGCCTCTGTGTGTGTGTGTGTGTAAAAGCTTGGCTACAGCAGTAATTGCTGTAACTCTGCCAAAGCCAGTTGCAAGCCTGGTTAAGAAAAGAGGAGCACAGCAAACTAGGCTAAGTGATCATATGTGGTTGGACGTCATGCTTCGTCGTTCACGCGCGTGAACGGTGGCCTACTTGCTGGACTCCTGCCCCACAAAGCCCCGGACAGTTTTCTAAAAATAGTTCTTACCTCACCTGCTTTGACGTCATGCTTCGCCGTTCACGCGCGGTGAACGGTGGCCTACTTGCTGGACTCCTGCCCCACAAAGCCCCGGACAGTTTTCTAAAATAGTTCTTACCTCACCTGCTTTGACGTCATGCTTCGCCGTTCACGCGCGTGAACGGTGGCCTACTTGCTGGACTCCTGCCCCACAAGCCCTGGACAGTTTTCTAAAAATAGTTCTTACCTCACCTGCTTTGACGTCATGCTTCGTCGTTCACGCGCCGTGAACGGTGGCCTACTTGCTGGACTCCTGCCCCACAAAGCCCCGGACAGTTTTTCTAAAAATAGTTCTTACCTCACCTGCTTTGACGTCATGCTTCGCCGTTCACGCGCGTGAACGGTGGCCTACTTGCTGGACTCCTGTCCCGTGCCTTTTGCTGTTGTGGTTGGCTGCTTCAACGTCCTGCTTCTACGTCCTGTTACAAACTTTTAGGCTGCCTTTTTAGGCGGGTGTGTACTTTATACAATTGTTTTGTTTTATTCAATTAGGCTTTTGTTAACCCTAATTATGGCATTGGCCGATTAAATCGGCCCTTTTACTGCAGCCAGCTTGCTAGGGCCGATCTCATCGGCCAATTCGTAAGAGGTTAGTTCTGACACAGTAACTTCCCTTTACTCTTTGAAACGTTGCCTATCATTGGTTGGAGGGTTAGTCTTTCACGTGTACTTTCAGTTTGGGGGTCCAATGAAAAAAATCGTTCTGAAAATTGTTTGTTCAGGTGACTTTGAGTCGTTGGCAAAGATGGCGGCAGGTGGTGTTCGTCCTGGTTGTTCGATGTTTTTGGAGCTAATAATGAAGAAGAAATTGCCGTTAGACAGGAGAGGTAGATGCAAATGATCAAGAAACATCAGGTAGTGATAGTGACTTTGATGTGGGAGCTGAAGCGGATTCAGAGAATAGTCAGGGAAGTGACGATGTATAGCAGTGTGTCGGAGGGGGTGGGTGAGGGAGAGGAGCACGATGATTTTCGTGATAGGAACAATGCAGGCCCTGCTAACCCTGTAGTTGATGGATGGAACGTTATAGAACCACCGAAATCAAGATAGGGACGTTCCAGAGTTTTAGAGTTCGAAATACAGGACCTAGAATGCCCAGGAACGCAGACCCATAGACTACTTTAGTTTGTTTTTTGAGAGGCAATGTTTTTGCACTTAGGCAAACAAACGAGTATGCACGTTCATTCTTGCCACTCCTGAACTTGTTCAGTGGCTAGAACAACATCCAAATTCCAGATTTAGGCATTGGCCTCAAAATGGTTGTTACTGTGGCCAATATGAAAAAATTAATTGGCCTGAGTCTCAATATGGGACTGATAGAAAGAAGGAGCTTGCGAGCTACTGGTCGACAAAGCGTCACAACAAAACGCCCTTTTTCAATGCCACAATGCCCCAGAGATTGTTCTTGTCATGACAGAATGTTTCATGTCAATGATGTACACCAGCCAGCTAGGGGAGAAGAAGGGTTTGACCCTTGGCACAAAGTGCGTCCAATTCTTGATCACATGAACAGAGTTTGGAAACAGGTCTACGTACCTTCTCGTGAAATTTCCGTAGCGAGAGCATGATCGGCATGAAAAATCGGTGTTGCTACATCCAATACATGCCAAATAAACGCCATGCTAGGTTTGGGATAAAGAAATTCCAGTTGTGTGACAGTCACAATGGTTATGTCTGTCATGTTGAACTGTATGGGGGTAGAGACTTCGATGTCAGGCATGAAGAAGGACAGGCACATGCTATGCACACTAAGACCAGTACATGGGAGACGTGTGTCCATCAGTGGATACAGGTTATAGCAAGAATGGTGGTGTAATGCAGTGTGGTTATGATAGAAAGGATGAAAATGAGTCATACAGCTAATGAATGAAACGTAAAATTTCAGGGTATTTCTTTTATTTTTATTTATGACAAAACCAATGCAATTTCAAACCCAAATTTTCTCCTCTGAAAGATGACATATTATTCTAAGTTTAGGCACATTTACTTTGTCTGTAATCAGTTTCGTCTATCAGGAAATGAGGTGGTCTCCACTTACTTTGATGATTTTTTTTTTCGTAATCGGCGGCCATTTTGGATCACATGGACCACCACATTAGCATAAACCATCCGGTAATATTATAACATCGATAGTTCTTCCACTAAGCTTCAAGAAAATATATAACACTCATAGGTTTTGACCATTGCTTATGTGAAAACAAACACCATTTCTGAACACACCATTATTCTAAAAATTAGTCTGCCAATTAGGTCATTTACACATGCCATAAATAGGGTTAAATGCACTTGGTGGCTGCTTTGAATTGCAACAAAAGAGCCAATGCATCACAAAAACGCAAGCACTGTCTTGCACCAAGTGGTGTTCACATGACAAATAATAAAGCTCTGTGTACACCACACACACTCCTACCCAAGTCACCCAAGTTCTTAATTAAGTTTTTAATTAAGTCACCCCAAGTTCTTAATTAAGTTTTTATTAAGTTACTTCAAGTTCTTAATAAGTTCTTGATTAAGTAACTTCTAAGTTCTTGATTAAGTCACCTAAAGATCATAACTAAGTCATCTTAAGTACAACTAAGTTCTTATTCAAGTTATCTTATAATTATAAAAAAAAATACAATTTTATGTTTTTTCTTAAATAGTAAATGTCAAATATAGTACACACACCCCTCAAAAAACGCGTCATCGCTGAGAATTCTTGCTCGGCGTTCTCTGGGCGAGATCGGTCAGATAGATCTTAATGAAGTTCTTAATCTAAGCAACCGATTGATTACATTTTGGTCTATGGAAATGTCTTTTATGGGACTCCATGTCTTTATTTATTGACTTCTCATTTTATAAAAACCCCATGATCTATTTTATAAAAAATTTAAAAATTTTAAGTTCTTAAAATATTATTCATCTGAAATGGATAAAAATGATCTTTTGTTGTTGACGGTTCTGGCGTGCTGTTGCTTCTGTATTTAGCGGTTCAGATTTTTTGATTGCTTTTGTTCTGTGCCATTGTGTATATATTTTATAACCGTAATAACTGCCCCCCACAGAGCAAGGGCGCCAAAAATGGCAACAGTTTTAAGTTCAATATACCATAAAGACTTTGGTGCTGTAGGCCTTGAATCATTTGGATTTTTTTATAGTGGCTTTGAATCACTTGTTTGGCGTTGGGCGGGTTAGGGTTTTATTGAGTTATATTCTGAAACTTTAAATTTTTTTTTTGTCTGTTCCACTCTGCTAATTTTCTTCCTGTTTTAAACACGCCGGATGAGGATGCTTTTCACTGGTCCCCACCAGATTCAGTGTTTTTTGCTGATTTTTGGCTTGGTTATTTTTCTCACCTGTTTCCCAGTGTTTTTGATTCTGCTGATTTTCTGGCTCGGTCATTTTGAAGGGAAATAAAATCTATATGATTAAAAGTTATTAATCCATGATTAATGGCGATAACAATGTTCCAAATCTATAGTATAAATCACATCTAGAGACTTAATGACTTTTTTAAAAAACTGGATCTTGCATTAAATATACGTAAGATATTGTTAGAATCATGGGAGCAAATCTATACTAGTTTAGTGTACAAACTAAGAACCGTTTCCCCACACTTTTCACATTCTAGACCCAGTGCGTTCATACTGTTATGTTTACTTTAAAATGTCTTGCGGCGGACATCTGTTGAATCTGTTCAATGCTGAATTCGTTCCGAGGAACTGTTTTGTTTTTCACACGCGCCAAAGAATAAAACCCTCTCCTTTTGGGGCTTTAACAGCTTGGCCATCAACTTGGTATTCATAAGTTAGGAAGGTTTAGGCCCCCTTGTAGCTGAGTAGATCATAAACTGTTCATGTTTTTTTTAATTATAATTATTTTATTTTCTAAAAATGAGCACGAAAAAAATGTTGCTAACTTGTTTTACCATTCTGCTGTTATTGGGGTTCTAAGTGTAGGATACTCAATGCTTGGTAAAAGCTTGTTAAAAATTTAAAACCAGCAGATCTTGGCAAACTAGACTTTGAGGATTCAGCAAAGCTAATTGCTATCATTGCAGCTTCGTTTGCTACGAAAAGATTTTTAGTCAGCAAGGAATAATTCAGACAGTATAAATATGTAAAAAAAAAATACATTTATAAAAAATTGGCTTCACTCGTAATGATGATAGGCGGCGCGGTGGTTAATGCGCTCGCTTTTAGTGGAAGTAATTACGCATTTAGTAAACTGCGAGATGAAGGCGAGAGAAAAAGACATAACAAAGCTGTGGAGCAACTACCCGCAGCAAAAGTCGCTACGAAAAGCAGAGAATTGAGCAGTTAGATTTTATTAATAACACACTGAAAAAACAGGGCCATGCAGTTACACATTTAAGATGTTGATCAAGCAATAAAAAAAATATTATCTTTTTAACAGGCCCAAAACCCAAACGAGACTTGCCCCCCCCCCCAAAATTCAGCGACTTTTATCAACCATCAGAAAACAAAAGATGCAAGAAATCGGGTTTTTGTCTTTGGTATGACCGTTTTGTATTTTGTTGCACATAATATTGGCTGAGTTTAAAAAAAGAACAAAATTATTATTCGCCAAAAGGATATTGGAAGGGAATACAGCATTAAAAGCTAAGCCAAGCAGCTGGAGTCAGTGAACAAAAGCAAAAGAATGGTTATCTAAACAAGCAATCTGGAAATTTATTTACCTGCGCCCAGACGAATACAGAGAACCACTTTGTGAATACAACTCAAACGACACCATCAAATGGACCTTCTATATTTACCCCTGATACGATTAGACGAAAAAGATTTAATACGCACTCACAGTTATTGACATAGCTTCAAGATACAAAGATGCAGAACCATTAACACAAAAGAGTGCTTTGCTGTTGCTGTTGCCATACAGCTGATATACCAGCGAGGTCCCTTTTAAATTATCCTCGCATGATTCAAGTCGATGATGGAAAAAAATTTAAAGGGCAAGTGAATCAATTATTGTTGAAACATTAGAGTTCCATTAGAAGAGGCATTCCGGGAGTTTCACAGATCACAGGCTTTGGTTGAAACTTTAACAAACAGTTATCTGAAAGATTTTTTCCTACCAGTATCACAGAGAGTGATTGACAATTCTGCAACACAGAATGGGGTTTGAAGACTGCCTCAGTTTTGCGCGCAATGATTTAAAGAAGAATTTAAAGGGCTAAAACAGTACAAGCAATCAAAAGAAAAACAAAATGTTGTTGAAGGAGAGATTCATCCGGCAAACTATTACCGTTTGGTTTAAAGAAGGTACCTTTATTTACCCGGGAGAAGCAGAAAGGGGGCATCGCATCAGGGGAACCCATCCAGTTTGGAGTGTTGACCGTATGAAATAAAAAGAATTGTAAGATGAATCCGCCGTGTAATTTTTTACGAGAAACTGACAACAAAACAACCCGGGTCCTCAAAGATCTTTTGTGATGGAAAAACTGCAGTAATCCCCAGAAAAAGTTCCAGTTGCTTAGTTAATTTACGTAAACATATTTTGGTTTTAAAATGGAAGGCCAGAAGGAAGCGCAGGACGAAACAAGAATGGTAAAGGGGAAAAGACCTTGAAAATGATAGGGAATCATTTCATGCGTTTTAATGTATTAAGGAAACATTTTCGGGGATTAATCAATGATGCTAAATCATCCAGATCGCCCACAACTCAAACCCCAATTGGGAAAAAAAAATTTTGAAATAATAAAAAAAATTGAAAAGCATCAAGCAAACATGAGGGAAAAGAATTAAATGAATTGGATGAAGCTATGATTGATCTTATAACAAAAGTTGATGAAAAATATAAACCCTGTTTATGCGGTCCTCAGTGCCGATTGCATATGAAAACTCGGATTAACCCCCAGTTTTGTGTTTGTTCTATCTAACGACTTCTTTGTTACAACTGTTGTGTTGATTTTCATGTAGATTAGATGTAGTTTTACGTTGTCATGATGAAAAGTCTTATGCCAAACAATGCTTCTTTGTAGTTGTCATGTGATATGTTTGACTGCACAACACTGCGAGTATTCCTTTGCTTTCTTAATGATTTTCTCCCGGCTCGAATACTGTACATTTTTGACCCTTTAAACCAACAAACTCCTTGATCACCCTTTTCCGATAATTCATCTTCATCTTTCCTAAAACCTTCTTATTAACGGATGAATGTAAAAGGGGAATCTTTAGGTAATCAGATGTGTCGTACCCTCCTGCATGCCCTTTAGCCATTCGATTTCCATGTTTTATAGATGTCTTCAGTAGGGATTATCTATAAAAAAAACTGTCTGTATCTGTGTAAAGTACTTGGACTCAGGATACGAGGGCTTAAAGTAGTCATAAAGAAACTCTAACATCAAAAGCTTTGATAATTCTAAAACAGTAAACCAATAAATACAGGTTTGTCTAATTTGATTTCTTTTTTTTCACCCTTATACCAAAAAGTGATCATGAATCTTCTGAAGTCCTGATAATTAGGTTTAGAAGTTAGCTTAATTGCTTCGTTCTCTCTGGTGCCCAAATCTGACATCTTTACGCTTGTGCGGATTCTCCATAGTCTTTCCAAAACAGCTGTTGTTCATCAGCTTGAAAAAGTCTTTTTTGAAGCATCTGTGGATTTGGTTCTGAGATCAGTGTTCTTCATGATGTATGGTTTCATGAATGTTCTTGATCAAAAGCAATTATGCGATGAACTGCTGTCAACTTAAAAACCATGTCTTAAATAAATTTTTAGAAGTCTGTAATGACAGACATAATTTTTTTTGCGCGAAGATTAGGCACAAGTTTAGGTGGCTCTCTTGGATCCATCTTTAGACTTTCTGCTGCTAATGGATAGTCATTATGCAGGTCATGGAGTTCCTGAGGATATTCTAAGTCAACTTCTAGAATGAAACCACGCTGTTGATCAGGCGGTTAAACTGCCAACCACTTTAATGCCTTTTGAATATTATTCGGATCGCCCCCTGTGTACATTTTAAAGTTACGTAATGGAAGTGATTGCGCATTGCCCAACCACACAGATTGTTTGCATCTAAATACATAAGATAGTTAGACCTTTTACTTGGATCATAGTCGTCCAAGTATTTGTTGTTTGCTTTACTGTAATGGTGCGACGCCATACTAATTCCCCCACGCAATCCGTTTTCAATCATCTGAATCATTGGTAGGTCAGACAATAAATCAATCTGTATTCCTGTAAACTTTAAGAAAGCGTCCCAACTCATCCCGGGCGCAGAAATGTAATGCGCGGGATCAGGCTATAATGTTTCATGCAGGTTTTTCTATAGTTTTCAAAAATATCGCCAACAAACATACATCTGCCTTCAAGTATGAATCATGATAGTCTCCATTGTTTTACACTCTAACTTCTGCCACGCATCTTGAGCATGCTGGTAATCAGAATCACTGATGTCCTTTCCTCTAAGACTAGAAAAGAACGCGCCTTTAGGAGGAAGTGTGTCTTCATCAAACTTTCCAACTGTTCATGTACTCATAAGGGTAAACGCCCTTTCTAACAAGAGTTGAGTCAAAATGTTCTTCCGTTATTGAGCAGGACTTTAAGGACATAGCCAGTGACTCTAACGAACCCATCATGTGCTGCATTTGAGTCATAAAAGACTTGTTATTTAGATTAACCTCTTGCATTCGCATTTTCCAGCCCAGAAACTGCTCCTAGTATTCGTATTGTTTTGAGAAATGTAAGCTAAAAACTCACCTACTGCCTTTGAAAGGCTGTAGTGGACAAAGTTTCCATTGCAGCGCTGTCAAATTTAGTATACAAAATTCTAATACATCATATTTCATAATGCAGAGATGTCACATGTTTGGGGATGCATGTGGGTGTCATTGTCACCCCGTTTGTCACAAAACAATGGGACATCAAACGTTGACAATGTTACTATAATTTCACCAGACAGACAATAACATTGTCGGCATGCATTTGTTAGTATAAAATTCATCAAAGGGTGTCCTACCTCAACTTGTAAACAGCAGTCCTGGTTCAGTAAATCCAGTTTGGGGTGTCACTAAGTGTCAATGATTGTCACATACTCAAACATGGGGCCAGGTAACTTTACAGGGTTTTTTTTTCGTCCTAAAAGGTGTGTTTGTCACTACTTAACGACTTTTAACACCGGAATATACACAGTCACAGAAAGAAGTAAAACCCATTCTTTACACTCTAACGTGGTGTCTGGTCGCACAGTCAGGAGGGTGTCACACTGTCACATGTCACCAATATGGTAAACACTACTCTTGATCCATGGTTTCTACCATGTTTGCTGCATGGCAGAAACAATGTTTTCGACATCACCCCACTGATCCGTGGCTCGCTAAACCGAAGATCAGTCGACCAGTAGCACCAGAGTCTTGGCTGACGTTTGATCCCAATTATGACGAGCACAGTTAAGTATGCGCGCATCTCCGCAGGTGTGTATCCTGCCAAAGTAGGTCAGGTTGTCCCCACTTTCCCATCTGCTGCCTGGCGTACAGGTTCGTCTGGTAAGCAGCTGTAGTAAAAAACAACTGCAGCAGGAAGAGAAAAAATAACCAGAGGTGTATCTGTGTCTGGCAAATCATGATTTGGCCAGTCTCTTCCTCAAAAGGCTGAACCACAGGTGCGGAAGTCGCGGTCGCCACGTGGTCACAACGCAAACAAAGGCGCATCATCATCTTCATCACTTCTTCGCCTTCTTCTCCCTCTTCTTCTCTCAAACATCCACATCACTTTCATTTAACTCCTCTCTTTCATATCTTTCTACTTCTTGTAATATATCATCCAACTCCTCTTTCGTATAATCCAAAAATCGCGTCAGTAGAAGCGCTAGCAGACGCCATTTTCAGAAACAAGGCGATGCCGTCTGCAGCAATGGAATGCGGTCAGTTCACGACCTAGTCTTTGTGACTGAATTGCTTCCCACACCCATATACTGCTAAGATTTCATTGGACCCTCTCAGGGATCCACGTTTATTTTTGGCCAGCCTGACTTAAACAAGCTCGCAGTGTGTGAGGGAAAGTAACGCGGCACGTACGGCGGTTGCGGCCGGAACGAACAGCAGGGGAGACAAACACAGCGGCGGCGGATACGGGCGAAACGAATGCAAGAGGGTTAAAGCACATGTACTTTTCTGATGACTGTGCAATGCATGACCCCCTGAAGGCATCGTCCACTGCTTTCATTATAAGATGAGAGTCGTAACCGCAAGTTATGAAAGAATACAGGCCGTTCCATGTTTTTGGGATCAAACTTTAGTTGAAGTTTGCATTTACTGGCGCTGCTCCTCTGAACTTTCCGCTAATGTGATCATGGTCTCTTACTGTTGGATTCTCTGCGTCTGATGAGAGACCTAAACCACAAATCCAACAGTGGGGTGGCTGCGTCATACTGTTCTTGGTCTTCAGGCGTCATCTTTGATTTCAGATAAATTCAGATTATTAGAACAGTCTTACGCACTTGCTGCATGTGTTTTTAAGAAGTATTCTGCAGCATTGGGCCCTCTATAAAATTTTGGTTTTGAATGAACGCCATCTGACCTGAAAATAATGAAGGCAAATGAACAAATCTGATGATTACTCATTAAGACGTTTTTTCGAAGTTTTGTGGCGCTGGCCCTTCATAAGGAACAATGAGTGATTCAAAGTCTGCGTAAAAACATATGGAGAATTTTGCATCCGTTTCCAGTTCTTAAAACTAACTTTAGATCCGGGTGGGGGCGTAATTAGTTCTGTATTAACAGTCAACTGGGTTTAAAACAATGTTTTTATTGTTCACTCGCGGGTTGCACAGATGGAATTTTGTTAAACATTTTCTGCAGAATTCTTGTTTGTTAGTGTTTTTTGAAGTATGCGCCAATAATCTGCTCATTGTTTGTATCAATGTGTAATTGGTAGCGCCGCTGGTGAAAGCATCAGCAGAAGTCAACATGATTTTTGCCTGGATCACCTATTGTTGGGGTGTTCTTGGACACTTTAATAGGCAGTAGATTTGTTTCCTCATCCATGTGTAGACATTAACAGTTATTGGTTTTTTTTTGTTCTTCAAACTGATCAATTTGGTTCTACACTAACGGGAAAGGATATTCCACTAAAGTTGAGATCATTGCTGTAAGGTTCATAGTTAGTCACCTCTCTGCGTGTTCGCGGACATGATGCAGCCTTGCAAGAACACCCCCACATGAAACATTTGTCGTCTGAATTCTTTATGTTTAAAACTGCTCTCTTTAAAACCAACTCTTGAGGGAGCGGAATGTTTTAAACCTTGCCTACAATCGGTGCAAAACTTCAGGCTTAAAATGGTCTATCCAAAAATCAAAAGGAAAATTTCTGAAGTGGCGAAGCCACGAATGCGTGCTGCGAAGCAGGCACGCCCTGCTAGGGGGGTCTGGGGGCATGCCCCCCAGAAAATTTTGAAAATCTAGAACAAAATCTGTGCACTCTGGCTCATTCTGAGCCCTATTTTTGGGAAAAAAATTGCACAGAAAAAGTGCAAGATTTAATGCAGGAAAGGTATCCATACAGATATTCAATCCACTGTCAAAGACAAGACAAAGGTCTTAAAAAATCTAAATCTAAAATGATATTTATATCAACACATTTCATGTGAAAAGAGCATAAAAAAGACCAACAGGTTATCAAGACAAAACAAAATGGTTATTGGTGGAGACACAGTTATCAAAATTCAAAACTCACGTTTGGAATGTGGAACTAAGAAATCTGAGAGGGGCTGGTTCTGTCGCCTCTTACGACAAGCACACCCAAAGCTGCGAAATATTCTTTCCCTTCCCCTTGTCTGCAGGGGAAAAGCTGCGATCGCGGTGTCTCTTTGTGACAAGATGCTCTTTCAGTGCGACGATCCCGCGGAAAGTGTAGACGATGTCTGTGGCGCACAGTACACATTTGCACTGCCTGGCACGTCAACCTTTCGAATATGTTGACCGATCCGCTCGAATTCATCGGGATCTGACCTCACTTTCACGGACTTTAAAGTCCACTCCCACCTCCATTTGTTTTTGATCCCGCTTTCGTCAAACTTCTCTCCACGTTCGATGATTCTCACAGTCGCCATCTTGATAGATTAGGCGCCTAAAGCTACCGGTGCGAAATGGCTGTTTGCGACTTTGAACCGAATACGAATCAGAACCATATGCGAATGCGGACGCGTTTGGGGCGTTTTAGATCGGGTTTCTTTCCCCGAGGAAATCGATTTTTTTTCCCGAGGAATTTTTTGGCTTCCCGAGGAATTTCTCGGATCCGAGGAGGATTTTAAGCCTGATTACTTAGCCTGTTTTAATCTAATCTCTAAGACTTCGCCCTCTGACCAACCAGAGCCTCTCATTTTAGCTTCTTCAGCGGCAGCGTCAAACTGTGCAAGCAGTTCGTCTGCCCAACCGGGTGTTAAGTCATTACGAGAAAGAATAACCTGTTGTTTAGTCGGACCCAGACTTCTAGATTTTCTTCATTTATTGTTACATAGTCAATTAAAAACAGCTAACATTACTTTAACTGGCGGGTCTATTGTTAGTTTACTTGGAACTTGAGAAATAGCATGAACAACGCTTGCCTGTACGTTTGTTGGATCAATGACTTCTAGATCAATATCATTCAGTGCTCTTGACAAACGCTCTTTCTCGAGCATTCCTTCAAACAATTCATCTGGGCCTTCATATATCTTAGCCATGCTGTCTTTCTTTTCTAAGCCAACATATTTATTTAAATTAAAAAAAATACAACGGCTTAATCAGAATCATATCAACGGTCTTTTTGTGCTTGGACTCATAAACTAAAGTATAAACACCTTCGATGTTGTTACTGTGAGCTGTTTAGAACAGAGTTTAATGTTTCGTTTACTTTTTTTAAGCATTCCTTTTTTATCTGCTCGGCGTCTGGCTGTTGAGAAAAAGTTGTCCTCGCCTTTCTTTGAAGATCAAACTTTTGTCTTTTGTAGTCATCAAAATCGGCCTGTAAACGATTAAATTCTTCATCCGTGATGTTTGAGTCAGCTAGTGCTTTATTTATTGTCAGTTTGAACGAACTAAGTTTAGCCGTTATTAGTTGAACCATAGCTGTGTGCTTTTGGAGTTTAGTTTTTAATTTTTTGCCAGCAGCGCTTACAGCTAATGAACACAGACCGAGAGCTAAAGACAAACCTCCTAGAGGTAAAGCTGCGGGTGCGCCTATGCCCGTTGCTAAGAGACCAACACTCGTTCCTGCTGATAGAGCACTTATAGTCGATGTTCCAGTATTAACATATGTAACAGCATTAAAGGCAGCAGAATACCTTCGTTTGGTTTTGCTGTATTTTGAAAGGTCTTGCTCTAGTACTTGCTGCATTTGTGTAATATTGGTTAATCTGAAGGTTTTTATGCTAGGGTTTTCTACTATCTCTTCTCTTGGCGGCGCTGGCGCTGTAGGCACATTTGGATAAAACTTGAACAGACATGCTTTTTATAAAATAAAAATAATTTAGTAATGTATATCTTTTAATCTGTTTCTTGAATATTCAGCTGCGCATCATATATTAAAAACAAATGTACATTAAGCGGTTTATCGGCTTCTTCTTCTTTATCAATTTGAATGTTTATTACGTCTCTCACAGTTCTCCCGCTTCCATGCAACTGATTATCCTCTGTTGACCTTAGGTCAATCCATAAACCGTATTTCGTTGTTAAATAATCATCAAGCCTAACATTGTGAAGATGTAAATCTTTAGACACAAGGTCAACTGTTGGATTTCTACACCTCCCGCCCCCAAAAACAGTTTTCTTATTCATCAAAATGCTGATAGGTTTAAGCCGCTAGCGTAGATTGGTTAGGACTACCCTCAATCGAACATTGTACTTTCGTTATTTTTGGATTAAAAAACTTTTCACTTCCTCTTTTGAACGGTTCTTCATCTTCGCACAGCAATAAAATACCTTTAAGCGATCTTGCTGCGACACTAAAACTAAAATTCCATATAGCGTCTCCCCTGCTTCTGGGATATGTTGTATGATGAATCACTCTTTCGTAATATATTGCTAATTTTGACTGATATTGTTGCTCAATCAGCCTTGCTAAATTAGGGTTGCTAACAACGTCAAACTCTAACAAGATGTCAGAAATGCTGTACTTTGCTTCGGTGTCTGATGATCTGATAACACGTTTGTATTCATTAAAAGTTAGTTCATATGACAATCTGTCTTTTAATGCTCCTTGAAAGTACGGCGCATGTGCTTTTAACAACTCAAAATCTAAGGGAATGGAAAAAGCGATTTCCATACGCAAAATTTACAGCTACAGACTTTTTGCTGCTTTTAGCATCTGCGGGGATTGCGGCGCCTATTCTAAGTTTTAGTGCTTCTTCATTTTCGTTTCCCTTGAAAACGCAAGATCAGCCCTTTCATTCCCAGTTAGCCATAGATCAGAATAGGTTAAAAATATGTCTGCATTGTGTAAAGAAAATATTTCTTGCCCTCAAGTTTTATAGAAATTTTCTTAACGATTGCCCGCCCCAGATTCTGTACAACTGTCCTGTTTGGGTCTGTTGTTGAAGCGAGTACTATTTTGAAAGTAAGACGCGCAGAGCCTGGCACAATCACTTCATCCGCTCCTAGGTCTGGAAATTTGACGGTAAGAATTTGATCCGCATCAATAGTAGATGGATTATTTGGAACAGTAATATTCCGTTTATTTCCTTCACGCCAAGGGGCTCTTTCAGCCTTCTATGCGGGTTCAAGAATCGAGCCATATGCTTGTGGCATTTTTTTATAAAACAAAATAAAAAAGTTAATTATTAAAGAAACATGGCAAGCATTGAAGATGAAGATTATGATTTTGATCCTGGAGACGACATGAGTGAAATGACTCCTTTGGTAACACATCGCTCGGGGCTCTCTTTGCGCGTGAATTAACAGAAAGTAAGGTCAGATCATTATACCAAAGTTTAGGCCAAGAACCTCCCGAATTTATAGACCCTATTGATTTTGAAGTAAAAGATGACCATTTGTTTGTGAGGAGCGACCAAGGAGAATCTGTTCGGCTTACAACTAAACCGACTCATCAAAGTTTTTAGCCATGGGTACAATTAGACAAAGGCTCAGTGTGAGCGATCAAAATCGCCTTGGTATTGCTAAACCAAAATTAGATAGGGATGCAGTTGCTAAACTTCAAAACACACTGCAAGAATTCCAACAGCTAACCAAATACAAAACATGGAACTTAAAGAATTAAATCAATCGGCAGATGAAATAATAAATGCAATAGAAGCAGAAAACCAGTTTTTCCGAAGAAACAGCATTAAAAACAATTAATGATTCCCCATTGCCTATGCGAGAAATAGCGGCCCTTGATCATGCTTTAAGAGCCATTAGAGGCGAATTAACAAACAATTTAGCAAAACTGGGTGAAATAGATGAGCATATAAAAAGAGAAAAAGAAAAACTCGTTGAGGCTGATGACCCAACTTAGGGCCTGATATTAAAGAAAGAATAACCCAAAGACTAAAAGATCTTGAACAAGAGAGATCAGCAAGACTAGAAGTGTTGTCTACTAACCGAGAACAATTACGAACTCAAGTGAGCAGAATAAGAGAAACTATCCAAAGAATTTTATATGAAGACACAACGCTAGCAGAACGAATACGAAACACTGTTTAGAGAGCAGGGAGTCACATTAGCAAGCGTTATAACAGCCTTAGGATTTGCAATAAGCACACTGGTGTTGGCTATTACAGGCGGCGGTGGTCAAAGTCCAGTGCCTCCATCGCCATGCCTCCACCTGATAAATCATGGGTAAAAAAACAGCTTGATCATCTTGCGAGTTTATTAAAAAAATTAGCTGGTAAAGCTATAGACTCTTTACCTGGTATATTAGGAGGTATTGTTAGCTGGCTTTTGTCTACTGCAAGCAAAGTAGTTGGCTTATGGCCGAGCACTTATGGGCATTAGTTCTCTTAATAGTTGGGTTAATATTTAGTAAAATAAAGACCAGGTAATCCTAGGCCAGTTAATCCAAGAACAAGCGCTGTCTTTTCATATTCATGGTCATCGCGAACAGAGTCCGCGAGCTTTGCTGAGTCTTCAATGGCCTTTGGGCTTTGGGCCGCGGGGATTGGATGACTTATTCTTGGGGGGTCATCTTGTTTTTTTACTGCTTGCAATATTACTGGCTCAGAATTTATGTCGTTTTGTCCAACCTTCTGTTCATTTCTGCAACAAGAATTTCATTGTTGTAGTTCATTATTGTTCCTACCTGGAGTCTGAGGTCAGAAGGCAACATGTATAAACCAGTGCCAACAGCAAAGTCTACTTTCGATCTTGCGTATTGTAAAACATTTTGGTATCTTTTAATACTTGAAGGTAAATCAACTGTAGAATTAATGGCGTCCTCTAAATTTTTTAAGTATTGTTTTTGTGCATCAAAGCCAGTAGAAGGATCAGTTATGCTCGATCTTGCCTGTGCTTGTGAACCTAGCAAACACCAAACGTAAGTACGAATAGAGTCATTTATTCGTTCTATTCCTGCTTTAGTTAGGCCCTTAGAAGTGTCTAAGATAAATGTCGTCCATGCTGTTTTATGCTCTTGCTCTATGGACCCGAGGTGAACAGCTGTGCCTGAAGAGAAAGATGTGTAAGGAGGATTCCATCATACTTTCTGTGCACGCCCCAATAATAAGGGGTGCCTAAGCCATGATTAAGATCAGACTTTTGTCTAAAGTCTGTCTTGATGTTAATATTGAATTCGTTACAGATTCTTTCAAAAGCCTTTATGTCTATTCTGTTGCTGAATGGATTAAACGGTTTGTCATTTGGTAATGGCGCTTGCAGTTCAGTCAAAATACGTCTGAAGGTGTAATAGAAATGAAATCTATACACTGACCTAACCAAAGGATTAGGATGATTTAAGTGATCAGCATACGACACTCCACACCCAGTTGATGCACAAAATACAGCAAAGTTTAACTGGTTCTGATAAAACTGCATCGGATGACTAAACCACACTTTCGGGATGTAGTCTTTTTTAACAGGGGGGTTAAGATATCTGCTTAATGGAGTACTTACCTTTTTATGAAAGGTGTCAGTCTGGGTCACAGAAATGTCGAGGGTGTCAGTTGCTATATTTTTAAGATTGTAGTGCGACCCAACAGAATATTTTGCATCAGTATATTTGAATGCACTCATTTTTATTTCGTTTAAAAATGTTTGTAACAATAACAACCCAAGACCGTCCTTCGTTTTTAGAACATGCTATTGATAACGAATGCGGAACCAAAACGGCCGCGCTCCATGAAATATTCTACAAAGTCGTATGGTTTAATATAAGCAAAGCCAAGAAGAATAATAAGGTTCTAAAAGTTGACAAAACAGGGGCCAAAGTTTTGCCAGTTAACAATACTGATGGTTATTACGGGTTTTGCTCACTAAAAGAAGCAATGAGTAACTTCGACATTACTCTCAAACTTAACAATGCAAATCTAAAAACAATGTTAACATTCAAGCCTGAAGAAGAAGGGGGTTACTATTTTGATAAAGAGCTAGCTAAAATGTTAGGCTTTGCAGC
Source organism: Conus ventricosus (assembly GCA_018398815.1). NCBI lineage: Eukaryota > Metazoa > Mollusca > Gastropoda > Neogastropoda > Conidae > Conus > Conus ventricosus. The sequence goes on from CM031613.1 coordinate 14,481,257, forward strand.
TGACAATTATAGATTTAGAGTTACACCAAACAAAACTACTTATGAGGGAGAAAATCCGCTCGATCTTGCATTACATTCATTACTCTATGTTCATTTGGATGAGTGAGCACTGATGAAAACTTATATGAGGAAGGCCTCAACTGTTTTAAGAGCTCTTCCATCAGGAAAAGCTGCATATTGCGATTATGAAATTATACAATTCCTAATTTACAGTTTAAAAGATTAGTTTGTGGAAGGATCGGATCATTTAATATAAAAAATTGCAGACAAAGCAGGGAAAGTTGTAAATGTGATAACCTGCACATTGTTTTGGAAATAAAATAATTAGTTGTACTAAAACATGTCGCGTGGACCAGAAGAACCGGGAGTTTTCATTAGCGTTTGTAAGGTGTATAACCTTAGAATTAAAAGACCTTGCAGACGTTGCGGACTTTGAACAGAACGGTGAGATAGGCGCTTTGTATGGTTTTGAGTACACTAAAGATGGTGATTATAAACGCAAAGAGGTTGGCGACAGCAAAAAGTTTCCTAAACTAGAACAACTGCGCAATCTAGAGGCAAATAATGTTGGCCAGTATGAATATAAAATAGTTCGAAAACCTGACCTCAAATGGCACTTAGAACCATATTAGAATGGGACATAAAATTTTAATTCATAAGCCCATTTACATATTTTAGCCGTCAAAAAAGTTTCAGAAAAGCATTCAACTCTGGCCTTTACATGTAAGTCTTATGCCAGACGACAATAGTCGGAAAGAAATTGAAATAACGCCATATGGGAAAAAAACAGTACATCCTCCACAGAAAAGAAACAGTTGTAAAAAAAGCTTCCACAAATTACAGTTCTTTCCAAGCAGAAAATTAGGAGACACGTTCACAATAATATTTGAAATTTCTGTCTTTAAAGATGTGGAGAGGGATGGGGTTGTGGGCGTTAGTGATGACCTTATAAAAGGAATTAATATTAGCTGGCAAAACTTAGACGTTAAACGTCTTAACGTTACCATCGTCGTTCTTCACAATGGTGAGGATATTAAGATCATAACAACAAGCAACAAAATCAATGTTGACTTAAATAGAAACAATCTTACAGAACTGAATTGGATTAATCTTACACATTTAGGCCTCATAGGGTTTTATTATATGAACAAGTTTTGACGGAGAGTATGATAAAAATAATAACTGGATTAGATTAAATTCTGTTATAAAACTATGGAGCAGTTAAACTTTATGATAAAATCCCCTCATTGTTCAATGATTTGTGGGCAGACTGGTTGTGGAAAAAACAATATTTTTCCTAGACTTATTACAAACAGTTTATCGCTATAATTTTGATCATATTGTGATTTTCTGTCCAACACTTAAAAGGAACAAAGCATATCATGATAGAAGGTTTATATGGGCAGACAATGACGTATATTTAGTTAATCCTAGCACTAAACTGAGTGAGTGTTTAGAATACTTTTATAAAGTGTTTGAAGGAACGCAAACACTCTTTATTATAGATGACTGTTCGGCAGAAAAGATATAGTTAAAAAGAGAAACACTTTGTCAAAGCTGGCTTTTAGCGGAAGACATGATGGGATAAGTGTGTGGATTTTATGCCAGAAATATAACTCGGTTTTAAAAGACTTTAGAGAACAGTTAAAGACTGTAGTGTTATTTCACATGAAAGACAGAGACTCATTTGAAGAATGTTTGCGCGAAAATGATGTTATTGAAATTGATCAGGAAAAACACAGGATTAAGCAAAAATTAAAATCTGAAAAGTTGAGTAAATTAGTATTGAAAACGGACAATCCTACACAATATGTTTGTTTGTAGGGCAGTTATTTTTTTGGTTATTGAAGTCTTACACAGTATGGTTGTTTGTAGATAATCGTTATTTTTTGGTTATTGAAGTCTTACTTGCCAGAGAACTAATAAATGCCGCTTTTAGGCCACTTTCGCCCAAAAACTTGGTGGAGGAGCAAGTGGGGTAGAACAGACATTTATCTGTTCTCTGTTTGCTTGTGGTTTACAAGTGTTAACCGATGTGTGCCCAACTCTTCCCTATGGCCCGTGTGTGTTTGTATGAGGGGCAGGGTGGAGTAGGGGGAATGTGTGTGCGTGCGTGGGTAAGTGTGTGTGTGTGTGTTGATGATACTTTTTCTAGAAAAACGGAAAGCACACAGTGATAAATAACACTAAACAATGTTGCAGTGAAGTTACTTGTTCAGAAGCGTAACCCATTGGATTGTTTGCAGTGTGTGCTTGATGAAAATGAAAGGGGGCGTGGCATGCTAATGACCCAATTTCAGTTTGTGAATGTTCGCTTATAGTGTGTATGTGTTTGTGAATATTTTCATAAACTGAAAGCAAGAGTACATACAAAAAATTGTTATCATTTTGAAGTGATTTTGTATGCTGTTTATTTTGAGTTTTATTGGACTAACAGAAGGGGGTGTGGCTTGTTTACACTGTGTGTGTGTGTGTGTGTGTGTGTGTGTGTTCATATTGTGTGTGTGTGTGTGTGTGGTACATTTTCTTTTTATTTCATGAAATATTTCTGTAGAAATTTGAACTCTTGCTTTCAATGTGTTACAGCTAGCTGATGCAGCATGGAGATGATGTTCAGCCTGGACCTGCTGGTGCTGGGCCTGTTGCTGGACCTGCTGGTGCTGGATGCTGAATACACACATTGTGTTCAGGAACGATGGTCACAGCAGCTTCTTCCTTGACTTCCAGAAAGAAGTCATGAATGAGATGATTTAGGGCGAAAAATATCCAGCTAATGCTGAGGACGACCATGCTGTCAGTTGTGTGCTCGACACTTCATCGGTGTGCTGCCCCCTACCCAACATAAAGCACAGCCATCAAAGAGGTGCCGTGTCTGCTGGAAGAAAGGGCAGAGGAAAGACACCAGGTATTACTGCCCAGACTGCCCCAGCAAACCAGGATTGTGTTTGGAAGACTGCTTCCAGAACTATCACACTCAGTGTTTCTACTGGCGATAGAAACTTGGAGATCTACACACCTTTCCTTCTCTGTGTTGCTAGGCTGTGGTGTGGTGTGGCTGGACACTGCTTCATTGGTCTTTGTACACTGTATAACTCCAACACAAAGTTTGCTATAAACTGCTGTGAGGTCAGCATCATCTGATTATATCATGATTGATGTCTTCATTTCTTTATATTGCGTTTCAAGGAGTTCATGTGACATTCCGGCATACCATTTTATTATATTTTTGTTACAAATTTTTCATACATTTTCCTTTCATATGATATAACTTTTATGTAGCTATCTCAATATCTTCTGAACTATAAGAAAAAGAAAGTCATAGGCGTGATTTGGGGTTTTCGGAATTCTACAGGTGACAGAAAACTGGGAGATAAACCCTTTCATTTTTTTGTGTGGCTAGACTGTGCTATGTTGTGACTGGACACTGCTTCCTGGATCATTGTACACTGTAAATGTTCAATACAAAATGTGCTATGAACTGCTGTGAGCTCCAGCATCACCTAATAACGTCATGATTGATGTATCTCATTTTTTTGTGTTGCATTTCAAGGAGTTAATGTGTCATTCTAGCATATCATTCCATTATGTTATTGTTACAAACAGATTCTTCATTCAATTTCCGTTCATTTGATATATACTTTTATGTAGCTATGTTAAATATCTTCTGAATTATAAGCAAATGAAAAGCATAGGCGTGATTTCTTTTTGTTGTAAACAATATCTTAGCATGGGAGTTAGCAAAATATGATAGCAGCGAAGCAGAAGAAGCTGTATTTACCCACTACCAAGTAATTTGGATAAAAAATCACACAATCAAGACATTTACACCGGTAATAATGAACAAAAAACCAATTGCATAAAAAAATTCCAATTTACATAGATTTTAATTTGGAACAAAGTAAAAAAAAAAGCAACTTAGCTGTAGTTGTTGTTGTTGTTGTCGTACCCTGGCTAAAAGACTCCAGGGATCATCCGAACAGCCGAAGTATTTGAACACTATGCACAAATGCATCAGCTGGGGATGAGAACATTACGTGTGTGACCGTTTTTGATTACCCCGCCACATGGGCAGCCACACTCCGACTTCGGGGGATTTGGGAGACTGATAATTTATGCTAGGACTGTCACGACTGAAGACAATCCCCACATAACTATGCTAGAGCATTGTCACACATTTGCTAGCCAAATTT
>CM031613.1:14493077-14503960 GCA_018398815.1 Conus ventricosus
AAATTTAAAAAAAAATCACACAATCAAGACATTTACACGGTAATCATGAACAAAAACTAATTGCATAAAAAAATTCGATTACATAGCTTTTAATTGGAAAAAGTAAAAAAAAAAAAGCAACTTAGCTGTAGTCACCCACTACCAAACAATTTGAAAAAAAAACACACAATCAAGACATTTACACCGGTAATCATGAACAAAAAGCAATCCCACAGTACGAAATAACATTAGTACTGTTCTCGGATGCATGTGAGCAGACGAGAAAAGTAATCCTGGTCATTTCGGTACCTGTTCCGCCAGAGGAACTCGGCAAGGTACGAGGGGAACAAGTCCTCGGACGTACCAAACTGGCGCCTGAGCTTCCTCTTCGCCCTCATCCACGTGTTCTCGATATTGTTGGTGTGGATGTTTTGGTTGTTGGGGTCAACAAAGTGCTGATCATGCACGATCACATCGTGCAGGTAGATGCCCCCTCCAAGCTGCGCCAGGTTGCCATAGGCTCGCCAGCCAGAGATGATGTGGGAGCCAGGCAGTATGTACTCGAGCACAATGGGCTCCAGCGTGGCCCTGGTCCTGCCGGGCACCTCCACCATAAAGCACTTCCCAGTCTCACGTTCAATTCCCCCAAACACCCAGTGTCCCTCCCGCCACTGTCCCCGATGGTACTTCCGATGGAAATATTTCGATTCATCAATCTCCACGATGATGGGCAGGCCTGTCTGCTCATCCAGGCCTCCCACCTGCTGTGGATGAAGGCGCAGGTCTTCCTCGCAGACCTGCACACACACACAAAAACCCACAGCCGGACGTAAGTGTCAGAAACATTGACACCCAGTCCATGTTGAAAAAAGAGTACAGCACTTTAGAGTTGGGGTGAAGGTACAAATGTTTATGCTCTTACCTCACGGATGAAATTCATCCAGTCAACAACAGTCGTCTTGCTGAGTTGCAGTTCTGTCGCCACTTGAGCTTGGGGAAGATCCATGTTCCAAAAGTACAGGAGCAGGATGCCGTTTGGCAGGGTGATCTTAGATTTTTCAAACCAGCTTCCATCTCTGCAGTCAAACAGAAAGAAGGTGCTTACTGTTTGTCAACAACTCAATCAAGCCATAAGAGTACAGGGGGGAGAGAGAGAGAGAGAGAGAGAGAGAGAGAGAGAGAGAGAGAGAGAGAGAGAGAGAGAGATCTGTGGCCTAAAGATTTAGCTTTGCAAATCTGTGCATAAAGCTGTGACACACTGTACGTTCGCGCCGCGTACGTTCGAAACGTATGACGTCAACGGTCGATCGTGTGGCCAATGAGGCAAAACTAGGCGTGTTTCACTGGTGACACGCTCAATCGTTCACGTCATACGTTTCAATCCGGTCTCAAACGTATGCGGCGCGAACGTGCCGTGTGTGCCTTTAAGTTTTTTTAACAGGTCCCACTGCGATGAAGGTACAGCAAAACAGACCACGTACCAGGGGTCCAATTCATGGGGCGGGCGGTGGCGGAAACGTCCGAACTAAACCGGTTGTCCGAGACTATCCGGGTAGAGTCGGAATTCACAGCGGAAGACTTCGTCAAAGCTTTGGACTAAACGCCGGCCTTCGGCGGTGAAATGTGGTCCAGCGGTTTCGCTGGACTAAACTGGAACGTCGGGACTACGCTACAATACTGTGTGTGTGTGTGTGTGTGTGTGTGTGTGTGTGTGTGTGTGTGTGTGTGTGTGTGTGTGTGTGCAGGTGGTGGGTTAAGTGCATGATCCACTTGTGCAAACCTCCTCCTCCGCCTCACCACACACACACTCACACACACACACACACACACGCACACACACACACACACACACTATTGGTGATTGGGTACATGGGTGGATGTGGATTTCCATGTACTTGCAGAGACTGAAAATGCACAAAAATAATAAGTGTAAGTTAATCTTTTTACAATAAATTAAATTATGGTCAGTTGGGGAAAAAGTAAAATAATTTTTTTTTAAAAAATTCCAATGATGGCTCACAAAACGTGAGGAGGACATGACTCTCCTCCCCTCTCTCCCTCCGAAACCCCCTTTTCTTTACTCTCCTTTGCCCTTATACAACCCTCGTCACCTTTATAACACAACATCCTACCCTGCGCCAAAACCCCCACCCCCCCCCCCCCCCCCCCCCTTCCCACGTTCCCAACCTTTAAACATTTATTTTATATAAACCATGCTTTTTCTTCTCATTTTTAATTAATAGAGAGACAAAACAAAAAAAAACACCCACACACACAACAGCACAGTCACAAACACACGAACACACACCAATATATATATATAAGAAAAGATAAAAATGTTGCTTATACCCACCGCCCGCAAAGGGCCTATCAGGGCTGTCCCGGGGAAAACAACCAGCAGTCCTTTAAAAAAAAAAAAAAAGAACAACCTTTCACCATCCTTTAAATGAATCTCTAAAACCCCCAAAAACTTTTTTAAAAATCCTTCTTCCGTGAAATCAATATATAAATATATTTAAAATATATCACATTATATTAATATATTTTTATTTTAAAAATTTATTTTTAATTATTATAAAAATATTATATTTATAAAATAGGGGGTTTGTTCTCAAAACATGTCTATTTCGGGACTAAGACCCCAAAATAAAATTTCACTCTACTAACGTCTTTTGTCACACATACGCATTTCAATGACATCATATTCTAAAGGAAAATGATCGTCAGTTCTTTTTCTCGCAGTGATGATTAAACTTTAAAATTTTTTCTGTTTAGGGTTTGTGATTGGAAACCCCAAAAAAAGGTTTTGAAGCTATAAAAACGCATGCTTTCAAAACCGGGCAAAAAATTTTACTTGTAAACCAAGGAAAAAAAGGTTCCCCATAGAAGAGAACTTTAAAATGATCGAAATGTTTTTTTTCTGTTTTTTTCAAGTTGCACATTAATCCTCCTGGGCAACTTCATATTCTATGTCTCCATATTATTGAAATAACAGCTAATAGGATGTAATTTCTTATCCGGGCTAAAAGGTACAAAGCACTTTAAAGAAAAGTATGTTTATTGCTTTTAATTAGTAATGAAAAAAAAAAGTTACAGTTGTGCCCGGGACCCCTTTTACGTTGGACAGGGAATCTAATTCTACAAAAAAAACTTAAAACCCAACCCATGGACATGGCAAACATGAGTAAAAAAGAACAAAGACAACAAATAATTACAGTTAACAAAACAAAAGGATTTGAATCAAACCACTGATAATGTTTTCATTTGGGCCCATTACATTGTAAAGGGAAACCCAATTCTAAAATACGGGAAAACTCTACAATGTACATGGCAAATATGAGTAAGATAAAACAGTTTTTTTTTTTTAAAAAAAAAAAAAAACATTTAATTTCGGGGAAAAGAAAAAAGGGAAATCTTTTCGCTATGTACATGTTCAAATGCTAAAAGGTATGATCACGGCATCGACCCATGGGCCCCCCATCCACTTTTTAAAATGCTGGTCCTTAACCCCTGAAGGGTTTTTAGGGCGGGTGTGGCCCAATTGGTTTAATTGAATTTTGGAAGTTGAAAACTAAAAACCAAAATTAAAAAAAAAAAACCAAAAAAAACAAAATTTAATAAATGGCGAAAATTGTTTGGAAACCACATTAAAAAAAATTTTGGTTTGAAAAAAAACCTAATCATGAAGCCTTAACCCATGGCTGTTTTTTTGTAACCTAATGGCAAAATTGAGGAATAATCAAACATTTTAATTTATTAGTTATTTCCCCAAACGCGGAAAAATTTTGGGGTGGGGGGGAATTTTCTTAATTTTAAAAAAAGTTAAATTTTTTTGGGGGTTTTCAAAGAACTTTTCCCTTTTCCCAATGAAATGCCCCTTTTTCCCCGCCCGCTCTTGCTAGGGAAAGGGCCCATTTCTACTACTGATTTCTTCAATACTGCAACACAGTAAAATAGCAAATCATTGTAACCTTTTGGTACCCATTAAAATGCGGAGATGTTTGAATAGAAATTTTTCCCAAATTCTTTCAAAATGCATGATGTTAGAAGATTATTGTCATTTTTTTTTTTGGTCTTTGGGGCATCTTAAGTAGTATACCTTTGGTGGCACTAAAAACCACACCAAAAACAAACAGAAAACGAAGCTTTGACGTTGCAAAAAACAATGGCAGTAATAATATAAAGTAAGTATTTTCCAGTAAATGCAAGGAAGGCGTCCCTGATTTTCATAGGCTGAGCCTTCTCTCACAAAGTTCGGTCAGGGACGGGGGGGCTGACTGAGCTTCTGAGGAGGTCGGTTATTTCGGCCCCCCCTTTTTTTTCCCCATTTTGGGGTAATAAAATAAATATAACAATGAAAAAATAAATCTCCAGTTTTGAGATATGTTGTGTGCGCGCGCCGTGCGTGGTGCGGGTGCTTGGGGTGATTCAAATGTTTGAAAATTATTTTACATTCATGAAAAAAGGGGTAAATTATTAAAAAAGTTACAAATTAGTAAATTTAAAACCACCCAGCAAAAAAAAGGATGGAAACAAAAACCTTGCCCTCATGATAATAGGGGAGAAAAATAACACCACAACCACACCCCACACACACACACAACACACACCAAACAGTATACTTACCACGGAGCTAGCGGGGCTTTTTCCACGAAGAGACGGGACAATGTCCAGGGGGCCGGGGGCGTGGGTGGCGGAAAACTTGCACTTTGAAAACAGGGCCCGCAACAGGCTGTTGTCAATGACAGGTAGGTGACACTGACAAGCGAAGGCATGGTGAGGGCGGGTCTTCTTGGGGCGGGGGCGAGGGTCAGGGTCGAGGGGGTGTTTTTGGGGGGAAAAAGGGGAAGGGTAACTTAAAAGTTATCTAAAGTACACGACTTGATTACCTTCCCTAACACTCCCTTCAGAAGGGATGGAGAGAGGGAGCATTTGCTGTCACAGAGCATTGGAGCACTGAGGTGCGGGGGCAAATGGACGGGATGGGACCACTGCTGTGTCTGTTGTCGACTGGGAAAAATTTGGGGTTTGTCCTTGCTGACCTTGCGATGATGCAACTCATGGCCCCCCGGGAACCTACAACTTTTTCTACGGGACAGTGGCCTACCCTTTTGGATGGCAAGCAATCTGTGAGATGGCGGGGGATAGAATTTTCCCAAATAATCTCACAGAGTGGAACATTTTGTTCCTGCCACTTTTTGAGTTCTGTGTGGGCGTTGTCTTGGACCGCCTCCCCAACCAGAAAAAGAGCGCAGGAAGTGGGGAAAATCCGGTGTGGGGGGTGCTTGTTCAAATGAAACCCTTGAAATATGGGAAAATGTCCCAGGCATTGGCAAAAGATGGCTTTCTTGGGCCCCAACACAGAAAATGCATGGTGTTTCACCCCGCATCTCTCCCCTCAGAGGGACCTTGCATGCGAAACCAAAAAATTCTTTGTAAAGGGGGCTCAAAGCGAAAAAAAAGAATGTCACAAAGGCCCTTTACTTTTTTATTGAAAAGCAAAACCCTCGGCCATTGCACAAGGGAGAGATGGGCAGCCCCGTCTTCCTGGATGGGACAGTGCCCCGGGGGAAAGGGCTTACAGCATGGTATCATGCTTCTTTCGGCGGGGAAAACCAAGGGGCCCGTGGGGGTTTCAACACCCGGGGACCGTGTTGTGACTGTTGGGTGAAGAGTCACTTGATCATGGTGCCAGGTGTGCTTGGGTCCCTTGGTAGGGCAGGGAAAGTTTTTCTGCAAAATCCTCACCATACAACGTCCCCCAATGGAAATGGGCATTTTTTCAATTGAAAAAAGTGGAGCTGCCGTTGCCCGGGAAAAAATGGGGCCAAGAAATTTTCAGCCCTTTCGGAACACAAGAAGCGGGATATCCCCCCTTTTGGGGCAAGAAATTTTGGTTGGGCCTTACCATGGAGAGAACATTTTTTATTCCCCGCATGCCAATCATTCTCTGGATGATAAGAAGCGGGGGAAAAATGACGCAAGCTTTTTCAAGCCACAAAATCACTTTTACCATAGCAGCATCTTTTTTGTTTGGGTCGCACGTTTTAAAAGGGAAAAGCTGCCGCTCAGCCGGACCACAACTTCGTCATGGACCAGCAACGAATTTAGGGTGTCCCGTTTCATTTTAAATTTTTGCAGTACTCACAGAGAACCCGCCTCAGTTTGCGTGCCATCGCCGAATATTGCTGGGCGGCACTTGCAAATTTTTAAAAAGAGTTTGGACCCGGTGCGGAACCCTGAGAAAGTTCCCTGATGGGCTCTGCAAAGCAGCTGCTTTGCCCTTTTCCTGCCACCAGTTTTTGGCAGGAAAGGTTCTGGCGACCTCTTCAAAAAAAATGTCTTGCATGCTCTTCACAGCATTCACTTTTTTTGGTTTTTTTTTTTGAACTTCGTGGGGTTTTACCGTAGTCCAATGGACCCCACATGGGCTTCTCCTTGTAAGTACCAGTGCCTTTGCAGACACTGAGGAATGCGCCGGCTTTCCCTTTAGCGAAAGTCTTTTCCTAAGCCGCAGACAGGCTTCATGAAAAAGGTGACCCATCTTCTGTGCAGGAACACCCTTTATTTATCCCTGTCAAAAAACGCTTCTTCCCGGGGGACCCTTTTTGATCACGTGACAGGGATCAAATTTTTTTGGGCCTGTGTAGAGCACATCTTGCCCCTGCAGTGTTTTCGTTGGGCCCCCTGGGGGGCGTTCTTCAAAAATGAGTCGAAAACTTTTTGGGATCATGCCCGCAAAAACATACCCCGACATGAACTGATTGTTTTTTCCCTTTTCGCCGCTTTTTCTGATGATAAAGAGATCTTGTCTTTCATTCCTCTTTTCCCTTTTTCTCCGTGATCTTTTCACTTGCGTCTTTTCGCTCCCCCCATTTTTTCCCTTTGAAAATCATCGCACAATGCTTTTTTTGTTTGCATTTTTTTTTTTGGCATTCCTTTTTCCCTCTGTCTTTCTGCTCGTTTTCTAAGTGTAGCTTTACTGGCTGTTCGCTTTTTTTCATCAGATAATGTTTTTCTGTATGCTTTGCACTTTTTTTTTTTCATCTAAGTATTCTGATACTTCTCTGGTCCCTTTTTTCTCTCTGCCTGTATGCTTTTACCCCCTCGCATTTGATGAAGCTTTTCCCCTTGGGGTTGGGGGGGGGGAGGGGGGGGAAAGGTTTAGGGGTGTTGGCCCCGGCCCCCTTTTTGCCAGTCGTCACTTTGTGGTTCCATTTTAATCAACTCTTTAGGCAACCAAATAAGACAGACTGAAGGGACAAAAAGGGAAAACAATGAGACAAAAAAAAAGGGTTTAAATGAAAGAAACATAGGCAAAAATTGTTTGTTATTTTGGGTTTAAAAATTAAAAAAAAAAAAAAAAGCTGTCAGTATTTTTTGCACACCTGTGTGCGCACAATACACAACACGCAGATGCATTACATTTTTTTTTTGTTTTGTTTTGCGCTGAAGTGGAAAAAATTGATATGACAATTTTATTTTTGATACTTAAAAAATAAGTGTAAAAAGCGAGCTTTTTAAAAAAAAAAATTTCCGAACAGAACATTTTATCATTGGAAATGTGGGTTTTTCTTGGTTTCCCGTCACAACTGAAAACAAAAAAATCTATTTTTATAAATTACTTAGTTAAATCGGCATTTTTTAGTTTTTAATTTTGTCGATCTTTACAAAAGAACAAAGGTGGGGTTTTGGGGGGAGTGACGTATGGGAAAAAAAAGCAAAATCCCACGGTAGTCAAGAGACTTCATTTTTTTTTTCCCTGTCAAATGTTACCTTTTTTTTTTTTAAAATTAAATATCTTAGTTTTGCACTTAAAATAATCTAAAAGAACGAAATTAATCAAAAGCAAAAATTTGGTCAAAGTGGGTCAACCCCGGAAAGAAGGTATGGAAGGGGAAGGGTATGACTGTTTTCGTGGACGGAAACTCGAAAAGTGGGGTCCGCGAGCGATGTACGTCTTCCACGTAATTACTCAGAAGTAACAAACCGTCGTGTCGCAGAAAAATGATAGCTCGGTTTTTCGACACTTATGATCTTTCCCTTTCACTGAATCAACAAGGAATATTGGTTTATAAAAGGGAAATACGATGTGAGGCATTTCGGGCGGTGAAAGAAACCATGCAGCTTTTGTTTCCCGTCGCGACGAAAAACCCTCGGGAAATCTTTATTCTGCCAGTGACTGATACAAGGCAGTGACAGCAGGCGACAAACTGTAAATTTTTTTTTAGCAACTGCTCCCCGACAGAAAAAAAGCAGAAGAAAAAACCGACGGGAAACATTTTTCTTTCTCCATTTCCAGATCAACAGTACGACAAGAAAACAAAGGTCATAGTTTCCCGCGCAACGGAACATCGGGGGTATTTTCAGACGGGAAAAATTAAAACCCCAATCAAAAGTTCGAAATCAAATTCAGTTTTTACCCCCCACATTTTTTTGGGATTACATAAACGAAATAAAAGAAAAAAAATCGATGACACATAGAAAAAAAAGTTTAACAAAAATTCCACCGGGCGCCCCCGGAAACTATCGCCTTTTTGTCTTTTCTCAACTGACATCTGCTCAAACCAAATCATTTTTTCAGATTACCTTTAAAAATTTTCCCCCCCCGAAGAAATTCGCTTTCTTTAATCAAAGTGTATGTTCTTGAGACATTTTTTCCCCCTGCAAACATCCCGCTTTTTTAAAAAAAAAAGACAAGTGTAGCTGGAAGTTGGTTAGCAAGACGGACGAAGTCCGGAGATCATCCGAAATTAAAAAATTTTGTCTTAAATACTAATTTTCATTATTTTAAAAACCTTTATAATGAAAATATTCTTTTTTTACAAAGAACGCTCATAAATTAAAATATCAAAAAGTTGAAAAAATCAGTACACCCACCTTCAGAACAGCGCAGAGGCTGGACTGTCGTGACGTTTTCCCCAGAGGATGGAAGACAAAGAAAAGGGATGCAGAAACCCTCATGAGTGATAACCGGAAAAATTTCCCCATCCAAGATGTTTCAGGGCAAGGCAAATGCTCACGTGGAAACTCGGGCAAAAGACCCCATCTCAAGTTCACACAGAGTTTAGTTGTACTCGCGACCGTAAAAGTGGAAACGAGCCGGTTTGTTATCCGCGTAGATTTTAAAGGACGGGAACCCTAGTTTTGTTAGCGCAGATATTTCTCGGGGTCGTACACTGTTTTTTTCATTAGTTTTTTTTAGGAAAGCATTCCGTGGAATGCTGAACAGTTTTGTGCATGAAAATTACGATGGACTGGAAAGGGAAACAAGCGTCAACCCCTAAGAAATTTATACGCCCAATAAATCAACATCAAGATGCAGCAAAAAGGTTTTAATTGCAAAAGGGCAAAGATATCTGAGAGGTGTTTTTGACGCTGTTTTTTTTTTCAAAAAACACTTATTAAAGGGGCTTAAAAACGATGTTTTCGCGTGTTCTTCTTGTCACAAAACCGCCTTTTTTTTGGTGATTTTGGTTAATGAATGCCAATTTACAAAGACAATAATACAAACATGCATTTTTGTTTTTAGATTTTATTTCTTCAATACAAACACCACCAAAATATAACAAGCATCACAATACTCCACAAACAAAACAGAAATTACAAGTCTTCCAAGTGGGTTACCCCTATGCCACACATGTTTCTGAGAACAACCCATATATATAATAATATATATATATATTTTTTTTTTAATACAAAAAAATACACACATTCAGACAGAAAAATAGGCAGACAAACATATCACCTTGTTGTTCATCATATTCAGCAATAGTCTCCTGTGCAAGGTTGTCCAATGTAGATTCTAACCCTCCTGCACATGCAAACCCAAAACCTTACGATAATAAATAGCCTGTCTGATGTTATAATAGATGGTACAGCATATTGATCTATACATAGGAACAATAATGTCTCAAATATCAATAGTAACCAATTCTGCCAGACATGTTGCTACCAATACTAAAGACACATCATTTAAGGAATATTGAAATGCATACATGGATATATATATTGCATTACTGACACATCTGAAACAGTCTGACATCCCAAGCAAGAGTCTGAAATATATCACAGCTGTAGCTGTAAAAAGTCAGTAGCCTACTATAAACTAACTTCAGACACCATGACCCAGTAAGCAAAAGAGTTCTGTAGAGCGGAAAAAAAAATCGGTGGCACGGATACCAGTGAACTCGTCACACGTGAAGTCGTCACAAGCGTCCAGTGATCTCGTCACAGTGATCTCGTCACATACTCAAACCCGGCATACAGTGAAAAACGTGTTGGCGAGTTCACCGTGGATTTAGCAGACAAACCCTGCTCTTGATATCTGATATATTTTGTCTAAGATCAATAAATTTCTCGAAGTATTGCAACAGTCTGGATTTCTTTATTATTGTCTTCAAAATATTCAATAAAAAAATTTAAAAAATTAAAAAATTGCAACAAAACAAAGAATCAGGAGTTGTTGTGAAATCTAAAATGGTACAAGATGGCTGGCAGCTCTCAGAACCTGGCGGGTTGTCCTCTCACTGGTCACCAGGCGATCCCAGATCCTGAAGAGCTTGGCATTGGTGGACCTGGCATCGGCTCTTTGGCGCCTGATGATGGTCGACTCCTTGAGAAGCTGGCATACTCCTGGTCACAAGTCTGGATTCGTCTGACAGTAGCTGCAGCATCAGATACAGGTTAAGGTTTCCTGCACTGAAGCCTTGGTGTTCAGTCGGCGATGCCATCCCTCCACGTCGTTGTTGGTCCTTATGCTTCTGTAGAAACAAGACCACTGGAAGGTGGGCCCAAACTGCTGAATCGATCCATGTCTGGCGTATGTAGGTGCAGAGGCAGCGCTGCCCTTCTGTTGTAGCTTCCCTTTTCCCAATCGGGGAGAATGCCGCGACTTCTCCCAA
>CM031613.1:14513162-14537077 GCA_018398815.1 Conus ventricosus
TTGACAATCAGCAGATTGCGAGTCTAAGACTGCTGAGTGCGATGCGATAGTGCTGTCTGATTGTTGTCGTGTGTGTGGTGTGTATGTGTGTGTGTGTGTATGTGTGTGTGTATGTGTGTGTGTGTGTGTGCTTGTGCGTGTGTCTGTATCTCTGTCTGTGTGTGCAAATCCCATCCTTTTATTTCTTGTAACTTTTTGAAGTGAGTATTAGTGGCTATTTGCTAACAAATGCAAGCACATACAAACCTGCTGCATATTGACTTTCTTTGTAATATTAAGTTGGGACTGTCTGCTTGAAACTGAGAACTTGGCATGTCATGATAGGAATCCCTGAATTTTACACAATAACTGTTAGTTCAAGACTGTATTTTTGTGGATGCATGTGTACTTCTTACCTGAAGTATATCAACTGAGCAGATTTCTGTGCATGCAACAATCCATCATAAGATATTTACCAATTGGCTGTTTTTGTACTCCCAGTTCTTAAAGAACAGGGAGTACTTTAGAATGGGAACGAAGAAAATGCTGTCTGTGTGTCTGTCTGTGTGTCCGTGGTCAAAATGTGTTCCACTCGCTCCAGACAAAACTACTGGGCCGATCTTTCTGAAAATTTGTAGGTATGTTCATTATGGGTCAAGGATGATGCCTGATGTTTTAGTTTACTGTTACAGCTGTTACTAACGGCTGTAACGGCCTGTAACACTTTTTCTTCTCTATGGAATATCTCCGAAAGTACATGGCCGATCTCTGTGAAAATTAGCAGGTATGTTCATTATGGGTCACGAATGTTGCCCAATGTTTTAGTTTACCCCATTATAGCCGTTACTAACGGCTGTAACAGCCTGTAACAGTTTTTTCTCTTTATAGAAATCTCAAAAAGTACTTGGCCGATCTTTCTGAAAATTTGTAGGTGTGTTCATTATGGGTCAAGAATGATGCCCGATGTTTTACTTTACTGTTACATCCATTACTAATGGCTGTAACAGCCTGTAACACTTTTTCTTCTTTATATCTCAGAAAGTACTTAGCCGATCTTTGTGAAAATTAGCAGGTATTTCATTATGGTCAAGTATGATGCCCGACATTTAGTTTACCTCGTTATAAGCCGTTACTAACGGCTGTAACAGCCTGTAACGGTTTTTCGTCTTTATAGAATATCTCAAAAAGTACATGGCCGACCTTTCTGAAAATTTGTAGGTATGTTCATTGTGGGTCACAAATAATACCTAATGTTTTAGTTTACCGTTATAACCATTATTAACAGCTGTAACGGCCTGTAATGATTTTTCTTCTTATAGAATATCTCAGAAAGCACTTGGCTGATCTTCTGAAAATTTGTAGGTGTGTTCATTATGGGTCACGGATGATTCCTGATGTTTTAGTTTACCGTTACAGCTGTTACTAAGAGCTGTAACAGCCTGTAACGCTTTTTCTTCTCCATGGAATATCTCAGAAAGTACTTGGCTGATCTTTGTGAAAATTAGCAGGTATGTTCATTATGGGTCACGAGTGATGCCTGATGTTTTAGTTTACCCCGTTATACCCGTTACTAACTGCTGTAATGGCCTGTAACAGTTTTCTCCTTTATAGAATATCTCAGAAAGCACTTAGCCGATCTTTCGGAAAATTTGTAGGTATGTTCATTATGGGTCACAAATAATGCCTGATGTTTTAGTTTACCGTTATACCGTTACTAACGGCTGTAACGGCCTGTAACGCTTTTTCTTCTTTATGGATATCTCAGAAAGTACTTGGCCGATCTTTCTGAACATTAGCGGGTATGTTCATTATGGGTCACAAATAATGCCGCTTGTTTTAGTTTACCGTTATAGCCGTTACTAATGGCTGTAACAGTTGTTTTTCTTCATGGAATATCTCAGAAAGTACTTGGCCGATCTTTGTGAACATTAGCAGTTATGTTCATTATGGGTCACGGTTGATGCCCGATGTTTTAGTGTACCGTTATAGCCATTACTAACAGCTGTAACAGCCTGTAATGTTTTTTCTTCTTTATAGAATATCTCAGAAAGTACTTGGCTGATCTTTGTGAACATTAGCAGGTATGTTCACTATGGGTTACGGATGATGCCCGATGTTTTAGTTTACCGTTATACTGTTACTAACGGCTGTAACGGCCTGTAACGCTTTTTCTTCTTTATGGAATATCTCAGAAAGTACGTGGCCGATATTTCTGAAAATTTGTAGGTATGTTCATTTTGGGTCACGGATGATGCCCGATGTTTAAATTTACCGTTATAGCCGTTACTAACAGCCCATAATGGTTTTCTTCTTGATGGAAAATTTCAGAAAGTTCTTGGCCGATCTTTCTGAAAATTTGTAAGTATGTTCATTATAGGTCACAGACGATGGCCGATGTTTACCAGAATAGCCATTACTAATGGTTACACCAGCCCAAGATGGTTTTTCCTCTTTATGGAATATCTCACGCGTATTCAGAATAAAGTGGGAGTATGTTTTATTGCTTTGCATCTTGTTTTAAGAATTAATTTCTATGCAAGACCTCTGACCTAGTTTGATGATCAGCATTTTTTTAATATGAATTCAATGGTTGATACCCAAATTAATTAAAAACCAATTGTATTCATGCGCTACTGAATACTCAGACTGGAGGCAAGTGTTGGGCAGCACATTGTGAATAAAGCATAACACTGGAACCCATAGGAGGTGAAACCTAGCGGGGAAAACCCCCCACCCATAGGGAGTTTCAAATTTGGTTTAAATTTTTTGAGAAATTTCCCCAGCTTTTAACATTCCTTCACTGAAACACAGGCACAAGAACGACTTTTCAGCGCAGCTGCAAAATTTCCCCGGGGCCATTTGACCGACACCCGGGGGAAGCGGGGATGGCAAGACGGTGCGAAATTTTCCCACAGAAGGCATGAGGGATGCCACCAGAGGAGGCGGCAAAAAAAAAAACAAGGGGGGGTTTTTGGTGTCAGAGACGGAGAGTATGTGGAAAAGAAGTAAACTGGAGAGGAAATTTGGGCTTGGTATAAAAGGTGCCCTGAGTTTGCTACGTGTTTGTCTGCTGCTGTGTTGGTGCTGTGAAAGGTCATATTTTCTTATTGATTAATTTAAGGGGTTAAATTTTCGGCAGTTTAAAAGCATGTTGAAGCAGTGAAGTCCCCAGAATTTACTGTGACTGGTGCACAGTATAAAATTGAGGGGGAGCCATCCCTTTTACTTCGGGCGCCGTTAATCTTTCCTGAACTGAACCATGTACCCATGAACTGCTGGGGGGACAGATGGGATTAGGCAGATTGATTTTTTTCAAAAAAGCAAAAAAGGGTTCAAAAAGAAACATTCATTTGTGGGGTTTGTTTGTGCTTTCCGGAGGGGCCTTTTAAAAATTGCGTTTTTCCCTTTTCCGCTGGTGGGTGGGGTAAAGGATTTCCCTTTTAATAAATTTTCATAGTACTGTGCATTTCCCTTGTCACAAGCTGCACTCCTTTTCAAATTACACTTTTTTTTTTGGTTTTGGGGGGGGGGGTATGTGATTGTCCTGAGTTTTTTTTGTGCCATCTGGGGCCATCCACGGGTTTTTGTGGTTAAATTGTGAACTGCTGGCAAGAGGTTTTTTGGTTCGGGCCCTTGTCAGTCCCAAATTTAAATTGGGGGGAATTTTTTCGGCCCCCCCGGGTTTCTTACTCAATTTTAGTGGGCTGTGGCTCAATGAGAAGGCTGGAACCTCACAGTTGAATCCCTTTTAAATACCGGGCCACCTTCTAAAAGATTTGCTAAATTTTTCTGGCCAACTTTGCAGGTGCCCTGCTTTCTCTCAGTCCTAAATTAAACGGGGCCCTATGGAACATAGAGTACTTTCCCATCATGCATCCAGAGGGGGAAGGGAAACTCCAAAACATCATCCCCTTTCCACAGTGATCATCAAAAAAAATAAAAAAAAAACTCAGACTCTGTGGCCTTCACACCCTCCCCAGTTTATTTTTTGAAATTTTTTTAAAAATATAATTTCCCTGCCCCAAACCTAAAAAACCCCCCCCCCCCCTGCAGTGGGGGAAAAAAGGGGCAACAATTTAAATTCGGGCCCTGTATGAGATAATTGGTGGGAACTCACAAAGGGAAAAAAAAGCCCTCCCTGTTTTTGCCTGATCTGTCCTTTTGTTTATTTTCAGTTAAGATCATTTTTGGGCAAATCAGGGGAATTTTTTTGTTAAAATCTGTGTGGTTTTTCCATCTCAAAACCCCAAAAGGGGAATACCCTCATCCCGGTTTTCACAAAATGAGGGTTTGCAGTAAAGCTTTTGTTTTGCATTGTTGGAGCCGAAGGTGCTCAAGAGCAAGCAGTTCCCCTTTGGTGGGTTTTCCCTATTTTGGGGTTGTTTCTACAAAAGTTTGGTGCTGCTTTCTTTCCCTAACCTGAGTTGGGAGTAATCCCAAACTGAGGCACTAAAGATGCCCAAAGGTGAAAGGTTAAACCCCCCTGGGCCCAATGACCAAAAAGGCGGTGCACTGCATTTGTTTTAACCTTTTTTAGGGCGGGGGCATTGGGGGAGAGGGAAAGTCATCCCCTCTTTTCCTTTTTCCTTTCTCGAACTGAATCGGGAAAACCCATATACAACTGGGTGGGGGGGAGGGGGGGAAAGGGGGGGGGGGGGTTGCCCCATCACTTTGTACCAAATGTTCAAACATTTTTTGCCCTACGGGCTCGCCTACAGCCCTTTAAAGCATTTAAAAGAAAAAAAAAAAGGAAAGAAAAAGAAGAAAAACAAAAGAAAAAACGGAGGGGGAAAAGGGGTTTTTCAGAAAATCCCTGAACCGGGTTCCCCAGTCGCCCTGTTTTTTGAAAGCTGTGTCATCCACTGGTCAAGGCAGATCAAAGAGGTCCCACCCAGGATCCCTTGAAACCCCAGAAAACTCGGGAAACCACGGGTTTAATCGATTCGGCAGAACCGCTGTGCTGACCTGTTCCGCATCAGAAATGCACGGGAAAAAGCGGGGCGTCAAGCCCCATCACTCAAGTGCGGGAACTGGCCAAGTCTTCCTATGTCTTTTTCCCATTTTTTCAGACGGCTGGGCAGATCAAGGGAGGATAAAAGTGAATTGTTTTTGTTGTTGTTGCTTTTTGTTTTTGGTTTTAAATTTTGGGGTTTTTTATTCGTTTTTGGGTTTTAAATTTTTTATTGTCCCAACTTTTTATGAGGGCTTTTTTTAAAAAAAAATTTTTTTTTTTTCTAAAAAAGAAAAAACACTTTTTTTAAATAGTTTTGGGGGTGTACACATTTGAAAAAAACACAACACTAGACACAGACAGACAGACAAAACAAAAATGCTGCACGCTGCACACACACACACACGCCATTTCACACTCGAAATGCGCACTTGCCTCCCTTTCAAGTGTCCAAGCTTAGGGAAATTTACAATGACCCTACTTGAACGATCGATTTCCACCCTGATAAACTAAAAAAAAAAAAAACATTTTTAACCTCCACAACACCCCCCCACCTCTACCTTCCTCTTCCTCCCCCAGCTGGTCTCCCATTTTTTCCCAACCCCTTATTCTTTTCCTGCCCCTGTAAACCCTTTTTTCCTTCCCTCTTACGACCCCTTCCATCGCCCCCCCGGGGGGGTTGCAAACCTTGTCTTTGGTCGGGGGGTTTTTTGCGGGGCCCCAGTGTTTCCCTTAGGCTCTGCTGGGGGGGCATCAATATTTTGGAGTAGGCTTTTTTTTTTTCCTACTGCTTTTTAGGCCTGAAAATTTGCAGAATCTGTTTTGGCCTAAGCTAACGGGAAAGGGAGTTGATGCCCCGGGAAGGGCTTTCCCATGTCAGTAGGCTAAGGTGGGGAAACCCTGACAAGAGTAACCCCGCCTTTCCCCCTTTTTTCTTGTTTTCTGCCGCCTTTTTTTGGCCCCCTTTCAATCTTGTCTCCCCTTCAATCTTTTTTTTCCACACTTTTTTTCTCTCTGTGGTCCCCTTTAAAAGATCCCCCCGCTTTTTGCCGTGGGGGTGCGACCTGTGTGGGAAAGGGAATGAGATCCTGGGATTAGACCCCCAAAGCGCCTCAACACATCACTTTGGCTCGGACCTCTCCAGAGGGGGAGACATTTTTGGCCCGGGGTACAAAATCGGCTCCCTTCTTGGGGCGGGGTAAAACCCAAGCAGTTCCCCTGCGGGCCATGTGAACCCCTCCCGTGCCCCACCCTCTCGCCCCCCGGGGAGTTGAGCATGATAGGGGGATAGGGTTAGTTGTTTCTTTTTTGTCGTTTTCCCCTCTCCCGAAGCCTGGAAGGGGTCAAGACATTGGTTTTTTTGGCCCGGGCCCCCTTATTTTGGACTCCAAGGGGGGTGGGTAAGGGGGGGAAATGAAACAAAAATTTCACTCAAATGGTTTTTTTTCTTAAAAAACATCCCCCCCAAAAAAAAAGGAAGGAAACACCCCCCAATTTCGGGGATTTCGTTTCTGACAGCGATTGGGATAGGGAGGTACGCAGAAGACGGGTTTTTTGGGGGCTTCCTTTGGCTCGTTAGGGAAGGGAAAACGGAGCAAGAACGCCCCCTTTCCCAACTTTAAACCCTTTTGCTATCCAAAAGGGCTTTCAAGGTATAGCAGGTGACCCCTCGGTCCATCAAGAGGTTGAGAAGGGTTTTCCTTTCTTATTCAATGTAAATTCACAAAAGCAATCTGAACAGCTGCTGAAGGCAACGAAATTTTGGGGCCCGGGGAGATCGGGGTAACTCCCCACAAAAAAAATTCATAAAAAGGGAAATGATTCGCTGCGGGGAATTAATCGGTTTTTCTGGGGCGAGATAAAAAGAGCTGGAAACCCCCGGGGTGTGACGGGGTTTCGCGGGGTGACAGAAAAAGGGGGTGCAGAAAAGGGGGACACCAACCCCTTTTTCCCTCCCATTCTGAAACCCCTGTTGCCTCCGGTCATCAAAGTCGGCTACCTGTTTGTCCGGGTTCTTTTGTACGATCCGTCCCCGTTGGGGTTTGCTTCCGTGCCAGAATTTTGGGCCCCTGTCAGAAACGCGTTTTCGGGGGCAGGAGGGGGTTGGGAAAATTTGCTAAAGGGCCAACCCATAAAGGGCCGGTAAAGATCCGGCACTTTGGGCAAACTCCCGGTGGGACCACCCCTTTCCTTTTTAAAACAAAATGTCCCCTGTGGGTTTCAGGAATCGAAATAAAAAGGGGAAGCCCAAAAAAGAAATCTCCTTTTTCAAAAGCCCGCAACAGGTTGGGGCAGTCAGCCCGCCGACACTTTTTCGTATGTTTCCCGGCCGTAAAAAAAAGTTCCACGTTTAAAACTCGGTCAGTCTGCTGTCAGCCCTGAAAACTTTAACTTTTTTCGAAAAAAATTGCAAGTAAAAAAACTGTCAGCTCGGGTGGAAGCAGGTCCACCACCTTCCAAACCAAAGGGATTTGCCCCGGGTTTTGGAGGAAAAAAACCGCCACCCCTCAAAAGCCCAGAAATAAACATCTCTGCGGGCAGTTTAAAAAAACCACCCCCCTCCCTCGAACTCCCTGTCCATGCCCCTTTCGGGCAAGGGAGTTAAACCTATTGGGGGAGATGGTGGGGGTTTGAAAAAAAAACCCCTCCACCGCCCCCAAACCCAGACCTACTTCACCTTTTGGAAAGTCTGCCAGCAGGTCGGCAGATATCCAGTGAAATTAAGCAACAAATTTAAACAGTTTTAAAGCAGCAATTTTGGGGAGGAGATGCCCTTTACTCTCTCCTTTTTCCCCCTTTCTGCACCATGGATAAAAAATATTCCTTTGGGAAAAATTTTCCGGGTCAAAATTCCAACTTCGGGGACCCTGCAGCTTCTGTGTCAGTCTCTAAAACCTTCGCCCTGGCCCCTTCAAGAAACTCAACTTCAAACCCCAGAAGCCCTTTTACTCTTTCTGGCTTTAAAAATTCCTTTCAAAACCGCACAACAATCCACGTTGGACTGTGGGGCCCCGGTTTTTGCCCTTCTCCTAACAAAATTTTTGTTGTATAGCCTGTCACTCTGCCCCTACCTCCCTTCAGGTTAAAGCTGCGAGAGTCCCCCCTCCCAAGCTTTTGAAAAATCTTTTTCCTTTTATCTCTCCCCCCTTCTGCCCCGGGTTTTTGTCGTCGGGATCTTGTCAGCTGATAAAGGAATTTCCCCTCAAACCTTTTTTGCTTTTGGGGTGTTTTAAAAGGGTTCAAAAACCCTTTTTGGGGGATACCCTTTTCGTCATCCAGGGTCTCCCGTTTGGGGGAAAGCCCTTTTGGGATTTTGGTTTTGTGTTGTCTGAACACGGACCTGCAACTTACCTCCATTTTTCCCACAGGTTCACTTTCCGTGTTTAGAGGTGGGTTTTGTGACCCCTCGCGGGTTCCTGGACTAGGGATGGTCTGTCCATGCGATCTGAAAAGGAAGTGACCATTTCCCTGCCCCTTTTCCAAAAAACCTGTAATAACTGAACACGTCTCGTCTCTAAACTTTTAAAAATTATAGAAAGCAAACTGGATCTATTTGCACCCAAACTGTTTTTTAAGGATTCCAGACACTGATTTTTTCAGAGTCCTGATCCAGCGAATCACTGACTAAAAACTATTTTTAATTTGGGTGCTAAGACCTTACCATGTTTTTCCCAAATAAACTTAAAATCCCAAAAAACACCCGGTTCGATTCAGAATCCCAACAAATTTCCAAAGTTAAAAAACGGGCTCACGTCAGGTATACCAACGACCTTGGGGTCCCAACGCCCCGCCCATCAAAAACCCCCTCCAAAAATCGAGAAAAAACATTTTTAAAAAATCAAAAAACGCGGTCCTGGAAAGCTTTTTCCCCAGGCTGAAAACAAAAACTTCTAAGAAAAAAGTGTGGAAAAACCTTAAGAAAATCAAAGGAAGAACACCTGCCCCCACGTAAACCCCTCTCAATTTTTCGGATTTTTTAATAACAAAAGAAGAAAGCATTTGCAAATTTTCTTGCTTCTACCATTGAAAAAAATTTTTCCCCTTCTAAAAAATCACCACTTTTTTTCAAAAACAAAGCCCAAAAAAGGAAAAATCCCCCTTTCCAATTTTTCATCCGACAACATGGGGGACTACAATTTTCCTTTAAAACTTTAAAACGACTAAAAATTTTCCCTTAAACTTTCTTGCGGGGGGGGGGGGGGGGCGATTCCTCTCCGGGTTATAGATGAAATTCATTATCAACTATTGAAACACTTCCGAAAAAGGGCCCAAACATCCTTTTCCCGTATACAACCATGTTTTTTTGATTACGGCTGCTTTCCCCCCCTTGCGGAAACCCCTCATTATTCCCATCCCCAAACCTGGAAAAGATTTTTTCTAATCCATCTAACTACCGCCCCATATTTGAACCGCTGTGTTTTAAAATTTGATGGAAAAAAGGGGTCAATGCTGGGCCCCTGGGGGAAACCCAAAACCCCGAGGGCCCTTTTGGCGAAAAAACAGTGGTGGTTTTCCGCAAAAAAAATGGGGTAGACATTGACCTTTGAGGGGGGCGGGAAACAACACTTAGGAACGTTTTTTTAAAAAAACAGCCGGCGGGGGAAAAATTTTCTTTGACTTGGAGAAGGCCTACGATACCCCCTTTGGAAGGGGGGATACCCCATGATCCCACGATTTTGGGTTTTTGGGGGGTCATTTTTCCGTTTTTTATTAAAAATTTTTTGGCAAAACGACAGTTTTCCCAGGTCCGGGGGGCCCCACCCTCCCCTGATGTCCACGAGCGGAGTTGGGGTTTTTTCCAACGGGGGAGCAACTATCTCCCCCCCTTTTATTTTAAGTTTCAACAACATTGTTCAATCAGTTCAGAAAGGGTTTTCAGACTGCTCATTGTTTGGGGAAATGTTTTGCTGTCAAACCCAACGGCGCCTGTCCCCCGAGTGTCCAGCGCAGGCTCCACTTTGCGTAATAAAATCCATCGGGGGGCGGATAAAAAAAGGGTTTTTCCCCTTTTTCTCCCTACAAAAACCCAGTGTATTCACTTCCATAATTTCCGTCATTTTTTTCCCAGATCCGGAACTTCAAGTGGGGGAAATCTCCCATTCCAGCTTTTTAAAGGGGCCAAATTCGGGGAGTCATTTTTGCCCCAAAAATTTAACTTTCCCCAGCCATTTTAAAAAAACCTCAAAACTGTTTCCCAAAAAAAGGCACTAAAAATATTCGGGCGGGTCGAAACCCCACACCAAACGGGGGCCCGCTGATAAGAAAATTTTGTTGCCCCTCTACAGAGCCCGGTCCTTCTAAACCTGGACTAGGGTTTTGGCTGTTACGGCTCCGAAAGATCATTTTACCTCAAACTCTTGGCCCCAAACCCCATCAAGGGCTTTCGCTCGTCTTGGAGCGTTCCGCACCCCCCCCTGTGTACAGCCTGTACGCAGGGGCCCAGTGAACCTTCACGCCCCTTCGCGGGCTAAAACTGTTTTTTAAATTTAATTACATCCGACGTTTCTAAAGCCCCCGCAGAATCCTGCCTATGACTGTGTTTTAAAACCCTCCTTTTTCCAAAGTAATTTGAAAAAAACCCCAAAAATGTATTCCCCCTTTTTGGGGGGCTTCGAAATGCAGCCTCACGTGGGGAAATGCAGGTATAGACCTGGGAGAAATTTCCGATTTTCCTTTTTTCCGGGATAAACCTCCATGGACCTTTTTCAAAAACCAAGATTCGTTTCGATCTCGCAGTTTTTCCCGTAAGGAGTCCCCCACCCCCCTCTGGGGGTACAAGGCTTTGAATGCCGAGCCTTTTCCCAAACCCCCATCCAATCAAAAAGTTTAAACTGAGGGTTTCCCAAGTCTGAGAGGGAAAGGGGCCCTTTGGAGCCTACTGCCCGGGTGCCCTTCCAGATATTGTTGGAACATAAACATTCAGATGCTTTTTTCTTTTCGCTGAATTTTACTGCTCTAGAACTGGCTTTGAAAAAATCTCCCTTTCTTCAGAGGGACTTTTTTGGTTCTGTGGGATTCGCTGTCAGTTTTTAGAGGCCATAGCGGGCCGCAACCTTCAGCACCAAAATTTTTTAAACTTTTTTTTTGAACTTTTTTAGCAAGTTGAAGGGGGACGGTTACAACATTCCCTCTTGTTTGGGGTTGGGGGCCATTTGGAATCGGGGGAAAAACAAATTTGGTTAAACGTTTAGCCAAAACCCCCAAGAGAAAAAACTGTCCAACACTTAAACCCCCTCTAAATTTGTAAAACCCCAAAATTTAAACCGTTTATGTGAAGACCTCGGGGCGGGAAAGGATTGGAACACACAAAACGAATAAAAAACCTTTTTTCAGATCCGCCCAAAAACCTTAAAGACTTCCCCCCCAACTACGTCGGGGGTCTAAAAAAGGAAACGGTTCTTTCCCGGCGCACACCGGCCATTCGAAATTTTCCCCCTTCCCTTACCTTTTTAAAAGTGAAAAGAAGCCCGTGGTGCACCCATGTCTGCACCACTCACAATGAAACATGTTTTTTAAAAGAGTTTGGGGAACTTGAAACCCGATGTGAACAAAAAAATTTTAAAAACAGCGGGTCCATGAAAAACCTGTTAAAGGGATGCCCCGCCTGCCCTGTTCCGGGTTTTTTCGAAAAATTAACTTTTTTTTCATCTGATTAGAGATTTTAAACGGAAAAAAGGTTTTTTTAAAACAAAGTTTCGGGTTTTCGTTTTGTAAAAGATGTAAATTTAAACGAAAATGTTGAAAGTTTTTTTTTTTTTTTTTTTTTTTTTTTTTTTTTTTTTTTTTTTTAAATGACTGGGATTTTGTTTTTTAACGTGGTGAAAAACCCCAAAGTGGCCCCTGGGGTCGGCTGGGCTAAAGCAAATTTACCCCCAAACCCCCCCTTCTCCCTTCCATCGCTCCTCGCCCCCCTTTCCCCCTCCCCCTCTCCCTCCCTTTCCAACCCTTTCGGCCCTTTAGGGCACAGCACAGTGGTTGGATGTTTCAGGGGGGTTAAAGGCAGGCGGAGAGCAACCTAAATTTCCCGACAGACCTAAAGGGAAAACCCTGCCGGGAACGGGCCCTGACCCCCAAAGGGGCCTGCCGACACCCCTTTCGAAATGCGCCCAAACCCCCAAACATCATCCGCAGATCGGGGTTTCAACCCCGAGTTTCTACAATTTCCCGTGAGAGACTGACGGGCTTTCTGAAAAAGGAAAAGGTCCCGGGTGGGGGTGTATGAAGAGGAGTTTTAAGATTACAGGGCAGTGATTTGAAAATGTGTTTGGGAAAACCCAAATGGGGAAATTTATTTTTTTGGGACCCACCAATTTTTTATGATGCGGGTTGGTTTTCTGCTAGATTTAAAGGGTTATTTTGCTTATAGCCCAGCAAACCGAAAAGGGGCCAACCCGGGCTGTCACCACGAAGGGTCAAATCACAATTCATTTTTTTTCACACTTTTTTAAAATAAAACCTTCTAAAACACACTATAAACAAAACAAATGCAGCATTCCTTCAGCTGTGACAGGGCCCTTTTCCACATCCCTGTTTGAAACTAGTCCCAAGGGCCCATGAAACTGCAGTTTTTTTTGCAGGGTTTTTCTGGGGGGGGGTTTTTTCCGTTGTTTGGGTGAAAATTTTTTTGTGGGAAAATTTTTTCAGCTTTTTGCTCTTTTTTTTTTTTTCTTTCGTTTTCCAAATAAAAAAAACTTGCTTTTTTTTTTTGGTTTATTTTTCTCTCAAAAAGTCTGAAAAATGCACTTTTTTACATTTAGCTTCAAAACTTTTTTCAAAGTGAAAAACAAATGTGTGTATTGTTTTCTGCAAAACCTCAGGGGTTCAGAGGATGGGAAAAAAACCATTTCCCCTTCTGCGGGAAACAGCTGAAAGTAAAAAGTTGCTTTTCATAGCCCAAATTTTCCCCCAAAAGTTTTCCCCCATACCTCGGTGATTAGACCCACTCCATTATTGTTGATCAATCACCCTGCCCCGATTCCCCCTTGCATTGGGGCCCCGGCAGGGGGCTACCATGTTTTCGCAACACACACCGACACTAACATAGGGCCCGTTTTTCCCGTCCTTGCAATTTTAATGGATCGCAGAAAGACACGGAGGGTGTCCAAATTGCTTCCAAACCCCCAAGAATTTTTTTGTTCTACACAGTGACTTCAAGAGGGGGGAGGGTTTTTGGGGGGGTTTTGGGGTTTAAAATAAAGGAATGGGAAAAAATCCAAAAAAACACTGAGATGCTGATGCAAGAAACCAGACTTTTAAAGGGAAAAGGCAGTTTTTATGATTTTTTCTTTTTTCCATGGAGCTTACGTTTTTCACTTTGGGGTCGACCGTTTTGCCCCTCTGTTTAGCCTGATAAACCCCCAAAACCCACAGAAAAAAATATGAAAGAAAAGTGCAGAAAAAAGAGGGAATTTAGGTTTCATTCACTTCTGGTTTGGGGTCCCGATCAAAAGAGCAGATCCAAGGGTGGGAACTGTAACCCAAAAAGTTTGGGATGTTTCTGTAGAAAAAAGGTTCGTAACCCCAAAAAGAAGTATTAGGGGCTGACCATTAACCGGTGGAACCATTTTCCACTCGGGTCCATTGAAGGGAAAATCACATTGATCAGGGGGAAAAAAAGAAAGGAAATTTTGGGGGGAAGGAGGGCTGGGGGGGGGGAGGGGGAGGGGGGGTATTTATTCAGTCACTACACGCAACTAGCAAAGGGTTTACCCCCTGGAGTGAAAAGGACTCTTTTCAGTTCCCCCGCAGTTTTGTTCGCTAAAGGGGTAAACTTAACTCCTGACAGTTTTTTTTTTTTTTTTTAGAGGGTATTTATACCCTCACTTCAGCTTTTTAAATTGGTGTAGATAACAAAACCTTTTCTCTCAGTGGGAAGTTGTTTTTTTATTGCCCCATTTTGTTTCAGATGAGCAAAAGAAATCATTTGTCGCTGCTGCAAAGAAATCCCGCTGGACAAAAATTTCGACGGCCATGTGTGGGGGAAAAAGTCCCTGTCAGCCCGCATCACTGCTGCAGCAGTGGAAGGACATCTATGACAAAGGGGAAGATAAACCCTTGGCGGCTCAAAAGAGTTTCTTTTGGGAGTGAGATACTATAGTTTTTGAAAAAGTAAATTTTAACAGATCAATCCATTGAAGTGTGGGGGGGGCAAGATATGTGTTTTGTGTTTTGGGTGTGTTTTGGGTGTGTGGGTGTGTTTGGGTGTTGTGTGCGCGCGTGCGAGCCCACGCAGGCAAAGCGTGTTTTGCAGCCCGGGGGTTGGCAAGTAAAAATTTTTCTTTTTTCATATCGCTTAAATTTTTTTGCTTTTGTGGTCCCCCAGCTACTTTTTATTTTTACATCGTTAAAAATTTAGAAGAAAAATGACCTCTTGCTGAAAGTGACATTGCTCCTAGGATAATAACAATTTCTAGAACAATACATATCAAGGATTTTTACCAAAAGATAATAAAAAGGCAATTTTGTTGTTGGGGAAAGGGGTTGCCCGATGTCCCCCAAAATGCATCACAAGTTCTCAAACCGGGGGGCTGGGTCCCCGGCCCCGAGCAGCATCTTTGCCCAGGTGGATGCCTTCATACAGAGGTCAAATCTACTGGAGGGGAGCAGTCTTCCCCTAGATCAAAATTGTTCTTTTCCCCCTTTTTTAACTAAATTGGGAGAGCCCGGGTCTTGGCACATTTCCCCATGGATCTTGCTCACGACGTAAAAAACCCAACAACCAACCTTTTAGAAGGAAAAAGGGCCCTTTGGGCCCTTGGTAGGGGTGACATTTACACATAGCCAAAATAAAAAAAGTATGAAGAATTAAGGAAAAATGAGTGAATGACATTGACCTATGACAACGGGGAAAGACTGAAAAGAAAACGCGGGAGGCAGCCTTTTTCATTTGGGATTTCCCAGGTGGCAGCCCATTGCGTACATGAGTGTGGATTGGGCATGTGTAGAACCTTTCAAAATCGCTTTATAAAAAGCTATAATATTAAGTTTTTTAATTTTATTAAAGGCTTTAGGAAAGTAAGAAACCCAATTTTTTCAGTTTTTGGGTCTCTGGGACCCCGTCACCGGAAAAAGGGAAAAAGGGAAGGGAATTTCCCCGCTTTTTTCTTTTCTTTTTTTCCCGTGGGTGAAATTTTTGGAAACCACTTTACAGAGCAGAAGAAGGAAAATGGGGTTATGTAGGATCAGGAAAGGGGGTGCCCGTCCGCAAGCTGAATTAACAGGGGAACAAAGGTGGTCCAGGCCGGTTGTTTTTAGGGGGCCCTTTTGCCCCCCCTTGCTGTTTGGGTTTTATGTGCAAAACAGTAAAATTATAAAGCACATCTGAAAATTTGAAAGCTACTACACGTTAAACCCTTTTTCCCAAAGGGAAATCTAAAGGGAAAGTTTTTGGGAATCTGCAGGGCAAATACAAATTGAAAAATTTTCTTTTTAACTAAATCAGGTCTTTCATTTTGAAAAACAAACAAAAGAAAAAGGACAAAAAAAAAACACAGAGTGATGTTGGGTTTTTTTGTGGGGAATTTTACAGCACTGAAATAAATGAAAAACCGAAAAAAGAACCTTTTTTTCTGTTTTTAAAAGAGTTTATAAGGGGGCCGGGATTTTACATTTGCAGTTCTTGTCAGTCCCTTTACCCGTTCTTTTTGTTTTAGTGTACGGTCCCTAGAGAACTTCTACCAAAATTGGGGGGGGGGCCCCGAAAAAAAGTGAAAACTGAGCATTCCCCTGCTCAGCCACAAAATTTATTTTCTTTTGGCACATGGGGTTTTTTGGAAAAATTTTGGGCCAGGGTAAGGTCCCTTTAAAAGTTTTAAACTGTTTTTACTGGCTGAGGTGAAAATAATTTCAGTGATAAAACGCCCGACAAACTCCTCCTGAAAATCAAATTTTATGGTTTTTTGCAAGTTTTGATTAAAAACATTTTGGGGCATTTTTTAAAAGCCCGTCGATCCCAACCAATTTGGGCCTGAGATGAATCCTTTTTACATTAACAACCACAGTTTAAATGCTATACAAAGCAAGCAACACCCATGTTTTTCTTTTAAAACCAAAAATATACTTTGCTGTACTATGCAAAGCTATTCTATGGGTATGCATTGTGCAAACATGTAACACATTTCCCCATGCCACAGAATAATTTTTTTATACTAACCCAAACCCTGCTAAAACCAGATTAGACAATTTTGACTGAACTAAACTTCACGCAGATTACGCATTAAAATTACTATACTAAAGCCATGCCCCAAAATATGCAAAACTATTCCCCCTTGACTAAACTACACCAAACAGTTTCAAATACTAAATTTTATGCTGTGGCTAAAGGGACACCTGTGCCCACACTAAACCATAGTACAGAAAAATATCCTATTTTAAACATACATAAACCCCTACCCCTTCCCCAAAAGTACCATACTATAAACCCTAACAAACCCCCTATCCTATCCCCATCCAAACCGATCCAATCCCCATCCCATCCTATCCTTTACTATATTAAGGGTAGCTGACTGCACAATACGGGGACCCCCAACCAACAATGCAGTGGAAAATTGGGACACAACACAGCACTGCACTGCAAAAGCCGCATTAAAAACTGCACTTTTCCACACCACACGAACAACTCAAAGCCACTTACCCCAACACAGACCCCCCCCCTTTTTTAAAGCACGTCCCGGGGCCAGCCTCACAAAGTTTTTCCCCCTGACTGTGCAGGTGTGCGAGCCCAACTGCACTTCGCCCCCACGGAGGGAAAGGCTCCAAGATGGGGAAAGGGCCCCACTTTGGCGGGCCAAAAAGGGGCCCAAAATCGCCCGGGGGCCCCCTGGAGATCGAGAACCCTTTTGAGAAGAAACCCCAACAAAAATTCAGCGGGGAAGAAGACCCTTCGGAAAGTCAAGGGGCCCCCTCGTGGGGCCCCCCCCCCCCAAAAAATTTATTATAAAAAGGGTTTTTGGGCCCCAAAAAAGTGTTTGGGGGAGGGCGTGTGTTCTTTTTGTGTGTATTCCTAGAACGTTTGAAAAGGGGCTTTAAGGGACGGAAAGTCTGAATGCAAACCCCTTGATTTGTTGGAATTCATCCCCATCCCAAATTTTGCAAAAGGAAAACATGGACTGCCTGTTTTTTATAAACTAGTAAAGTAGCGACACAACACGATACAGATGTTAATGTTTGTATTGAGTCATGTTGCAAAGTTGGGAAGAAAAAGAAAAGAGATCTGAAAAGAACCCCCCCCTCCCTTTCCCCTCCACCTTCCCCCCCGTTTTGGGCAGGTTTTCCCTGCAGGGGTGAAGGAAACCCGGAGGTTTATGATGCAGAATGTGATATCCTCAAACTTTTGAAACCCTAACCACTGTTGGGAAAAAGGGGGGAAAATCTTGGGTGTCTTCAAGCACCCGACTCCAGAGAGGGAGTACAGAGGGGGGAAAAAAGACTCATTTGGAAGTGGAAAGAAATCGAAACCGAGGTCCCCCATGAAGCAAAGGGGAAGGGCCCCAGAACTTGAATTTTTTTTTTTTTATTCTTTTTTTTTGTATAAGGGGCAGTGGGGGACAAAAGGGTGAAAGACCAAGGGGCTTTCATTAAATCAGGGACTTCACAACCGGGCTGTGTTTCAAACTTTGGGAGCTGTCCAGAAAGAAAAAAACAGAAGAAAAAGGAGTTGTTGACATTTTTTGTAACAGACTGCAGAATGGAGTTGGGGACAGTGGTTGTAACAGACTGTAAAAATAGTTGCTGCCAGTGTTTTTTAACAACTTAAATGGAGATGCTGACAGTGTTGAAACAGACCCGTAGAAAGGAGATTCTGCCCGTGTTGTGACAGACTGTAGAATGGAGATGCTGGGCGTGTTGTAACAGACTGTAGAAAAAAAAAAGGGTTGTTGAAAAAGGGGTTTTTAACAGACTGGGAGAATGGGGATGCGAAAAGTGGGTTTAGACAGGCTGCAGAATGGAATGCTACAGTGGTTTTTTAACAAAACGAGAATGGAGATGTTGACAGTGTTGTAACAGACTGCAGAATGGAAAGTTGACAGTGTTTTAACAGACTGTAAATTTAGATGCTGACCGTGTTTTAACAGCGGGAGAAGGAAAGGGGACAGTTTTTGTTTAAAAAACAGCAGAATGGAGATGCTGACAGTGGGGTTTTAACCCGACTGCAGAATGGGATGGGGCATGTTGTAAAAAAGACTGCAGAAAGGGGTTAAAAGCTGGGGACAGTTTTTGAACCCGATTTTAGAGGGCAAAGACAAGCTAGAGACAGTGTTTTCCCCAGACTGTAAAAATGGAGTTTTAAAGCTGGGGAAAAGTGTTTTAAGAAACTGTAACTGGAATTGAAAGATGGAAACAAAGTTTAAATCTGACTGTAAGATTTTAGTTTACCGCTGTGACAGGTTTAACAAATTTTTAAACTGAACTGACAGCTGTTTTCCCGTGAAGTAACAGACCCGTAAGATGGAATTGACAACTGTTTTTTAATGGGGTAACAGACTGTAAGATGGAATTGACCCAAATGTTGACAATGGGTAACAGACTGTAAAAAAGGAATTGAAAAACTGTTGCCAAAGGGAAACTAACCCGACCCGTAAAATGGAAATTTAAAAAACTGGTGACAAGTGGTAACAGACTGTTTAAATGGAATTGGAACTGTTGACAATGAATAACAGACTTAAGTGGAATTGACAAAAGTTGACAATTGGGAAAAAGACGAAAAAGGTTTTACAACTGTTGACAAAGGGGAACAGACTGTAAGATGGGTTTTTCCCAAATGTTTAAAATGTGGAAAAAACCCGGGAAATGAGCAGACACCCGGGGACAATGTGGGAACAGACGTAAGATGGAATTTTACAAAATGTTTTACAATGTTGGAACAGACTGTTTGATGGAAATTTACAACGTTGACAATTGGGGGAAAAGACTGTAAGGGTGGACGAAAAGCCGTGACCCGTGGGGAAAAAGACGTAAGATGGGTTTTACAAAATGGTTTACAAATTGGGAAAAAGACTGTAAGATGGAAATTTACAAAATGTTTACAATGTGGAAAAAGACTGTAAGATGGAATTGGAAAAAACTGGGTTTACAATTGGGAACAGACTGTAAGATTGGGGCGACACTGTTGCCCAAAAAGGTAACAGACGTAAGATGGAATTGACAGCGTTGACAATTGGTAAAAGATGTAAATGGAGCTGACAACTGTATGACAATGAGGGTTTAAAAGACTGAAGATGGAGGGTGACAGCTGTGAAAAATGTGGTAACAGAAACCGTAAGATGGGAATTTACAACTGTTGACAATGTGGAAAAAGATGTAAAATGGAATTAAAAGCTGGGGACAAAATTTTGGGGGAAAAGACTGTAAGATGGAAATTTACCCCAAACCCGTTTTACAATGTGGTTAAAAAGACTGTCATGGAAATTTACAAAATGTTTTACAATGTGGGAAAAGACTGTAAAAGGAAAATTTACAACGTTGACAATGTGGAACAGACTTAAATGGAATTGGGCAACTGTTGACAATTGGTTTAAAAGACAAAATAAAAGGAAAGGAGCTTTCCCAAAGTTTAAAAATGGGATTACAAAACGGGAAGATGGAAAAGCCCAAATGTTGACAATGGGAAACCCGGGCGTAAATTGGGAATTTACAACTGTTTTACAAAAGTGGTAAAAACTGGAGATGGGGCTGACAAACGGGGACAACAATTTTTTAAAAAAGAAACCCTGTAAAAAAAATACCCCAAGAGATGGAGCGGAAAATAAATTTTACCGAAATGAGGGCCCCTTCAACTCCAGGAGAGAAAATTTTTTCACTGGGAACTTCTGTCCCGTGGGTTTTATCTCGTCCTCTGGTTTTTCTGTTTTCCTTCCTTTTTCAGCCCCCGGCCCCCTTTTCCTTTTCTCCACCTGGTTTTTGGCTTTCCCCCTCTTTCTTTCCCCTCACAGGCACCAGGCCCAAAAACCCGGCAATACAAATAAATCTCCTTCCAAAAGGGGTTGGGGAAGGTTCCCTTATGCCCCTAGTGAAAAGTTTTTATAACTGAAATTAAATTTTTTAAAAATTTAAGTTCCCAGTTTCTCCATCTTTAAAATCCCCCTCCCCCCCCCCCCCCCCCCCCCCCCCTTAATTTCCCCAAAACTTGCCAAATCATTACTTTTGAAAAACATTCATTGTTGGCCTGCACTTTTTTTATTTCCCCCCCAAATTTGATTGTTCGGCATGTAATTTTTCTGATTTAAATTTAAAATTTTAAAAAGGGTGTGCCAGCTTTAATAAAAAATTACTCGTGGTTTTGGTTTTTTTAAGAGCAAAAGTTACTCCACTTGTTATTGTTTTCTGTTCCCTGCCCCCATTTCCCTTTCCAAATTTAGTCTTAAATTTGGTTAACAAATTCAGAAAAGACGGAAAAGAAAATAAAAATCAAAGAAAAAAAAAAAACACACTCCTCACCAAAAATTATTAATTTCCCCAAAAATTTTTTAAAAACAGTTCATAACCGAGCCACAACATATAAACTTTTAAAACACAAATTTGTTCAGAGAAACCCGGCCCGTGCTCTGGTTTCGTTGTGACGACAAGGGCAGATGGATGAAGCGGGGGGCCCCTTTGGGTTTCTAAAGGAAGTGACCTAAACCCAAACCCCCCCCCCCCCCCCCCCTTCCCCGCTCAGGATCTTCCCGTAGTAACTGGCTCCTTCCTTCTTCTAGCCAAAAGCTCTTTATTGCGATTTTTTTGTGGCACAGGGTGGCCCAAAAATTTTGCCTTCCCTCCCAATTTTTTTAATAAAGGTCAAATTAAATTTTACTGCAAGGCAAGTACTCCTCCCCTCGTGGAAAATTTTTAAACTGGGGAGAAAAGCTGAAAAAGACTGACTTCAAAAAATTCCCAGGGAAAAGAAAACCAGAGAATTTTAAAAGCCAGTAAATTTTTTTTTTCTTAAACAAACAAATGTTTCCCTTTTTTTCCCCTGCTTAAAAAACCGGGGAAAAAATGATTCCTTTTTTTGGATATTTTTCTGATGTTTTTAAAAATTTCAAAAAAGAAGGCAACATTCAAAACGAAAAAAGTAATAAATTCAGCTGCACAGAGCTTTTTAATAATCCCTTTAAAGGGGTGAAATCTTTTTTGTCTCTGTTTTTTCCCTGTCCCCATTTAATCAATTTTTCCCCCCCCCCCCCTTTTTTTTTTTTTCCCCCCCCCTTTTTTTCCTTTTTTCCCCTCTAACCCCCGGGTCTCTCTCTTTTCTTACTGTCTCCCTCTTCCCCTCTTTCTTCTCACTCTCCCTTTTTCTCTCTGGGCTGGGCTCTCCTTTTTTGTCTCCCCTCTCTCTCTTTTTTTTTCTCAGGTCTTCTCTTCACTCCTTCCCCCTCCCCCCCTCTCTGTCTCGCTCACCTTTTCTTTCTCCCTCCTCTTTTTGTCTGTCTTCCCCTGCCCCTCTGCCCTCCCTCCCTCCCTCCCTCTCTTTCTGTCTCTCTCCTTCTCTCTCTCTTCTTCCCTCCTTCCCTCCCTCCCACTCTCTCTCTCTCTCTCTCTCACATCTTTGTGCTATCTTTCCAGGCGGTGAGGCGTACAATTGACAAGAAGACAGTGGATGTGTACAGCCACTTCAACGACGAACTGAACGCTGTGAAGAAAGAGCTGACCATGAAAGCAGTGCCCAAAAACCCATCACACCCCAAATACTCTGGCGGGGCCCCACTGGGCACGCACATTGAAGCGGAGAATTGAGCGCGTATGATGGTGGGTGCGCTGCTTCATACTACGCTCCCTTGGGTTTGATACTCACATATTTATGTATGCTTTCAATTGTCCTTAAGTGTTTAATCTGGGAAGAGAAAGCTGTGAGATAGGGAGAAGGAGGAGGTAAAATAGGGCCAGGAGAGTGTGGTGTGTACTTGGGGAGTTAGGTAGAGTGAGGTAGATTGAAGGTGAAGGGATTAATACCTCTGTGTGTGTGGTGTGTGTGTGTGTGTGTGTGTGTGTGTGTGTGTGTGTGTGTGCGTGCGCACATGCGCATGCTTGCGCAGTAAGACTAGAATTTGAAAATTGAATTAGTTTATCATATTCATTCTTTCTTTTCCTGGTGTGTTTACAGTTTGATTGGGAAAACAATGCTGTTGCATGTATTTTGCATATGACTTCTTAACATACAAAGAAAGGAGAGGGAGGGAGAGACAGAGAGGGAGAGAAGAGGGATAGAGAGAGTGAGGGGTGGGGGAGGAAGAGAGAGAGAGAGAGCAAACCTCAGTTTATTTCATTTTGTAAGAGTGATTTTTGATTTATGAAATAGTTCAAATCCTGGTAATAAATATCCTTTAAAAAAAAAAAAGAAGAGGTGAAGGATTATTTGACACAGTTTTGTTCATGTGAACTCTTCATTGGGTTTGCGAGATAAAAATGATTCTGTCACCTCTGTTTTTTTCTTTAAAAAAAACTTAATTACCATTTGTGTTCAGAGCATAAACTGTTTATCCTTTTTATAGTATTTTTGTTCCTTGCAAATTTACATTTTTGTGTGAAGTCAAAACAAGAGTATTCGTAAACTGTCTATTCTTGTTGAGAAGGAATTTGGCTTACTATGATGTTTTCTTACCGATGTTTGTCGTTGGGGTTTAGCTGATAGACAGGGCCTTCTTTCTGCCATCTATTGGCACTGGAGAGGAGGTTCGATCCCAGTTCCAGCAGCTGTCGGTGGGACTGGGTGAGTACATGAAAAAAACTTCTACGAGTGGACACAAACCATCGACAAGGTGCCTTTAACCTCCAACATTTGTGGTCTTATGTTTCAGTCTGTAATGTCCAAACCCTTTCCTCCATTCATACTCTGCAGTTTAACCCGTTTCACTGACCAGCAAACCGATGTTACATCTCTATCATAGACTGTTAAGGGAAATAGAATTTACTGCCCTTGTGTTTACCGTTTAGTGTTTCCTGATGAAGGGTCTAAGACTCGAAAGCTTGAGTGTTTATTATTTTGTTTTAAAAAGGACTTCAAAGTACTCATTTTTTATATTGAAAATAGTAAAAATTACAGGCACAAAAATTTTGATGCTATTCATGTTTTTATAACCAAAAAAAGTTTGGGTGGGTGTTAAAAGCTGTGGTTTATACAGATTATCTTTCAGCTCCTTCATGTTCATCCCTCCCACTCTGTCTTTTGCTCTCACAATGTTCACCTGTTCAAAAAGTGAGGCATCATTGCTTATATCCAAACAGATACTCTGACATAAATTCCTTTTTTTTTTTAATCAAAGTCTGTGCCATCTCTGACCCAAAGCACTTCTCTTGAGTGTACAAATCAAAATTGATTTATCTCCCTTTTTCTCTTGCCTGACATGGGCCCAAGCTGTCCACACAATCATCGGCCATTTTATCATGTTTTGTTTGCTAGTTGGCACAGCGTTCAGTGTGAAGAACAGAACCCCAAATTGTGGAGTGATGATGATTTTTGTTGTTGTCATGATGGAGTAATGCTCATAAGTGAATGTAGATCCAGTTGAAGTAGTTTCTAATTGTGGATTATGGGAAAACCTTGGAAAACCCAGAAAAGTTAACACATCGGGGTTGTAGGCACCTGTTGATACAACTGTCGTAAGGATGGGTATATCTGTCTTGCAGGTAGTCAACGGGTTAATCTGCATCCCCCTTGCACTGTCGTTGATAAAATGGATTGCCTTAAATCTCCCAGCTCTGTGTTCATATTGCTTCTATTGTTTGATATCCAGTCCCCCTTCCCTATGTTTACACCATACAATTATTTATCATTTTGATGCAGAACCATGTATCATTTGGGTTCCTTAATCCCCACCTTCCTTTTTAACACTTTCCCCATCCTCCCATCCTCCTCCTGTTCACATGAACTTTCTGTTTGTGTTTGTCCTGGTCATGCTATACCTCACTTGTTTCAATGTATATTCTGGATAGTTGATTGAATAACGAATTTATCACATGTAACTGCTTTTTTGTGGATTTTTTCAATACTTTGAATGTGTATTCATCA
>CM031613.1:14537177-14625835 GCA_018398815.1 Conus ventricosus
TCTAAATGCTGTGCATCATAGTCAACTCACAAGCCATTAAAAAATAAGAAAAAAAAATAAAACAAACACACTCACACAGTGCCCTTTAAAACACATCTAAAAAAAACATTGGAAATTTTATAAAAAATCTTTCCCTGGCCATAAAATCATGAACAGATAAAAAATGTATAATCTCTTTTAGAAAATACAAGATCACATCAGGTGGGGCCATCTCATAACCCGTTAGTGACCCTGGTCACGACGGCTTCGAGAAGGTTTCGGGAAAGCTGTGTGCACCTTGCACAACTTCGTTCGAGATAAATATTCATCCACAAAATTCGGCGATTTAAAGAAGAGGGAGCAAGAACAAAACATGGTTATAAACGGTTGCAATGGACCCTAAAGGAACGGTTTCTTCCCTTTCGCGGGTCAGCTGACTGACCGGCATCAACGTGTCCAATCGGTTCAATTAACGTTCGGCAAAGTTTCGTAGAAGTGATTCTCGGTCCCGAAGATGGCGAGTCGATGCAGGGCAGTTCGTCAGGCGCGAGCCCCGTTTTCCAAACGATCTAATGCTCTTGACGTGCTTCAAGAAGTTAATCCGAGACCGAGAAAGCGATGACGAAGACTTCAAAGAAGTTGGAATGAAGCGATTCGGCGGAGGAATAAAGTGATTACAATCAACCCCCAACCCCTTTGCTATCGTAGTGTTGATGATGATGACGAAGCTGATCCCCCCCGACTTCAAACCGAGCGTATCCCTGGCCGGCGCAAGTGGGCGACTCGGAGAAGTGACGAGCCGATTCCGTGTATGTCGAGTGCCCCCTCACCTCCTTTCGTGAGAGGTCGGGAGGAAGTCGGGACGGGGAGGGGGTTGTGGAACAACGGCGAGGGTCCAGTGTGAGGGGGCGTGGCAGAGGAAAGGGCGTGGCACTCGTCAGTCGTAACTTTGTTTCAGAATGGACAGAGGTCCAGTGGCTGATTGCCCAAAATCTCGTACCTTCTTTCACGGGTGGACCCGGTATCAGTAAAACATTGTCAATTTCAAGCGCATGTAATTCGTGGAGTTGTTATTGTGGTGTGTGTTTGGTGTGTGTGGTGTGTGTGTGTGTGTGTGTGTGTGTGTGTGTGTGTGTGCTTGTGAGTGTGTGTGTGTTGTGTGTGAGTGTGTGTGTGTGGTGTTTGGTGTGTGGTGTGTGTTTTGTGGTAGGCTTGTTTGTGTGTGTGTGTGTGTGTGTTGAGAGAGAGAGAGAGAGAGAGAGAGAGAGAGAGAGAGAGAGAGAGAGAGAGAGAGAGATAGAAAGAGAGCAGTGCTTGTGTATTGTGTGGTGTCCAATGTTGTGTGTGGTGTTGTGAGTTTGTGTAGTGTTTTGTGCATTGTTGTTTGGTGTGTTGTGTGTGTGTGTGTGTGGTGCTTTTTGCATGTGGTACTGTGTTTAGTGTGTTTTGTACATTGTAGGTGTGTGTGTGTACAAGTTAGTGTGTGTGTACATGTTGTGAGTGTGTGAGTGTGTGTGTTTTGTGTGTGTGTGTGTTTGTGTGTGTCTGTGTGTTGCTTTTGAATATGGAGCATGTGCAGTGTGAGTGTGTGTGTGTGTGTTTGTGTGTGTGAGTGTGTTGTGTGTTTGAGTGTGTGTGTACCCAAATGTGGTGTCAGACAACCTATAACTTGCATTACTGGCAGTAGTGTGGGATCCTGATCCTTCTGTCCATAGGATCTGTGTTGTGGTGTTATTCTTCTCTGGGGACACCAGTGTATTTTTCAGTTTGTTAGTGTGCTTTTCATCATCTGTGGTGTGGCCTTTTGTAGCTCAGTCCTATCTTTAGCAGTCTCTGGTTGTTTTTTTTTTGGGTGGTGGTTGGTTTTGCAATGTTTTATTTATTACCTCTGTGGTAAATGGCTTTTTTATCAATCGCACATAGTTCATGAGTGACAAACCACATGTGTGAAAGAAAACTGAACAAAAAATTTGAAGATACACTTAGGTTGTTATTGTTTGATCATCACTGCTAAACAAGAACCAATTTCCCAAGAGGCTTGCAAAGATGTGTCAGACCTGATGCTGAGGATATGTTCAATTTCCTACTTCTTTCCCACGTTTACACTGGGCTGGATTGCCCTCCCCCCCCCCTCCCCCTATGATATGGGTTCTAAACATTTTATGCATTGTCAAGCTTTATTGTGAAATACAGAGGTTTGTCCTGAAAGTTCAAAGATACTAACACCATTTTTTTGTGGTATTTCATTGTGATTTTAGTGCAACAGTTTTGTTTAGTTTCTGAAGTTGTCTGTTTTTTTTTCAAAAACAAAACATTCATCAATATATATATTTTGTCTACTCATTACAAACAAAATCGAACTATTGTGATAGCTGTTTGTAGCAAGGATATAACAATAAAATTTCCCAAGTAAACTAAGATATATGTCAAGAATTGGGGAAAGAGCAATGGCATATCATTGAACCTACCTAAGAAAACAAATGTTGTCCCTTGATACCTGGATTGTCCTGTACCCCCAGAAATGCATAATTTATCATATAAAACAACCAATTGTGGGGTATAAATTCACATACCAAATATTTACATACAGGTGGTTCAGTAAACACTAGAAACCACATTTTGGCCTGGGTTTGTATGTTTATTGTTTGCTGCTGTGGGTTTTTGTATGCTTGCAAAATATAATTTTTAAAAAAAAGTTGACTTATAAGTATTCTTATTATACTCAGAATGAACAAACTTCAAATATCATTTGCAGAGCAATATAGCCCCTGTGTATGAGAAGAAAACCTGCCAAAAATCAACAGATATCTCCACAAAAAATGAGCAACTTATCAAATTAGTGAACCTACTGCTGCAAAAAGTCAAATTTTGCTCCGGCACACAGAATTGCAAAACTGATACAAAATAGCGGCAGTCAAGGGGTTAAAACAGGTTGTTTTCTTTTCTGCCTGGCCTTAGTCAAAGAATCCAAACGTTTTGTTACACAATCCTAGTGGAATGACTAAATACATAACTTGTGCAACAATATGACCAAATAGGCCTTTAAGGACTCTCACATTTTCTGACAAAGCATACAAAGTATTCTCCCTTTCATTTCGCCAAATACCTCCAGACTCTATTAAATGGTGTGAGAAATTGATTTGGATTTCCCTGATTTCAGTGACACGATACAAAATCATGAATCAAAATCAATAAAGAATTATTCATTTATTATTCATTTTTCACTATAAAATGAGGATCTCACTGAACCAAACAGTTATATCTCTTTTAATGCTATCATGATGTCTTCTACACACGTTATTTTACCAACAACGTTTTGGCACTATTCCAACTTGTGCTCCTATATGCAAATACGGTTTGAAGATTTAACTACAGATCCTGATACATCCATTTCACTATAATCAATACACCTCAGTTGTTTATACTAAAAAGATCCCCGAAGAATGCACTCTAACAAATCTCTATCCAGAAATTACCTTAAGCAAAAATGCAGTAAACACGACATAACGGCACGCACACACAGAGACAAAGTCCACCACACTCAGTATCATACCGTCTGCCTTCGTGGCCTTGAATGCTCCATGGGCCGACTGATGTGCTCCACACAGTCAAAGTAAACCTCTCCCACTCAGATAATCCACAGTCAAGATCAAAATGTGCCCTCGGCCATGCAATTAACATGTCCACTGACCTGTATCAAACAGATACAACACACCTAGTTGTGAACATAACAAAAATGTTGAAGCAACTTTGAGTGACAACAAGAAAATGTGAACATTCACATGAAAAATGGGGTACAGTTTGTTTCCTTTAATTTTTTATTCCTTCTTCACTGACTAATACATTTCTAATCATTGTGCTCTAAATTAGTATCTTCTTAAGATAAAAATACTTCATATCTCCCGGTCAAAAAAACCTCAAATGAAAAAAATAGCTATTAGCAGTCACCTGACCTTTAAAAACCTTAGTGTAACAACAGCGAACTGAAGTTTACAGTACAAGCCTGCAGACCATTCACAGCCTTGTTTTTAAGTTACACTTAGAGACTTTACAATAGTTTTACGAGAGAAGTTTATTTCTTCAACACAGTCCAAACCACATATTGCCCCGCATGCTAATGCATCTTAAGATTTTAGATTTTGGAAAAATACAAACAAGATTTCGTTTCATATAGTGTCCAATGAAATGTCCGTGCTTTCTTCAATTCCATCAACTTTCTACTTCACCCACATGATTCATGAAAATACTGATTGATGTGGGTCGGGGGTGGAATGAGAGTGGATTATCCACATCAAGATAATCATAATGCTAAACTGAAATGACACACAATATGAGACAAAAAAAATAATCCATGCATTTTTAATTACACATAAATAAAAAATAGTAACTATATTCCCTGTTTTACAACAAGCACAAAACTTTGAGCAGTAAACTGACTCAAAAGTCAAGACCCTTCAAAAATGTGAGCCTGAATACACTTTGAAAAATATTTCCTACTCTGTGTGTCCAGGGACAGCCACAAAATATTATCTAAGCAATCGCATGAACCATTAATCAACACTTCAAAGCCTGTATGGGGCCTTGCAATCCTGGTTCAGTGTTACAGGTTTTTCAAACAGACCATCAACAAATAGCAGAATGGTCACATTAATTACTCACTGACTTCTCCACAGGATTTAGTCCAATTACAGTTAAAAACACATTTAGTTTAAATACTTACAGTATACATACTTCGATTACCAATTAAAACATATTCACCTTCCCCCCCCCCCCCCCCCCCCCCCCCCACACACAGCACATTTTTTTCTAGCTATCACTGCATAATTGTATTGACATGTTCTTTACATACAATTGAAATATCAAAATTCCTATAACAAACATTGGAAAAGAAAAGAAAAACAAAACAAAACAAAAACCAGATCCGCCCAGAAAGAAAACACGGAAAAGAAATGAATACTTCATTAAAATGTGTTGTTAATCAGTATGTTGGGAAAACGAATGGGAAATCACTTAATTGATTCGGATTAAGAAACAAAGTTGTTTCGGCGGCAGCACAAAGTCGCACAGAAAACAAAATTGAAACAACCAAAATTTTCAGAGAACGAAGTTTCCTCAT
Source organism: Conus ventricosus (assembly GCA_018398815.1). Classification (NCBI taxonomy): domain Eukaryota; kingdom Metazoa; phylum Mollusca; class Gastropoda; order Neogastropoda; family Conidae; genus Conus; species Conus ventricosus. Next base: position 14,542,273 of record CM031613.1, read on the forward strand.
TCGGTTCAGAAAGGTTTGGTGCACTGACCATATCTCACACGCAAAGCAGTTTGATAAAGGCGCGCCAAAGACCAGGTTAACAATTTTGGAAAATTTGACAATTCTGGAACAGACAGATTCTCTATCAAATTGTCATTTTCATGTTTTGCTGTTGGCGAATCATCTTACTAAGGCCAACACTGCCCAAGACACCTAGAGATAGGGCAAACTCATTTGGGCCTTTCCAATAACACACACGAAATGATCAAACACATGTCACTGAGATAAGACTTTGAATCTACATCTCTATATGTAGACGTGTTGGTGCGCAACCATTGGTTAATCAGTGGCGTGTAAATTTAAGAGTACACAACGGACTGAGTGGTGCAAGCTTTGGTGTGGGAGTATGTGAGTGTGTTTGTGATAGAGTGGGAGTGAGTGTGTGTGGGAGTGTTTGTGTGTGTGTGTGTGTTGTGATGGGGGGGGGGGGTTGGTCTATTAGTGTGGGTATGTGTGTGTGTGTGTGTGTGCGTGTGTGTGTGGTGTGTTGTGTGTGTGTGTGTGAGCTGCTGTGCGTGTGCGTGTGTTGTGTGAGCACGCGTGTAGGCCTACGTGTGTGTTGTGTTTGATGTTCTTGTTTTTGTTCATATCATAAGTTCATCATCTAAACATCCATTTTTCCTCCCACAAACAATAAACGTCGCACGCGCACATACCCACCCACACACACACACACACACACACACACACAACACACTCACACACACACACACCACACACACATGCGCGCGCGCGTACGTGCACGCACACTCACATATACACACATGCACACTACGCAACACATATATACAACACGCACAGCGTTGATGCATAGACTCACTTCTACACGCACACATGTATATGCACATGCGTAGCATGCGCACACACACACCAATACGCATGCCTGCACACATGCATAGGCTACACAAGAATGCACACACACATATGCACATGCGTACAAACGCCCCACATCAAACACATACACATATCTTGTACACATGAATATCCAGAATACGTGCTTTATGCTCACAACAAGCCCCACAAATCACATTCATACACTTCTGCACCACACACACACAACACACACAACACACACCACACACACACACACATCACACACACACACACACACACACTTGCATGCACACACACACACACACACCACACACACACACACACACACACACACATACAAGCTCATACACACTCGTGCGTGCACACATAAACCTACACCCACACACACACACACACACACACGCGCGCGCGCGCGCGCGCCAACTCACGCACTGCACGCACAATAAGCTCGTGAAATACGCATACCACTCATATAATTGCACACTATGCACACACACACACACACAACACACACACACACACACACACACACACACAGCACACACACATGCGCTGGCCACACACACTATGGGCACGTTCCCACACTTCCATACACACACATGAAGGACATATCCGCCACAGCACACACACACACACACACACACAACACACACACACACACACACACACACCCACTCAAACAATTGATAAAAAGGCAAAACCAGTATAATTTAGGTGCTCAAGGTCCTGACCAGTCGCTTTGGGCTAATGCGTGGCATGGTCAGACATATTTAAAAGTCGTAGCCACGAGACCCACTTCTAAATTCCTCTCAACTTATTCATTAATTCCTTTACCCATCAGGCTTTTATTCAACTTACAAGCGAGTTGACTGCAGGCGGAAATCTAAACAAATTTTATTTGTAATTATTAGCGAAACCGTCATAAAACGTGACAAACGAATCACAATGACAAAACATACGCTTTTCGACCTCTTAGTCTTCTTCAGGGCAATACACAAAACCACTCAGGAACAACGTGAATGAACGAGGTAATCACTTATTTATCATTCACTTCAGCGCAAGATTGACGTGAATGAAAAACCAACGCCATTATCTGTGCTACGTGAATGAAGACAATGTGAGAACGCAATGGTCCCCGGTTATCAATTCGAATAAGAAATCGCATCCATAAATGTTATTCCTAAATAAATACAGGAAAAAATTATTAAAATAATAATGCGTTAAAGCGACACAATCGACAAAACCGAGCATAAAATAACACAGAAAACGGAAAGATCACAATGGATCTCGTATTAACAACCAATTATATCACAAAGCAATCCCCCCGGGGGGGGGGGGGGGTGGGGGGGAGTGATATACCGCCTACCCCCCCCCCCCCCCCCCCCCCCCCAAAAAAAAAAAAAAAAAAAAAAAAAAAAATAAAATAAAATAAAGAAAACAAACAAACAAAACCACCACCACCAACAACAACTAACAAAAAGCACACAAAAAAATTGTTAAAAGTTTTACACACGACCAAACCCGGGCAACGTTTGACGCATCTTAGCTTTCATCCTCCAGGGGGGGCCGATGAATAAGCACACAATTTACTCAAATGGAGCTAGAGGGGGGTTTTGCACCTGACGTTCAATACTGCCACAAAAAACGATGACTCAGAAGGGTTTTTTATCTTTCCAAGCATGATTATCTTGACACATTTTTTCCTTTTTCCCTTTCATCCCTGGGCACGTGATCGAAAGGGAGACTCGCGGGGTTTTTGCACCTGACGTTTCAATACTGGACACAAAAACGATACACAGTTGGTTTTGTTTGTTTGTTTTTTCATTAGTAGGGCTCGTCATGCAATAATCAATAGGAACTCTCCACAAAGCATTATTAGCCAGAACTTGACTGACTGATTGCCCACTTTTTTTTTTTTCCCCCCATCCATCCATCATCCCATCCAGGATTGGTCCGATAAGCTGTCACATAATGTATCATATTGACAAATTCAACGGTGTTAACTTGGCGCGCGGGTATTCAAATATTTCACCATCAATGCGCAAGTCGGAATTATGTCACGATAGAGGAGGGGGGTGGGGGGGGGGGGGGGGAGGTGGGGGGGGGGGGGGAAGTGGAGGTGGGTGGTCTCTCGCTGGTAGGGGTTAAACGACCCTGTGGGGAGTGGGGTAAGTGGGCGGAGGGGGGGGGTGGAGGGAAGTGGAGGTGGGTAGTCACACGCCGGTAGTGGTTAGCGTCTTTTCCCCGTTTTTTTTTTTTTTTTTTTTCACCCCTTCATCGCTCCAGGTTGAAACAGCGTTGTTCTCTTTGTAGATCGGCGTCAGTTTCCATCCAATACTTTTCATAATGCCTCTGAAAACAGTCTTCATCCAGAGAGGGTAGTTTTCTGTGGTTTTTAGGTGCTCGCCTTTTGACATCTGCCGGTCTGGAGTATTGTCTGATATACACGCTGTCCTTTTGCCCTCTCCTTTTTTCACCGTACCGAAGACTTATTTTACCCAAAGTATACACGAGTGGTTGTAGACACAATTGGTTTGAACTAGTGCGGTGTACAACACGTCGATCGTTCCTTGTATATGAAGACGGTGAAAGGGCTTTGTGACCTATTGAAAGACAGTCCTATACTTTTAGCCCAACACCAATAGACGACGCACATTCCACAGGCCGAACTCGGATATATTGAAACAGTCCACTGCGTTATGAGCGCAACTTTAGGCTGTTTCGCTGAAGGGCTTAATTTCTTATCATGGGGTGGCAATCAAAACTATGAAAATAATCTGCCCTTTCCTTTCCCCCGACAACTACGCAGCCACCCAGTGCATCCCCTTCCTCGGCTGGAGTCGGGTCGAGACGTAGGCGCAGGGTTTTTTCTCGGGAATTTGTGGGGTAGCAGATCCCGTTATGATACACAACCCTCGAAACTGGCGTCGCCCGGGAAGACATGGTAGTATATGGCTGATCTGACGATTGTTCATACCGCACAATCAAATCAGTCAGCACCTGCCGGCTCTAGATCCACCCGAGGTGACCCCGTCCAGCCTCCCCAGTAGACGAGACAGCGATGGGGGGGCGAGGGCTTGGGCAAATTTTCACAGCTCCATTCTCATAGGCGCGGACCTTGACCACTCAACGAATCCCGTCCACCAGACTGGGAGTGAGGTCGAAGCAGAAGATGGCAAGAGCCCCTGAAAAGTGGTCCAAGGAAAATCCAGCGGCGGGTTCCTTGTTGATTAGACCGGAGCCCTCCATGTGGTCAGGTAGGCTCTGGTGGTGCGTTTTCCCCTTCCCCCTCGAAGTCCGTGGTCCTGGTTTGGCGTGGACAGTGCTTTCCGTCCAGAATGATGCTCAAAAAGTGAGTTGTGTAATTGCGGAAGTAGAAGTGGGTTCCGTCGTCCCGTCCGTTGACCCGTCGGCACTGACCACTCTGTGTTAACAATGGCATTGTTTTAGGTTCTGCCTGAGCGCAAAAAATTGTCCTGGACGCGCTGACGTTACCCACGGGCACGGTGAAGGACTTGATGACCACCTCCTCCTTACAGAAATTTAGGCGGTCGCTTTCTCCAAGGCTTTTGGCAAAGGCCAAGCCGATGGTGGTTTCCCTTTATCCTTCCTGACTAACGAGCTGCAGTCGTTGATCTCAAACGCGACGACCGGGGGTTGTCTCCGTGTTCCAGAGGCAAAGCTGTTCCTCGAGGGGGTCACGTCACCCCGTTCAGCAGGTAAGCGTTCATTGGGCCGTCAGATCCTTGTGCAGCCTCCCCAACATTCCATGATTCGACTCTGGGCCGCGGTGTTTCCGGTCGGTCTCTCCAGGCCACCGTTGTCCAGTTCCCTGGTGTCGTCACATGTGCCCGGGGTGTCCTTGGAGAACAACAGCATTCCAGGCACCCTCTCTTTTGGGCTGCCGGATCGTAGTTCACATGGTCCACCACATGGCGCGGTGGGGGTAGGTTGTTTTGGGGAAGTGGTAACCAGCACAACCAAGTTCAATGCCACATCCACTTGGAGATAAGAGGCTGTGATTGGAAATTGATAACGGGGCCTCACGTTTGGTCGGCGTCCAATCGTTTCCATCGGCCCTGGTGACTTGGCTTGAAGACGCAGAAAGGGTTGGACGCCTCAGTCAGCTCCGAGGTCCCACGCATGAAGATGAATTCGATGGGGGCCCCGGGAGACCAGCTAGCAAGTGGTAGTTTCCACATCATTCTCTATCTTCAACGGAGGTTTGAGAAAGGGGGAGGAACACAGACCCATCCCTGACGGAACGCATTCCCCGCGGAAAGTTGATGTAAAAATGCCATAGGTCAAAGATGTCCTTGGGTTCTTCTCATCTGCGGCTGGCTTTCTGTTTTTTCTTCAATGTTTTTTTTGTTGTTTAGTTTTGTTTTGTTTTTTTGGTTCGGGCTGGTGGTGAGCTCCGCGAACGACCTGCTGAAACAATCGCTGTCCCAATTCGTTCGCGCCTTCTTTTAATGGCTGTCTCGACATTTTGGCCGCTCAGGACATCCTGCGCGATGTTTCGCTCCGTTAAACCTACTCCTTCCATCAATGGGGTGCCTTCCCTCCAGACTAGATGAGAGGCATCACCATCCGCCCTTTCCCCTCCCAAATGTTCCCAGTTTCCCCCTTCCCCTGTACTTAGAAAGGGCCTTTATCAAGCATGACTGTGGTCGTGTCCAATTGTGCCTGCCACAACCATCATCGATAACACCCCACCCCCTTCTTCCTCCCATTCCCCCTTCTCTTGCTCTCTCCTCTCTCTCTCTCTCTCTCATACAACGTCAAGTAGGGTTATCAGACAGCAATCATTTTTTACGTCTCTGGCCCTCGACCCTCAACCCCCTCCCCAACTCCCTCAGCCTATGTCAGGCATTAATTTTTGTTTGATGTGAACTGAACGACATGGAATGAGAAGTGTGATGTCCATTTTAGATTGGGTCGCCCGCTTCACCCCCCCCTCCTCCCCTCCTCTCTTGCGTATGTCTAGTGTGCATGTGGTCACTCGTCGTTAAGGCGAGAAGTGCATGCCTGTCTCTCTCATTACTTCCAAAGAAGCTGGGGCCGCAGCAACCGTAACCCTCGCCATTTCTTTTACCTCACACTCACTACGTTCATGGGAGAGATGGCCCCCGCCTATGATTCTTTTGCATAAAGCTCAAACATGCTGGCCAACATCTGAGAGAGTTGTTTTTCTCGATTCTTCTACACATTATCCCATCCTGCAGATGGTCGGTGAGACTTTGCCATTCCACCCCCCACCCCCACCAGCCCCTCCTTCTGATTACTGACACCCCTTCAAGATTACTGACCCCACCCCCCCTTCAGATTACAGACACCCCCTTCTGATTACTGACAACCGCCCTTCAGTTTACTGACACCCCTTTCAGATTACTGGACCCCCCCCCATCAGATTACGGACAAACCACCTTCAGATTACTGACACCCCCTTCAGATAACTGACAAACCCCTCAGATTACTAACACCACCCCCCCTTCAGATTACAGACAAACCCCCTTCAGATTACTGACACCCCCCCCCCCGCCCCTTCAGATTACTGTTTACCACCACCCCCCTTCAGCGATTACTGATTACCCCTTCAGATACTGATATCACCCCCTTCAATTACTTACACCCCCCCCTTCAGATTACGACCCCCCCCCCCCGCCCCTTTCATATTACTGAAACCCCTTCATAATAACTGATACCCCTTCCAGATTACTGACACCCCCCCTTCAGATTAATGTTTACCGCCCCTTCATATACTGATACCCCTTCTGATTACTGACAACCCACCTCAGATTACTGAACACCCCACTTCAGATACTGACACTCCCCTTCAATTACTGACACCCGATGCAGATTACAGATACACCTTCAGATTACTGGACACCCCCTTCAGATTACTGACACCCCCTTCAGATTACTGACACGCTTGAGGTTACAGACGCCGCCCCCCCCCTTCAATTACTGACACTCCCCCCTACAATTACTGACAACCACCTCATATTACTGACACTCCCACCCCCCACACCCTACCTGTTACAGACACCACCCCCCCATTCAATACTGACACCCCCGTCCGATTACAAACATACACCTTCAGGTTAACTGACCCCCCCCCCCCCCATACAGATTACAGACACCCCCTTAAGATTATCTGACACACCCCGCCCCCTTCAGGTTACTTGACACACACCTCCCATTCATATTTAACTAGACCACCCCACTTCAGATGACTGAACCACCCCCCTTCAGATTACTGACCCCCCCACCCCATCAGATTACTGATATACCTTCCAGACGACTTCACACCTTCATATTACTGACGACCCCAACCTCAGATTACAAACTGAGACAACCCCATGACACCTCCCCTCAGAATACTGACACCCAATTCATATTACTGACACCTCCCTTCATAAAAAATAGCTGACACCCCCCTTCAAATTACTGACACCCCTTCAGATTACTGACAAACCCCCTTCAGATTAGTACTGATACCCCTTCACATTACTGGATACCCCTTCAGATTACTGATACCCCTTCATATTACGGTAAAAAGAAAAAACACTCCCATCAGATGTACTGACACCACCCCCCCTCAGAATACTGACACCCCCCCATCCGATTCCTGACAACCCACTTCATATTACTGACCCCCCCTTCAATTAACTGACACCCCTTCAGATTACTGACACCCACCTTCATATTACTGGACCCCCCCCCCCCCCCCCTTCAGTACTACACCCCACCTTCAAGATTACAGACACCCCCTTCAGATTACTGACAACCCCCTTCAGATTAACTGACACCACCCTACAGATTACTGCAACACCCCCCCCTCCCCCACCCCCCCCCTACACCAGATACTGGACCTCCTACAGGACCCCCCCCCCCCCCCCCCCCCGTCAGATTGCTGACAACCCCCCCTTAGATTACCGACACCCCCTTCAGATTAACGACACCCCCTACACGATTACTGACACTCCTTTCATATTAACTGACATCCCTCAGATTACTGACATCCCCTTCAGATTAAACTGACACCCCCTTCAGATTGACTGACCCCCCTCAGGATACAGACACCCCCCCTTCGTTACTGACAACCCCCTTTAGATTACTGATCAACCCACTTCAATTACTGAACCCCCCCCTATCATATTACTGACACCCAACTACAGATTAACTGACAACATACCCCCTTCAGATACTGACAAGCCCCCTTACAGATTAACTGACACCCCCACAGATTACTGAACAACCCCCCTCCCCTTCAGATTACGACACCCCCCAACAGATAACAGACACCCACTTCATATTACTGACACCGCCCTTCCAGATTACTGAACACCCCTTCAGATTACCGACACCCCCCCTCCCCCCCCATCATAGAATTGCGTTGTCAGTCTCCTCATTACATCAAAAGAAGCTGCCGCTGCAAACCGGGAAAGCCCCTCGCCATTTCTTCTCACCTCCTCACTCACAATGTCATGGGAGAGAGCCCCCGCCAAAGTTTCATTTGCATAAAAGCTTCAAACATTCTGCAACATCTGAGAGAGTGTTTTCCCTCGATTCTTCTAACCCAATATCCCATCCTGCAGATGGTAGGGGTGACTTTGCCATTCCACCCCCCACCCCCACTACCAGCCCCTACTGATTACTGACACCCTTCAGATTACTACTGACCCCCCCCCCCCCTACAGATTACTGAAACATCAACCTTCAAGATTACTGACACCACTCTTCAGATTACTGACACCAAAACACCCCTTCAGAATACTAACATACAAACACCCTCACTTCAATTACAGACACCCCTTCAGATTACGACAACCCCCCCCCTCTTCAGATACTGTTACCCCCCCTTCAAATACTGAAACCCCTTCAGATTACTGATACCCCCTTCAGATTAACAGACACCCCCTTCAGAATTACTGACTCCCCACCCCCTTCCAGATACTGATAACCCCTTCATATTACTGACACCTCCAACCTTCAGCATTACTTACACCTGACCACCCCTTCAGAATTACGACACCCAAAACTAATTACTGACACCCCCTTCAAGAAATTACAGACAACCCCCCTTCAAATTACTGTACACCCCCCTTCAGATTACTCAGACACCCCACGTCGATTACTGGATGTACCCCCCCCCCCCATTCAGATTACTGACACCACCTTCAGATTACTGACCCACCCCTCCAAATATACCTGACACCCACCTTCATATTACTGAATACCCCCCTTCAAGATTACTGATACCCTTTCAGATTACTGACAACCCCCCTTCAGATTACGACACCCCACTTCAGATTATGACACCCCCTTCAGATTACAGACACCCACCACTTCAGATAACTGAACTCCTTCAGATTACTGACACCCCTTCCAGAATTACTGACACCCTGCCCTTTCAGATTACTGCACACCCCATGAGTTACTGACCCCGACACACCCCCCCCCCCCATCAGATTACTGAAACCCCTTCAATTACTGACACCTCACCTTCATATTACTGACACGCCACCCCCCACCCCCACCCCATCAGGTTTTACTAGCAACCCCACCTTCAAATTACTGACACCCCACCATATAATACTGACATGCCCCGTCAGTTTACTGACCCCCCCCCCCCCCCCCCCCCTCAGATTACCTGACAAACCGACCCCTTCAGAATACTGACAAAACCCCCTTCAGAAACTGACTCCCGCCGCCTAGGTTGCAGACACTCCCCTTCAGAATACTGACAATCCCCATCAGATAACTTGACACCCCTTCAGATTACTGACATGCCCTTCAGAATTACGAACACCCCTTCCAGATATACAGACACCCCCCTTCAGGTTACTGACCCCCCCTTCAGAACACTGACACCCCTTCAGAGTTACTGACACCCCCTTCAGATTACCAGAAACCCCACTTCACATTACAGATACCCCTTCAGATTACTGATACCCCTTCAGATTACGGACAATCCCGTTCAGATTACTGACACTCCCCCCCCCTTCAGATCCTCACCGCCCGCCCCCTTCTGAAAACTGACACCCCCTACATATTACTGACACCCCCTTCAGATAACTGACACCTGCCTTCAGATTAACTGACACCCACTTCAGATTACTGACCCCCGGCCCCCCCCGCCCCCCTTCAGATTACTGACACCCCCTTCAGATTACTGACACCCCCCACATATTACTGACACACCCCCCTTCAGATTACTGACAACAGACCACCCCCTTCAGATGACTGACACCCCCTTCACATTACTGCGACACCACCACCCCCTCAGATACTGACACCCCCCCCTTCAGATTACTGACACCCCATCAGATTACTGACACCCCCTTCAATTACTACTGACACCCCCTTCAGATTACTGAGAAACACCTATCTATAACTGACAGCCCCTTCCAGATTACTGAACACCCCTTCAGATACTGACACCGCCATCAGTTTCTGACAGCCCCCCTTCCGATTACTGACACTCCCCATCAGATTATGACATCTCGCCGTTTCAGATACTGACATCCCCTTCAGATTACTGACAACCCCTTCAGATTAGATTACGACCTCCCCTTTCATAATACTGACACCACCTTCAGATTACTTACACCCCCCACCCCCCACCCCTTCTGATAGTGACACCCCCCTTCAAATTACTTGACTACCCCCTACAGCTATACTGACATACCCCTTTCAGGTTACTGACCCCCCCCCCCCCCTTCCAGATTACAGACACCCCTTCAGCATACTGACAACCCCCTATCATATTACTGACCCGCCCCGCCTCAGAAGTTTGCTGAACAACCCCCCCTTCAGATACTGACATCCCCTTCAGATTACTGACATCCCCTTCCATGATTACTGACACCCCTTCAGATACTTGACACCCCCCTTCAGGTTACGACCCCCCCCCCCCTTCAGACTTACTGACACCCAATCAAATACTGACAACCGCCCCTTCAATTACTGATACCCCTTCACAATACTGATACCCCATCAGATTACTGATACCCCTTCATATTACGGACACCCAGTTCTATTACTGACAACACCCGTCCCCCCCCCCCTTCAGATTACCACCCCCCCCCCATCTGATTACTGACACAACCCACTTCATATTACTGACAAAACCAACCCCCTTCAGAATACTGACACACCCTTCAGATTACTGACAACCCACTTCAATTACTGACCCCCCCTTCAGATAACTGACACCACCTCAGATTACTGACACCCCCCTCAGATACAACTGACAACCGCCCTTCAGATTACTGACACCCCCTTCAGCTCACTGACACACCCCTTCACATTACTGACACCACCACCCCTTTCCAGATTACTGACACAATCCCCCCTTCAGATTACTGACACCCCCTTCAGATTACTGACAACCACCACCCCTTACGATACTGACACCCACTACAGATTACGTGACACCCCCCCCTCAGATTACTGATACTCCTTTCCATATTAAAACGACATCCCCTTCAGAATACCTGACACCAGAGAACCGATAAATGACTGTTACAAGCCCCACTTGCTCCTCCACCAAGTTTTTGGGCTAAGTGGCCTAAAAGCGGCATTTATTAGTTCACTGGCAAGTAAGACTTCAATAATTAACCAAAAAAATAACGATTATCAACAAACAACCATACTGTGTTAAGACCAAAAAATAACTGCCCAACCAAACAAACAGAAATGTGTAGGATAGGTCGCGAAAACATACTAAAAAACTCAAGATTCATAAGTAACGTAGGGGGACAGATTTACATCGAGACAACGTAGGGGAAAGAACCGTGGCAAACCTCAAGCCCCCATAAGAGTAACGTAGGGAAAAAAAAATAAGTTGAGGCAGAAGCGCGCCCATAACCTAAACGGCGGATGCACAAGGCAAACCGCATTACATCGCGGTGTGTTAATATCAGCGAGGGGTCAGAGAGAGAGGCGCAACCAAAAGCCCTTCAAGGTCAAGTAGCCTCTCAGAACAACGTATGCTTGTGGGTTTAAATAAATTTCTATTAGACAGGATTAGAAAGCCAGTCCTTGTAGCCAGACATAACGAGCGTACACACACACACACACACACACACACACCACACACACACACAGCACACACAAAACACACACACACACACCCATGGGCACAGACAGACAACTCATACACGCGCGCCGTGCGCGCAACAGAGAGAGAGAGAGAGAGAGGAGAGAGAGATAGGAGAGAGAGAGACAGCCAGACAACAGACATACAGACAGACAGACGACAAGAGAGAGAGACAACAACAGGGGCGGGCATACAGAACACACACAAACTCACACACACATACACACACACACACACACACACACACACAACACACACACACACACACACACCACAAACAGCACGCATCATCACGCAAACGCACGCACTCACGCACGCCACTCACACACACACACACTACACACACACACACACATACACACACAATCACACACACACACACACCACACACGTGCGATCTCATACAATCACAGACTTCTCTGTCCTCAGCTGACACGAGTCTGAACCTGATCACTAAATTAACGTCTAGCTCAAACAAGCGGCTGCGTTTGCGCAGGCCCGCTTACAAACTGCGACCAAAAATAAAACACACCGCCGGAACAGAGAGAGAGAGAGAGAGAGAGATTAATCAGCAAATGTTTTGGAACATTCAGACTGTCACGTGACAATAACACTTCGAGGTTGCCACTTTGGCACTAGGTCAGCAAGACCGGGTTTGGCATTCTTTCCTGAGGCTGGTGGACCCAGAAGGTTGGTTATTTGCCTGTGCCCCGACTGGGTATTTATTTTTAAAATGGCTTTTGCGTTTTACCTGAAAACAGGTTTTTGTGCCTATGAAGATCACAAGATTTACCATACCTGCAAGTCAGAGTATTTGTCGAAAAAAGAAGAGGTTAAGCAGTTTTTACCAGTTTAAACCGAAAAGAAGTATGCTTTCCTAAGGGTGGAGAAAAAGAAAAAAGTGAACCGACTTGCTTTAGAAATGGAAGAAAATCTTAAAGGTTTGTTGGTTCAAGAAATGAAAAACGTTCAAAAAAATGACAATAAATAGAGAAGAAGAAGTAGCCAGGTACCATACGTTAATTTAACTGTTGATGCGATGCTCCCTTTTCTAAAAAACGTTTCATGTTGATAAAACAAAATAAAAAGCAAAACAATTTCAACACAGCGTTGAATTGTGGCGCTGGTCTGAGACGCTAAAGCCATGATTAGAAAAGAAACAAAAACTCTTCAACATGGCGTTCATATTTCTTAAGGTGGAGTGCACATGACAGATTCGTATGCTAGGAAACTCCATTCCAACTGGGTTTCTGTGTGTTTTTATAACTTTCCAAAATTCCACATGCTAAGGAATTCAGTATAAATGGAAACTGGTAGCAAACCGCCAAACCATTAATTATACTTATCAACAGAAATGACGATTTCGAATGTCTGGCAAAACTAGATAGGGCAAGGCAGGGGCCATGTACATCTACGCAGTATGGAGAGGAGGTAGTGTGCGGCCAGCACTATCTTCATATTAAATCCTCCAAAAACAATGACGGATGATACTACTACTTAGGCGATTAAGCCGCAAAAAAGCTCGGCAACATCAGTAATTGCTGTAACTCATGCCAAAGCCATTGCCAGCCTGTTGAGAAAAGAGGAGCACAGCAAACTAAGGCCAAGTGATCATATATGATCGCTTGCCTGCCAATGACCGTCAGCACGGAGTCACCTTGCAAAGCTGGCGGCAAAACTAGGTTCAAGTGATCCAATACGATCGCTTGAACTGCAAACAAGGCCAAGAGAGCATATATGATCGCTAGACAGCAAAGCGCGCACAGCCCCTGCAAAGCTCAGCGGCAACTAGGCCAAACGACCCCACTGTGATCACTTGGCCCAGTTTGATTGAGGTTTGCGCGCGGGACACAACCCTGGTAGTTCCACTTCTTGTTGATTGTTTGGTGTTTGTGTGTTTTTGTCCTACCCCTGCACACACGGCTCTACCCCCACCCCAACGCAATGCACACCCCCCACCCCACTCCACCCCACTCCACCCACCCCCCACGCATGCAATCACACCTCAAGTTCCTTCTAAGTTTTTAACATAAGTTACCCAATTTAGCTTTTAAGTTCTTACCACAAGTTGTCCTGAAGTTTTATCCTCAGGTACTCCACAAGTTCTTATTAAGTTACTTCTTGAATTTTAAATTAAGTCACCCCAAGTTCTTAATAAGTTCTTGATCAAGATCATAATTAAGTTCTTAATAAGTTCTTGATTCAAGGATCTTTGAAAATTCTAGATTAAAGACATCCGTCTTAATCACAACCAAGTTCTTTAATCAAGTTATCTTATTATTGTCAAAAAAATACAATCTATGTTTTATCTTAAATAGTAAATGTCTAATAACTAGTAACAACCACCCGCCTCAAAAACGCTCATCGTTAAGGATGTCTTGTCTCCGCGTCTCTGCCTAATCTTAATGAAGTCTTACATCCTAAGCAACCGCATTGATTACCATTCTGGCTATGGAAATGTCATATAAGACCTCCATGTACTTTATTTATTGACAACCACATTTTATTAAAATTAACGCATGTTCCTATTTTATTAAAAAAATTTAAATTTAAGTTGCGAGTAAAATATTAATTCCATCTGAAATGATCAAAATGAACTTTTGTATAGGCTGTGCAGCTGGCGTGCTGTCGTTTTATTGTAATTAGAGCGGTTCAGATTTTTTGATGCTTTTGTTTTGGCTCCATTGTTTTAATATATTTATAACAGTAATAACCGCCCCCAGCAGCAGCAAGGGCGGCCAAAAATGGCAACATATATAAGTTCAATATCATTAAGACTTTTGGCGCTGTAGGTCCATGATCACATGGAGTTTTTTATAGCTGGCATTGATCAACTTGTACTGGCGATTGGCCGCGTTAAGTTTTCATTAAGAGCTATATTTGTAACATTAATTTTTTTTTGTCTGTTCACCTCTCCGCTAATCATTTCCTGCTTCAACACTCGCCCCAGATGAGGTTTTTTTAACTGGTCACTTTCCCTCGACTTGATTCAATGTTTTCCTGATTCAGGGTTTCCTATACTGGCTGATTTTCCGCTCTTCATTTTGAAGGGAAATAAAGTCTATAAGAATTAAAAGTAATTAATCCATGATTAATGGCGATAACAATGTTCCAAATCTGTAATACAGATCACACCCTAGAGACTCTAATGACTTTGTTAAAACCGATCTTGCGAAAAATCATACGTAAGATCTCGTTCAGAATCAATGGAAGCAAAACTACTGACTATTAGTGTACAAACTAAGAACCGTTTGCCCCCACACTTATTCACCATACTAGACCCAAGCTGCGCTTCATACCTGTTATGAAACTTTAAAATGTCTTGCGGCGACAACTGTTTGAATCTGTTCAAATTCTGAATTAAGTTTCCGAGGACTGTTTTGTATTTCACACGCTGCCAAAGAAAACAACCTTCTCCTTTTGGGGCATAAACAGCTTGGCCATCAAACATTGTCCATTCAATAAGTCGATGAAAGGTTTAGGCCTGCCTTGAAGCTGTAGTAGATCATCGCTGTTCATGTATTTTTTAATTATAAATTATTTTATTTTCTAAAAATGAAGCCCGAAAAAAACTGTTACCAACCTTGTATACCATTCTGCTGTTATTGGAGTCCTTTAAAAAAAAAAGGTAGGATACTCCATGCTTGGTAAAAGCTTGTTTAAGAATAAACCAGCAGATCTTGGCAAACTAGACTTTGAGGATTCAGCAAAGTCTAATTGCTATCATTGCATGCAGCTTTCGATTGCCACGAAAGATTTTCTAGTCAAGCAAGGAATAATTCCCAGACAGTAAAATATGTAAATAAAAAATACATTTATAAAAAAATTGCTTCACTCGTAATGATGATATGCGGCGCTGAGTATGCGCTCGCTTATAGTGGAAGTAATTACGCATTTAGTAAACTGCGAGATGAAGGCGAGAGAAACAGACATAACAAAGCGTGGAGCAACTAGCCGCAGCACAAGATCGCATGAAAAAGGCAGAGACTGAGCAGTTAGATTTTATTAATAACACACTGAAAAAAACAGGGCCATGCAGCTTACACTTTAAAAGATGTTGATTCAAGCATAAAACAATATAATCTTAACAGGCAAACCAATCGAGACATTGCCATTGCCCGCCCACCAAAATTCAGTGACTTTATATCAACCATCAGAAAAACAAAAGATGCAAGAAATCGGGTTATAGTCCTTTGGTATGACCAGATGTGTATTTAGAGGCACATAATAATGGCTGAGTAAAAAATGAACAAAATCTATTAATCGCCAAAAGTAAAAAGGAAGGGAATAACAGCAATTAAAAGCTAAGCCCAAGCAGAGCGGGAAGTCCAGTGAACAAACAGGGCAAAGGAATGGTTAAACTAAAGCAATCGATTTGGCAAATTAATTTACCAGCGCCAAGACGAATACAGAGACCACACTTTTGTCAATACAACTCCCAACGACACCCATCAAATGGATCTTCTATATTTACCTCTGATACTATTAGACCGAAAAAGATTTCAGTACGCACATACAGTCATTGACATAGCTTCAAGATACAAAGATGCGGAAACCATAACGCAAAAGAGTGCTTCAGCTGTTGCAGTTGCCAAACAACTGATATATCAACAGGCCCTTAACTTATCCTCGCATGATTCAAGATGATGATGGAAAAGAATTTAAAGGGCAAGTGAATCCAATTAATTGTTGAAACAAAGAAGTTACCATTAAAAGAGGCATTCCGGAGTTCACGAAGATCACAGGCTATAGTTGAAAACTTTAAACAAACATTTAGCCGAAAACTTTTCTCCTACCATTATACAGAGAAGCCTGATCGACAATTCTCGTAACCAACACAGAATGGGTTAGAAATATTGCCCTCAGTTTGCGCAGCAATGGAATAATGAAGAATTTAAAGGACAAAACCAGTAACAAGCAATCAAAGAAAAACAAAAAAAGTTTTTTAAGAATAGTCTTCATCCCGCAAACCTATTACCGTTTGGTTTAAAAGTAAGGTACCTTAATTTACCGGGGGAAGCAGAAGGGTACACTCGCATCAGGCAACAGATCCAGTTTTGGAGATGTTGAAACCATATGAAATAAAAAGAATTGTAAAAATGAATCCCCCCGTGTATTATATTACGAGAACCTGACACAACAAAACAACCAGCTCCTCAAAGATCTTATGCGCAGAAGAACTGCAGATAAATCCGCCAGACACAGTTCCGCATTACATTAATTTACGTAACATAATTTGGGTTAAAATGGAAGGCCAGAAGGAATCGCAGAACGAAACAAGAATTGTAAAGGAAGAGAACCTTGAAAATGAATATCGGGAAATCATTTCATGCGTGTAATGCAATTAATGAAACATTTTCGGTTATTAATCAATGCATGCTAAATCCATCCAGATCACCTACAACTCAACCCCCAAATTGGGAAAAAGAATATCCTGAAATAATACAAAAAAATCGAACGCATCAATCAAACAAAGGAGAAAAATATTTTAAATGAATTGGAATGTAAAGGCTATGATTTTGATCTTATAACAAAAGTTGATGAAAAATATAAACCCACCTGTTTAATGCGGTCCTCCAGTGCCCGAATAGATATGATAACTCTGATACAAATACTCGTTTTTGAGTTTTGTTCTTATCTAACGACTTCTTTGTTTACAACTGTTGTGTTGATCTCAAGTAGATGAAGATCGGCAGTTTTAACTTGTCAATGATGAAAGTCTTATTGCCCAAAACAATGCTTCTTTGCACATTGTCATGTGATAAGTTTGAACAGCACAACGCTGCGAGATATTCCCTTTGCTTTTTTAATGATTTTCTCCTGGCTCGAAATACTGTACATATTCGACCTTAAACCAACAAATCCTTAATCACCCTTCCAATAATTAATCTTTCATCTTTCCTAAACCTTCCTTGTTAGTAATTGAATGCAAAGGCGAATCTTTAGGGTAATCGGATGTGGTCGTACCATCCTGCAACACCCATACGCTACTTCGGTTTCCATGTCCTATATAGATGCCTTCAGTAGGGATAAATCTATAACAAAACTATCTGTATCTGTGTAAAGCACTCTGGACTCTGGATACGAGGGCTTTAAAGTAGTCCCATAAAGAAACTCAACATCAAAGGATTTGATAAATCCTAAAACGGTAAACCCAATAAAATACGGTCTGTCCAATTTGACTTTCTGTTTTTTTTCATCATTATGCCAAAAAGCGATCAAGAAAATCTTCTGAAGACCTGATAATTAGTTTTTGAAAGTCAGCTTAATTGCTTCGTATCACTCACTTTGGTGACTAATCTTATCTTTACGTTAGTGGGATTATCACCCATAGTCTTTCCATAACAGCTGTGTTTCATCAACTCGAAAAAAGTCTTTTTCTGAAGCAACTGAGGATTTAGTTCTGAGAATCAGTGATTTCTTCATGATGTAATTGGTTTCAAAATGAACTGTTCTTGATCAAAGCAATTATGCGATGAACTGCTGTCAACTACAAACCGTGTCTTAAATAAAATGCAGAATTCTGTAATGACAGACATAAATTTTTTTTGTCCTCGAAGATTAGGCACAAAGTTTTTTAGGCGGTTCTGGTTTTTTTTGCCTTCTTTAGGCTTTCAGCTGCTAATGGATAGTCATTATGCCGGTCAAAGGAGTTCCCTGGGAAAATCTAAGTCAACTTCTAGAAATATAGCCCTGATGTCGATCGGGCGTTAAATTCTGTTCAACCACTTCATCCTTTTGAATATTTTCCGGATCGCCGCCTGTGGTACATTTTAAAGTAACGTAAGGAAAGTGATTGTGCCATAGCCCAACCATACAGATTGTATCATCTAATACCATAAGATAGTTAGACTTTTACACGGACATAGTCGTGTCCAAGTATTTGTTGTTTGCCTTTTAACAGTAAGATGCGACGCCATAAACTAATTCCCTCCACGCAAATCCTATTTTCAATCATCTGAACATTGGTCGTCAGACAATAAATCAATCTGAACTCCAGTAAACTTTAAGAAAGCGACCCAACTCATTCCCGGCGCAGAAATGTAATGCTCATTATCCCAGGCAAAAATGTTCAATCAGGTCTTTCTGTAAATTTCAAAGACGTCCGCCAACAAAAACATACATCGTGCCCCTAAATATGAATCATGATAGTCTCCATCGTTTTTACAATCTAACTTCTGCCCACGCATCTTGATCATGCTGGTAATCAGAATCACTGATGTCCTTTCCTCTGAGACTAAAAAGAACGCGCCTTTAGGAGGAAGTGTGTCTTCATCAAACCTTTCCCAACTTTTCATGTACTCATAAGGTAAACGCCCTATCTAACAGAGTTGAATCAAAATATTTTCTTCTGTTATTGGGCAGGACTTTAAGGACATAGCCATGACTTCTAATGATCTCCATCATGAAGCTGCATAGAGTCCATAAAAAGACATGTTATTCAAACAAAGCACATGTACTTTTCTGATACTGTGCAATGCAACCACCCTGAAAGCATCGTCCACTGCTTTCATTAAAAGAATTGAGAGTCGTAACCTCGCAAGTTATGAAAGAATACGGGGCAGCTTCCAATGACCTTTTGGTCAAACTTAGATGAAGATTGCATTACTGTGCGCTGGCTCCTCAGGAACATTCCACTAATGTGATCATGTCTCTTACTTTTGGATTTGTAGCTTCATCACTGGTTCTAAAACCACAAAGCCAACAATGTGAGCTGAGTCATACTGTTTGTTGGTCTTCAGGCGCCATTATGATTCAGAATAAATTCCGTTTATTTAGAACAGGCGTTACGCACTTGCTGCATGCATTATGAATGTTCTGCAGCTTAGGTCCTCTAACAATTTTGGTTCTGAAAGGACACCGGTCATGACCTAACAACAATGAAGGCAAATAACAAATCTATGAAACTCATTCAGACGGTTTTTCGTAAGTTTTTGTGGCGCTGGCCCTTCATTAATGAACAATAACGATTCGAAGTCAGCGTAAACACCATAAGAGAATTTTGCATCGTGTTCCCGATCTTCAAACTAACTTTAATCCGGTTGGTGCGTAATTAGTTCTGTATTACAGTCAACTGGGCCGAAACAATGTATCCTTATGTTCGCTTGCGGGCTTTAACAGGAATGGAAATTCTTGTTAAACATTTTCTACAGAATTCTTGTTTGTTAGTGTTTATTGAAGTATGCGCCAATAATCTGCTCATTGTTCGTATCAATGTGTAATGTGGTAGCGCCGCTGGTGAAGAGCATCAGCAGTCAGTCAAGCCTGAAATTTGCTCTGGATCACCTAATGTTTGCTGTTCATGGACACTTTTAATAAGGCAGTAGATTTGTTTCACATCCCATGTGTAACATTAACAGTTTTATTGGTTTGTTATTAGTTCTTCAAACTGATCAATGTTGGTCTACACAAATGGAAAGGAAATATTCCACTAAAGTTGCGATCATTCTGTAAGGTTCATATATGTCACTCTCTCTGCGGTTCCGCTTAAAGAAGCATCCTTGCAAGAACACACCACATGAAACATTTGTCGAACTGAATTCCTTATGTTTAAAACTGCTCTCTTTGAAACCAACTCTCGAGGAGTGGAATGTAACCTTGCCAACATATCGGCGCAATACTTAGACTGTTTTAATCTGTCTCTAAGACTTCGCCCTCTGACCCAACCAGAGCCTCTCATTTTGGCTTCTTCAGCGGCAGCGTGTCAAACTGTGTACGAAGCAGTTCGACTGCCCAACCGGAGTTAAGATCATTTATTGGAAAGAATAGTCTGATTGTTTAGTAGAGACCCAGACTTCTAATTTTCTCTCATTTATTGTTATATAGACGATTAAAACAGCTAACAATTACTTGTAACTGGCGGTCTATTGTTAGTTTACTTGAACTTGAGAAATTGCAATGTACAAACGCTTGCCCGTCACGTTTTCGGATTAATTCACTTCAGTAAATCAATTCATTCAGTGCTTCTTGACAAACGCTCATTCTCGACATTCCTTCAAATCAAATCATCTGGGCCTTCAAATATCTTAGCCATGCTGTCTTCTTTTTCTATAGCCAACATATTTATTTAAATTAAAAAAAATACAACGGCTTAAACATGAACAATATCAACGGTCTTTTTGTGCTTGGACTCATAAACTAAAGTATATAAAACACGCCTTCAGATGTTGTTACTGTGAGCTGTATTCGAACAGAGTTTAATGTTTCCGTTACTTTTTTTTAAGCATTCCTATTTTTAATCTCTCGGCGTCTGGCTGTTGAGAAAAACTTGTCCTCGCCTTTTCTTTGAAGATCAAACTTTTGTCTTTTGTAGTCATCAAAATCGGCCTGTACACGATTATATTCAACATCCGAGATGTTTGATGTCAACAAGCGCTTTAATTTATTGTCAGTTTTAAACGAACTAAGTTAGCCGTTATTAGTATTGAACCATAGCTGGAGCTTTTGGAGAATTTAGTTTTTAATTTTTTTGCCAGCCGCACTTACAGCTAATTAAACACAAGACCGAGAGCTAAAAGACAAACCTCCTAGAGGTAAAGCTGCGGTGCGCCTATGCCCTTGCTAAGAGGCCTACACTTGTTCCTCTGCCGATGCAGCACTTATAGTTGAATGCACCAGTATTAACATATGGTAACACATTACAGCAGCAGAATACCTTCGTTTGGTTTGCTGTATTATTTGAAAGTTACTTGCACTAGTTTTTTGTTGCATTTGTGTAATATTGGTTAATCTGAAGGTATTATTATGCTAGGGTTTTCTACTAATCTCTTCTCTTAGGCGGCGCTGTAGGGCACATATGGATTAAACCAGAACAGACATGCTTTTTATAAAATAAAAATCCTTTAGTATAGTAATATCTGTAATCTGTTTATCTATGAAAATTCCAGCGCCGCATCATAAATTAAAAAAACAAATGTGCATTAATAGGGTTTATCACTCTCTTTTTCTTTACATTTGAATGTTTATTACGTCTTAACGTTCTGCCACTTCCATGCACTGATATCCTCTGTTTGACCTTAGGTCAATCCCAAAAGCCGTATTTCGTTGTTAAATAATCATCGATTCTAACATAGTTAAGGTTGCAATACTTTAGACACCAGTTCTACAGTTGGATTGCTACAACCTTCCCACCCCCAAAACAAATTTCTTATTTCGTCAAAATGTTGATAAGGTTTAAGCCCCCGCAAGCGAAGATTTGGTTAGGACAACCCTCAATCGAACATTGTTATTTCGTTATTTTAGGATTATAAACTTTCGCTTCCTCTTTCGAAAACGGTTCTTCATCTACACACATAATAAAATCCTTTAAGACGAATCTTGCTGCGTCACTAAAACTAAAATTCCAAATAGTGTCGGGGTCGGCCTGCTTCTAGGATATGTTGTATGATGAATCAACTCCTTTCTTAAATATATTGCTAATTTTGCCTGATATTGTTGCTCAATCCAGGCCTTGCTAAATTAGGGTTGCTACAAACCGTCAAACTCCAACGAGATGTTCAGAAATCGTACTTTGCTCGGTGACTGATGATCAATAACGCGATTGTATTCATTAAAAGTTAGTTCATAAGACAATCAGTCTTTTAAAGCCCTTGAAGTATGTCGCATTGCCTTTTAACAACTCAAAATCTAAGGGAATGGAAAAGCGATTATCCAAACGCAAAATTTACAGCCACATACATTTTGGCCGTCTTGATTATCATTACCGTCGGCCTATTCGGTGTTTTAAGTCCATCATCAATTTTCAATTCCCTTGAAACGCAATGATCAGGACCCTTTCATTCTCGGTTAGCCATAGAATCAGAATAGGTTCAAAAAATGTTCTGCATTGTGTAAGAAAATATATCTTGCCCCTCAAGTTTAATAGAAAATTTTCTTAACGATTGCCCTACCCAGCTTCTGGACAACTGTCCTGTTGGTTCTGTTTCTGGGTTCGAAGTTACTATTTAGAAAGTAAGGCGCGCAGAGCCTTGCACAATCACCTCATCTGCTCTAGGTCTGGAAATTTGACGGTAAGAATTAGAACCGCATCAATATAGAAGAAATTTAATGAACAAGTTAATAATCCGCTTATTACCCTTCACACCCCACCAAAGGGCTCATTCAGTTTCCTCAATGCTGGGACAAGAATTCGAGCCATATGCTTTTGACAATTTTTTATATAACACAAAATACAATAGTTAATTATAAAAGAAACATGCAGGCATGAAGATTGAAGATTATGATGATTTTGTCCAGGAACACATGAGTTGTAAATGACTCCATTTGACCAACATCGCTCGGGCTCTCTTGCGGCGTGAATTAACGAAAGTAAGCTCAGATCCATTATACCAAAGTTTTGGCCAAGAACCTCCCGAAAATATAGACCCTAATGATTTTGAAGTAAAAGATGACCATTTGTTTTGAGGAGCGACCAAGGGAAACTTGTTCAGCTTACATCTAAACCATACTCATTCAAAGTTTTTAAAAAGAGTACAAATAGACAAAGGCTCTGTGTGAGCGATCAAAATTCGTCCTTTGGCATTTACTAAACCAAAATTAGAAAGGGATGCAGTTGCAAAACTTCAAAACCCACAGCAGGAACTATCCAACAGCTAACCAATACAAAACATGGAAACATCAAGTTTTAAATCAATCGCAATGAAATAATAAATGCAATAGAAGCAGAAACCCGGTTTTTCATAAGAAACAGCGATAAAAACAATAATGATTCCCCATTGCCTTAAGCGAGAAATAGCGCCCTTGATCATGCTTTAAGAACCATTAGAGGCGAAATTAACAAAACAATTTTAGCAAAACTCTGGGTGAAAATAGAATGAGCATATAAAAAAGGGGGAGAAAAATAAAAACCACGTGAGGCTGATGAGACGCCAACTTAGGGCATGAAAATAAAGAAAGAATAACCCCCAAAGACTAAAAGAACTTTGAACCAGAAAGAACACAAGACTAGAAGCGTTGTCTACTAACCGCGAACAAATAACGAACTCAAGTGAGCAGAATAATAGAAACAAAACCAAAGAATTTTTATAATAAACACAACGCTACAGAAAGAATAAGAACAACGTTTTAGAGATCATGGAGTTTACATTTAGCAAGCTTATAACGCCTTCGGATTTGCAATACGTTACACTGGTGTTGGCTTTTACAGGCGGCAGTGGACAAAGCCCAGTTCCACCACCACCATCGTCGCCTCCACCTGATAAATCATGGTAAAAAAACAGCTTTATCAACTTGCGGATTAATTAAAAAAATTAGCCAGTAAAGCTATAGACTCTTTACCGGGTTAATATTAGGGGTGGTTGTTAGCTGCTATTTGTCAACTGCAAAGGAGCAAAGTAGTTTTGCTTTATGTGCCGAGCACATAAGGACAATGAGATATCTTCTTAATAGTTAGGGTACATTTTAGTAAGATAAAGACCAAGTAATCCAAGGCATGTTAATTCAAGACAGCGCTGTCTTTTCATATTCATGGTATCGCGAACAGAGTCTCGAGCTTGCATGAGTCTTCATGGCCTTTGGGCATGGGGACGCGAGGATTGGATGACTTATTCTTGGGGGGTCAACTTGTATTTTTTTTACTGCTTGTCAATATATGGCTCAGAATTAAAATGGTCGTTATGTCCAACCTTCTGTTCCAGTTTCCTGCAACAAGAATTTCATTGTTTGTAGTTCATTTTGTTTCCTACCTGTAGTCCTGAGTCAGAAAAAAAAAGGGTTTAAAAGCATGTAAAAAAACCAGTGCCACCAGCAAATCTACTTTTGATCTTGTCGTATTGTAAAACATCCTTGTAAACCTTTTTATACTTGGAAGGTAAATCAACTGTATAATTAATGGCTTTCCTCTAATTTGCTAATGAATAGTTTTTGTGCAACAAAGCCAGTAGAAGGATCAGTATTAGTGCTCGATCTGCTGTGCTTGTGAACCTAGCAAACACCCTACGTAAGTACGAATAAGTCATTTATCGTTCAATTCCTGCTTTATGTAGGCCTTTAGAAGTTCTCAGATAAATGTATTGTCCAGCTTTTTTATGCCCCCTTTGCTCTATGAGGACCCGAGGTGAACACTGTGCCTGAAGAGAAATCTGTGTAAAGGAGGATTCCAATCATACTTATACTTTCTGAGCACGCCCCAATAATAAGGGGTGCCTAAGCATGATTAAGATCCAACATTTGTCTAAAGGTCTGTCTTGATGTTAATATTGAATTCGTTACAGATTCATTCAAAAGCCTTCATGTCATATCTGTTGCAAAATGGATTAAACGGTTGTTCCATTTGGTAATGGCGCTTGCAGTTCAGTCAAAATACGTCTGAAGGTGTAATCAGAAATGAAATCAATACACTGACGCAAACCAAAAGATTAGGATGATTTAGTGATCAGCATACGACACTCCACACCCAGTGATGCACAAAACACAGCAAAGTTTAACTGGTTCTGATTAAAAACTGCATCGGATGACTAAACCACACTTTTGCGTATGGTAATACTTTTTAAACAGTGGGATAAGAATAATCTGCTTAATGGAGTTACTCACCCTAATTATGAAAGGCATCAGGACTGAGACACAGAAACGTCGAGGGTGTCAGTTGCTATATTATCTAATATTGTAGTGGCGGCCCAACAGAATATTTTGCATCTTTAGTATATTTGAACGCGCTTCCATTTTTATTTCGTTCAAAAAGATGTTTGTAACAATAACAACTCAAGACCGTCCCATCGTTTTTAGAGCAGCTATTGATAACGCATGCGGAACCAGAACGTTCGCGCTCCATGAAATATTCTACAAAGTCGTATGTTTTAATATAAGCAAAGCCAAGGAGAATAATAGTTTCTAAAAGTTGACAAAACAGTGGGCCAAAGTTAGCCATTTAACAATACCTGTTGGATATTACGGTTTGCTCACTAAAAGAAGCAATGAGTAACTTCGACATTTAAACTCCAAACTTAACAATGCAAAATCTAAAACAATGTTAACATTCAAGCCTGAAGAAGAAGGGGGTTACTATATTTGATAAAGACAAGCTAAATGTTTAGGCATTGCAGCTAACAATTATAGATTTAAGTTTACACAAAACAAAACAACTTATTATGGAGAAAATCCGCTCGCTCATGCATTACATTCATTACTTAAAGTTCATATTGGACGAGCTAAGCACTGATGAAAACTAAATGATGGAAGGCCCTCAAACTGTTTTAAAGAGCCTATCTTCCGTCAGGGAAAGCTGCATATTGCGATTATGGAAATTATACAATTCCCTAATTTACCGTTTAAAAAGATTAGTTCTGTGGGAGGGTCGGATCATTTAATATAAAAATCAAAGACAAAAGCGGGAAAGTTGTGAAATGTGATAACCTCACATGTGTTTTTGGAAATAAAAAAAAATCTTACTAAAAATTAATGTCCGTGGGCCAGAAGAATCAGGAGTTACATTAGCCGTCCTGTAATGTGTAAAAACCTTAGAATTAAAAGACCATTGCAGACGTTGCGGACTTTGAACAAAAGGTGAGATAGCGCTTTGTATGGTTTTGATTACACAAAAGGTGGTGATTAAAACGTAAAGAGCGGTTGGCGACCAGCAAAAAGTTTTTCCTAAACTAGAACAACAGCGCAATCTATAGCAAATTAATGTTGGCCAGTATGAAAATATAAAAATGTTCGAAAACCTGAACCTCAAATGGCAACTTATAACCATATTTAGAAAGGTACAAAAAATTTGAATTCATAATCCCATTTACATATTTTAAGGCCGGTCAAAAAGTTTTCAGAAAAGCATTCAAACTCTGGCCCTTTAACATGTAAGTCTTATGGCCGGACCGACAAATTGTCTGAAAGAAATTGAAATAACCGCCGATGGGAAAAACCAGATACATCCTCCACAGAAAAGAAACAGTTTGTAAAACAAAGCTTCTACAAAATAACAGTTCTTCCAGCAGAAAATTAGGAGACAAGTTCACAATGATATTTGAAATTTCTGGTCTTTATAGAATGTGGAAAGGGGATGGGGTTGTGTGGCGTTTAGTGACGTCCTTATAAAAGGAATTAAATAATAGGCTTGCAAAACTTAGACGTATAAACGCTTTAACTTACCATCGCGTTCTTTTCACAATGTAGGATATTAAGATCAATACAACAAGCAACAAAATTCAATGATGACTTAAATAGAAGACAATCTTACAGAACTGAGATTGGATTATCTTACACATTTAGGCCTCGTAGGTTTTATTATACTGAACAAGTTTTGACGGAGAGTATGATAAAATAATAACTGGATTAGATTATAATCTGTTATTAAACAATGGAGCAGTTAAACTTTTATGATAAAATCCCCTCTTGTATCAATGATTTGTGGGCAGACTGTTGTGGAAAAACAATATTAGTCCTAGACTATATTACAAACAGTTTATTGCTATAATTTTGATCATATTGTGATTTTCTGTCCACACTAAAAGAGAACCAAAGCAAACATGATAGAATGATTATATGGACAACAATTACGTATATTTAGATTAATCCTAGCACTAGACCCCCTGAGTGAGTTATTTAGAAATACTTTTATAAACATACACACAGACACACACAGAGACACATATACACACACATACGCGCGCACGCGCGAGGGATGGGGCATTGCCCTTTTGATCAGTAGTACCGGTAGCACTGTATTATATATAAACTGATAAACTGCACAAATTGTAAGTCATGGGGCAGTATATCTGAGAACGTTTGAAATAGAATAGGGTATACTAAGTTGTATTGCCGTAAAAATTGGTTTTTTAACAACTACGCCGTTGCGCTGAAAAACAAAAAACAAAAACAAAACTTATTAACAAAGTTTGGATACAACAGAATCAAAACCAAAGAAACCGACCAATCAAACCATGCCATCAACAAAAATCTTCGAACCGAACGTCTTCAATAAGTGGACGCTAGCTTTTCAAACTTCATGCTTTTAAAGACAGAAACACGCAGAAAATAATGACAAAAGGTCAGCTGTCATTTGAGAAGAGTTGTGACCATGCCACATAATCTACACATCACTACGTCAGTAAGCTCACTGCAAAGCAAATTGGTTTAAAAAAAAAAAGGCATGATATTGTTGGCATGAAAAAAAAAATTACAAAAAAAAGCAGCACACGTTTATACGTCATGATAAGTACTGATGAAGAAGTTATGAAGTCTAACAACACTTACCCACGAAGGGAAAAAAACAACACGAACGTAAACACTTACGACAAAAGAAAAAAAAATCATTGAAAATAATACGAAAAAAAAAGCTCTGACAACTGTAATCATACACGACAAGTAAACCCATTCACACACACACACACACACACACAGGGACGGAGGGAGGAAGTGCTGCAGTCCACAAGTTTTTACTTTTTTTTTTTTTTCCAACATGGGTTTCGCAGTTTTTACCTTATCCTGCGATGATGCAAACAAACATGGACGAAAGCATAACCTTCTTGGCGGAGAGTTAAAACAGAATGGGTGAAGAATTCTTCCTTTGCATTTCCAATTTCTGACAGAGTAGACGAAGAAGGGACGCAACGTTGTGAGTAATTACAGGGCTAAAAGCGGACTTAGAAACAGAAAGAGATTACTCGACGATTCATTTGCTGAAAGATAACAATCTGAATAATTCTATAGTATTGCCCACTAGCCGTGATTTGTTACGAAAATGTTTACAAACCAATACAGAATGTTTATAAAGAGGAGCTTGTCTACTATTTGTGATCAAAATGGCTCACAGAATGGACAATGACTTACAGAATGGAAATAACCATATCTCAAAACGTTTTAACGGAAGGCGGTGGGGTCAGAAGTATTATTAAGGTTGTGTGACCTGCGTCTGCGTGAACGACTCACTGCGCGTGCAACAGCATTTTCACAGCGTGTTGGAAACGGCAATATTTATTCTTTGCTGTTCTGATTGAAGAGTGTTCCTATGAGGCAACTGCGTAATATACTAGGGAAGGAGAAAGGGGGAAATGAGGGAGGGGGCGGACAGGAGGTGGGGGTGGGGGAGACTTCCAAATGCTGTCAACAGCCTCCTGATGACACAGTGTCGCTGGCTGAATTGTGATGGCTGATGCTTCAATAAACCATGGATACCCCGCATTGTCAGTTAACTCGTTGGAACCATAAACTTTGTCTTCCTTAAAGAATTAAAGACCCTTTTCTCTGTTTAAATCCCAAGAATTTCGGTTTTATGGAGAAGGGGGGGAAATACTGCTGGTAAGGAAGGATGAATTTGATGGGGGGGGGGGGGGGGGGGGGGGGGGGGGGGGGGGGGGGGGGGGAGGGGGGGAGAAATAAGAAAAGCAAAACGAAAGAGGGAAAATGTCCTCATCGGTTTCCGTTTCGTCTCACACGTATACCAAAACTGTCAAGGTGAGTTGGGTCGACTGTTACTTATCTCCCTTTTCGGTTCTCGTTCCCAGCTGTGGCGAGTCATGACCGATTCTTTGACTGAACGCCACCTCGTCGTCCATCTTCAGCAGTTGGAGTCTGGCCATTACAGTGTCCACCTCCCGTCGCTCCCGATCTGTCATCGTCCGTCCAGGGGACTGCTTGCTCTTCACAAAGCCTGGAACACGCCTTTGCGACATGGTCGACATGGAGCTCAAGGCTGCGTCCAGGTGATCCCTGGACAGCTGAAGGTAATCAAACAGACCGCCAACAGTGGTGACAGGATCGGCCAGGGCGTCCTCATACAGCAGGGCAGGAATGGGGAAACCTTCAGCTTGCAGGTGCTGGACCATCTTCAGTGAAGAGCCGACCTTCGCCGCAATAATTCCCAAGAGAGAGAAGCCAGGGACCAGGTCCATCACAGCCTCTCGGTCTTCGGTGGGACCAGTGAAAAACATATGAAAGATAGACACCCGCATATCGGGGCTCCACGCGGCGACGCGGTCAGAGTCCACCATCATGACCCAGACTGCGGAGAGCCTCTCAATCAGTTGTTTGAAGGACCGGAGGGTCTCAGGCAGACGCCTGTGCATGAACACGTGCCGGATCTGAGGACACACTTTGTGGATGTCTCTGATCAGCACTGTACATTCTGATCGAGGCTTTATGAAAACATGAGTCACGTGTCCCTGAGGTGAGGAAAAACTTTGCTGTGTTCTGGCATGATATACTAATATCAAAATGGCGCTTCGCAGCAGTGACAGCCTTTGGTCTGATGTTTCCAGATTCTGTGTGACCATGTGAACAACGTTGATTATGGCGTCTGGCTCCGAAATGCAAACAGTGCCAGGAACACCTTCCATGATTTGACAAATCATCGTTGATCCGCATCGTCCAGTGTTCGACAGCCACGTGACAGGCACTCGGGATTCTTCGGCGATTTCCGACGTCAGAACGTGAAACCAGTGATGGGATGTGACGTACACTTCCTTAGCGTGAACAAACTGGGCCATGTAGAAAAATGGGGATGTTTCTGACCTGTAGCAGTTTGTGTCTGGAGATGTGCAGATGAACACAGCGAAGTCAGGAGTGATGCAATACAACGACACATCCGGCTTCAAGAGTGTGTCAAGAGGGGATAACTCAGGCTGACTCCACAACAGGAAATCATCCAGAGAAGCTGGCATGACCACCACAGGCTTCCTTCTCAACACAATGCTGGACCGGATCACACAACTGTGTCTGGTCTTCATCTCTCCACGCAGCTTTCTGGGGTCCCTAAAGTTCATCTTCTGAAGCAAGCTAAAGACACGGCCAACAATCGCCTGGAAACATGAGCAGACGATGAAAGACACAACACTTCTGCAGAAACCCATGCTGATAGGCGTTCCCATCCTAGAATTTAAGGAGAGTCGTCACGATTTCTTCTGCTGTCGTTGATCGTCTCTTTGAAGATGGAATTCAGTGCATTTAATGACGAAAGGTATTGCAAGAACATCCAGGCTGGGAACTAGGTCTGGTGCAGCCTCTCTGACTTTGGTGGATCCACAAAGCTTCAAAGAGTCGTCCTTGATAACTGGTTTCCAATTGGACGTTCACGAAGAATACCTATAAGAACAGAAATTATAGCATGTCATCGATTTCATATATATATATATATATATATATATATATATATATTTGTTAAAATACACACACACACACACACACACACACACACACACACACACACACACACACATACATATGTCACAGTCCAGACTGGAATCCAGTCCAATCCGGAATCGGTCTAGTCCAAACTGGAATCTCAACATGGCCTAGGCCGTATTAAGATTCTAGTTTGGACTAGACCGATCCCGGATCGGACTAGTCCAAACAAGAACCTTAATACGGCCTAGGCCATATTAAGATCCCAGGTTGGACTAGACCGTCTCCGGATCGGACTAATCCAAACTAGAATCTTAATACGGCCTAGGCCATATTGAGATTCTAGTTTGGACTAACAGCCAGTCAAAACTGGAATTCAGTCCATATTGGAATTCGAGTTTGGACTAGCCCAAACTGGAATTGTGTCTGCTGGATAAGATGGAAAGATGGAATTGTGTTATTGTGTCATATGGATACAAATGGCACTGTTGTTTGCAGTATGCAGTCAGTCTAAAGAAGCAGCAACAGTGCACATACACACACACACACACACACACACACACACACACACACACACACACACACACACGCACAAACACACATTTGCCACACACAAACACACATTTGTGTCGATCTGTTTCAATTGTTAAGTATTAAAAACTACACTTTTGATTCAATTTTGTAAAATACACCATTCGTTTAAATAAACCATTCGTTAAAATACACCATTCGTTAAAACACATATCGCCTTTTTCTACATGTGTAAAATATCGGTGCCAGAGTTTTTGCACTTTACATTTTTGGAATGGCATTTAGTGCCGCACGGCATTCCTGGCATTTTTTGCTTTTGCAATTCCCTGAGCAAGAACACACTGTCCTTACATTCGCTCGGCTCTGCCATTTGGTCGAGGCTCTTGAAGCCTGTATCAGTGTCACTTCTGAAAGGCACCTTGGATCGACTGCATCAGTGTCACTTCTGAAAGGCATCTTGGATCGACTGTATCAGTGTCACTTCTGAAAGGCATCTTGGATCGACTGCATCAGTGTCACTTCTGAAAGGCACCTTGAATCGACTGCATCAGTGTCACTTCTGAAAGGCACCTTGGATCGACTGCATCAGTGTCACTTCTGAAAGGCACCTTGGATCGACTGCATCAGTGTCACTTCTGAAAGGCACCTTGAATCGACTGCATCAGTGTCACTTCTGAAAGGCACCTTGAATCGACTGCATCAGTGTCACTTCTGAAAGGCACCTTGGATCGACTGCATCAGTGTCACTTCTGAAAGGCACCTTGGATCGACTGCATCAGTGTCACTTCTGAAAGGCACTGTCAGGGTCACTGACATTGCTACTTGAGCCCGTACATGTATGTTACAGGGTGAAGATGCCATACTTGGTAATCAATACAGTAAAAATATTAATACTCAGTTTTTTGATGCTACCAAAGACCTTGGATTAGTACAGTCAGTTGAATCACCAACTCGTGGTAAGGCATTCCTGGATTTATTTTTTACCAATTGTCCAGGCGCTTTAGGCAATCAGGAATTAATTGCAGGCCTGGGTGATCATGATATAGTTCTCTTAGAGAGCAACTTTCAACCCTTTCGAAGAAAACCCCCTAAACGTACCATCAGACTCTGGAACCAAGCAGATTTACCAAAATTGCGCAGGGATACTCGTGATTTCAGTCGTCTTTTTTTGAGGTCCCATAGTGTTAAAGATAATGTCAGTGACCTTTGGAAGTGTATAAAAACTAACTTGGAATTTATTATGGATGACAACATACCCACTAAAATAACTTCAAGCAAGAACCACCAGCCATGGATTACTACAAAAGCTAAACGTTTGTTGAGAAGGAAACATCGTTTCTTTAAGAAATTGAAACTACATCCTAATTCAGAAAGATTACTGGTTAGGTATAAACATATTAAGAGATGGTGTCAGAGAGAATGTAGACTTGCTCACTCCAATTATGTTAATTCGATGATTTCGGAAGGTGATCATCAAAACAAGAAATTATGGTCTTACATAAGGAGTAAGAGACAGGACAACATTGGGATTCCAGACCTGAGAAACAACCAGAATAACCTAATACAGGACCCTGAAGGGAAAGCAAACTTACTAAACAAGCAGTTTTGTTCAGTTTTCTCAAATCCCAAACCTTTAATTAACGTTAGACTAAAGGATGATGATAAACTTCCTGAAATGCAAAACATCAAAGTAAACAAGCAGGAGTATTTAAGTTACTGACCAATATCAATGAAAACAAAGCTACTGGTCCGATGGCGTTCCTGGCAAGCTCTTAAAATTATGTGCCAATGAATTGAGTGAGGTATACCAATTACTTTACCAAGCTTCACTGGACCAGGGAGTAATGCCTGATGAGTGGCGAGATGCGAGCATTGTTCCCTTATTCAAAAAGGGTGACAAAACAAAAGCAGAGAACTATAGACCTGTATCTCTTACATCCATATCAGCTAAACTACTTGAACACATAATATATAGTAGCATAATGGACCATCTTGACAAATATGACTTCTTAAATAACTCCCAGCATGGTTTTAAACAGCGAAGGAGTTGTGAGACTCAATTATAACAACTCTCAATGATTTTAGTAACTGTTTAAACAACAGACAGCAAATAGATGCAATTTTATTAGACTTTTCTAAGCCTTTGATAAGGTTGACCATGAGGGCCTGCTGCTTAAATTAGAACACATTGGCATTGGCGGTTCTTTGCTAAAATGGGCTGGATCATTCCTCGTTGGGAGAACGCAGAAAGTTGTTGTGGAAGGGTCGTCATCCCATTGTAAACCAGTCTTGTCAGGTGTACCACAGGGAACATGTTCTGGGCCCTTGTTTTTCTTAATTTATATAAATGACATAAGTAGAAATCTCTCTCCTGGAACTACTATAAGGCTTTTTGCAGATGACAGTTTAGTATATAGAACAATCAGAAGCAAGAATGATACCCGCATTCTACAAGAAGATCTAAACGCTTTACAAGAGTGGGAAAGAACTTGGAAAATGGAATTTCATCCCCAAAAGTGCCAAGTGTTGCGTATATGTAACAAACGCTCACCAATTAGATCAGATTATTCTATTCATAATACTATTCTTAAAGAAACTAATGCTGCAAAATATTTAGGCGTGATTATAGATAGTCATCTCAAATGGAAAGAACATTACAATTTAGTATGTAAGAAAGCAAATAACATCTTAGCTTTCTTATACAGGAATATCAATGACTGCCCCCAAAAGGTTAAAGACGACTGCTACAAAACATGGTTAGACCAGTACTGGAATATGGTTGCTCAGTTTGGGATCCTTACCATCTAAAGGACATTGATAACTCGAAAAGATTCAGAAGAGAGCAGCACGGTTCGTAACAGGAACCACATCAGAGAAAAGGGGAATACTAGGAAGAACATGAGGAAATTATAATGGAAACCCTTAGAAGAGAGAAGAGCTTTTATTAAACTTAACACCTTTTTTCAAAGGCAGAGCTAAAGTAATTGATATTCCAATGGAACAACTAGTATTGAATAAAAGTAGCACCAGGAGTGGCGGTCAATGTTATACCATACCTGCATCAAATATTGACAGCCACTTACATTCTTTTTATCCCAGTTCTGTACGGCTGTGGAATTCACTGCCGGGTGCCATCAAGATTGCAACAAGTGCAATCTCATTCAAGGGACAAATTGATTCGACAGTTTTGAGATCTGCATATTGACGATTTTCTATTTTTACTTCCCAGATATTTTATTATTACCTGGGCCTGAATTTGGCCATTGCTTTTAAATCGAGTGCGACCCTTGTTGCCAAATTTGCTCCAGGGGCCAACAGTCTGAGTCGCACTGTTTATGTTATTTTATTTTATTTTTTTAATATGCGCGCTGGTGACCTACTCGTTTTTGAGTGAACCAGTATTTTAGAAGAAGAAGAAGATAGATCCAGTGGAGGCGACTCATGTTTGAACTTGTGCATGCGCGGACTGATCATGTTCCATGTCAGTGTATCTTGCGTGGTTCGCATTAGAGTCAAATTTCCTCTATATGTGCTAGGTGAGCCGGCGAACATTGTTCCGGGGTCACTGTCGCAAGCGTGTGTGTGCGTCAGTGGATTATTTTCCTGTGTGCAAAGCTTACCTCTGTGATAATCTTAAGCAGTTGGAGTCTGGACTTTTACTGTGTACAATTCCACGTAGCTCCTGTTCTGTCATCGTCCGTCCAGGGGAATGATTGATCTTCACATCAGCCTGGTTATGACTTTGCGAAATGGTCAGACATGGAGCTCAATGGCTGCAGTAAAGGTGTTCCACTGGTACAGTGAAGGTAAGCAACAGTCCGCCATCAGTGGAGTCGGATCGGACAGCGGAGGCCTAATACAGCTGGGGAAGGAATGGGGGGAAACCTTCAGGCTTGCAAGGTGCTGGACATCTTCAGTGAAGACGACCTTCGCACGCAATAATCCCACAAGAGAGAGGAAGCCAGGGACCAGGTACCACATTCACAGACTAACGGTCTTCGGTGGGACCAGTTGATAATATTTAGATTGATTTGAAAACCACGCATATCGGGGCTAATCGACGGGAGTAGCGGTCATAGTCACCATTCTTGTCCCTTGAATGAGGACGAGCCTCTCAATATGTTGTGTGTAGGAACAGGAGGGTCTCAGGCAGAAGCCTGTGCATGTACTAGTGAAGGATCTGACGGACTACACCTTTGTGGATGTTCTATGTTCAGCTATCGTACATTATGATCGTGGTTTATGAAAATTGAGTATAGTGTCCTTGAGGTGGGAAAACTTTGCTGTGTTCTGGAATGTTATACTTATATCAAAATGGCGCTTCGCAGCAGTGACAGCCTTTTGGTCTGTTGTTTCCAGATTCTGTGGACCATGTGTACAACGTTGATTATGGCGTTCTGGCTCCGTAAATGCAAACAGAATGCACATGGAAAACATTACATTTTTTGACCAACTAATAGTTGAATCCGCATCTTCCTTGTAGTTCGACAGCCACGTGGAAAGGCACTAGGGATTCTTCACGGCGGTTTTCCGACGTAAGAACGTGATTCCAGTGATGGGATGTGTAGGATCTTCCTTTAGCGTGATATAATACTGGGCCATGTAGTAAAATGGGGATGTTTATGACATGTTGAAGTTTGTGTATGGAGATGTGCTGATGAACACAGCGAAATGTCAGGAGTGATGCAATACAACGACACATCCGGTTCAAGAGTGTGTCATGGGGTTTAATATGGCTGTCTACACAACAGGTCGAAATCATCCAGAGAGAAGATGGCTTGTAAACCACAGGCTTCCTTCTCAAACACAATGCTGGAAGGTCACACAACTGTGTTGGTCTTCATTCTCACGCAGGCTTTATGGGGTAACTAAAGTTCTTCTTATGAGCAAGCTAAAGACACGGCCAACACAATAGCTGGTAAAATGTGCAGACGGTGAAAGTCAAACACTTCTGCAGAAACCCATGATGATTGGAGTTCCCATCCTTGAATTTAAGGAGAGTACGTCTCGTTTTATCTGAGGTCGTTGATCGTCTCTTTGAGTTGGGAATTCAGTGATTTTAATGTAGAAAGGTATTGCTAGAACATATGGAGGGGAAATAGGTATGGTGATGACTATCTGAATGTGGTGGTTAAATAGCTTCAAAGTTTCGTCCTTGATAAACTGGTTTCTATTCGACGTTACGAAGAATACCTTTAAGAACAGACAATTATTGATGTGTCTTCGTTTCTTATTTATTTTATATTTATTATTTATATTCTATTTATATATTTGTTAAATTACACACACACACACAAACACAAACTAACACTCACCACAAACAAAAACATCCTTAAATTGTCACACAGTCCAGTTGGATCACAGTCCATTCCGGATTCGGGTCTAGTCTAACTGGAATCTAAACATGGCCTTGGCCGTATTAAGTTTATAGTTTGGAATTGTCCGATACAAGCGATAGGAACTAGTCCATACATGATAATTTATACGGCATTGGTACCCATATTATGATCCCTGGTTGGACTAGAACCCGTATCAGGTTCGGACTAATCCAAAATAGAATCTTTATACGGCCTAGGCCATATTGTGGTTTCTAGTTTGGACTTAACAGCCAGTCAAAACTGGATTTCTGTCCATATTGGAATTCGAGTTTGGACTAGCCCAAAACTGGTTTTTGTGTATGCTGGATAAGATGGGAATGAGGAATTGTGTTATTGTGTTTCATATGGCTACAAATGGCACTGTTGTTTGCACGTATGCAGTCAGTCTAATTAAGACACAGCTACAGTGCAATTACACACCACACACAAACACACCACACTCACTCACCCACTCCACAATCAAACAACAAGCACAAACACACATTTGCCACACACAAACACACATTTGTGTAGATCTGTTTCAATTGTTAAGTATTTAAAACTACAATTTTCTGATTCAATTTTGTAAAATAAACAATTGTTTTATATAAGTTTCGTTAAAATACACCATTCGTTTAATTCATAATATAGAATTTTTCTACATGCTGTAAATTATCAGGTGACAGTGTATTTGAAACTTTACTTTTTTGGAATGGAATTTGTGAAGCACGGCATTCCTGGCATTTTTTGCTTTTGCAATTCCTGTGCAAGTACTAATGTCATTACATTTAGCTAGGCTCTGCCATTGGTCGTGGCTCTTGAAGACTTTATCAGTGTCACTTCTGAACTGGAAAATCTGGATAGAATGCTTCACGTGTCATACTTCTGAAAGGATTCTTGGATCGACTGTATCAGTGTCACTTCTGATAAGGAATCTTGTTCGTCTGAAATCAGTGTCACTTTCTGAAAAGGACACATTGATATCGACAATGAATCAGTGTCACTTCTGAAAGGGGCACCTCTGGATCGACTGGATTCAGTGTTACTTCTGAAAGGAACCTCTCGGATCGACTGCTTCTAGTGTCAATCTACTGATAAGCACCTTGAATAGGACTGCATCAGTGTCTTATGAAAGGCACCTTGTATCGACTGCATCAGTGAACTTATGAAAGGCAACATGGGATTCGACATGCATCATGTCACTTCTGAAAAGGCTCTTGGATCGACTGCATTCAGTGTCACTTCTGAATAGGCACTGTAAGGGTTCTCTGACATTGCTACTGAGACCCGTACATGTATGTAATTCAGGGTTGTAGATGCCATATTGGTATTAATACCAGTAAAAATATTTAATACCTCTGTTTTTTGTTTGCTACCATGACCCTGGTTTTGTTAATGTCAGTTGAATCACCAAATCAGTGGTGACAGGCCATTACTGGATTTATTTTTTACAATTGTCAGGCGCTTTCAGGCAATAAGGTATTAATTGCAGGCACTGGGTGATCTTGTTTTGTCTCTTTGAGTGCAATTTCAACCCTTTCGAAGAAAACCCCCTAAAGTAAAATTAGGACTTGGACCAAAATAGATGTACCAAAAATAGAGAAGGGATAATAGTGATTTATCGTCGTCCTTTTTTTGAGGTCCCATTGTGTTAAAGTTAATGTCAGTGACTTTGGAAGTGTATAAAACTAATTGGATTCTTATTATGGATGACAACATACCACTAAATAACTTCAAAGCAAGTTCAAACTGCCATGGATTACTACAAATGCTAATAGTTTGGTTGAGATGGAAAATTCGTTTCTTTTAGAAATTGAAATACTACATCCTTTTTAAGTACTGATTTTCTCGGTTTGGTATTATATTATTAAGTGATGGTGTCAGAGAGATTGTAGTCTTGCTCACTCCATTTATGTTAATTACGATGTTTTAGGAAGGTGATCAATCAATAAATTGATTGTATGCGTATTACATAAGGAGTAAGAGACAGGGAAACAAAATTGGGATTCCAGACCTGAGAAACAAACGAATTTAATAACCTATTGGACCCTGAAGGGAAGCAAGAATTTAACTTATCAAGCTGTTTTGTTCTGTTTTTATATTCCCAATCCTTTAATTATCGTTAGAATAAAGGATGATGATAAGCTTCCATGAAATGAATAAAATACAAAGGTATCTATTGCTGGAGGTATTTAAGTTTCTGTCAAATATTCACTATGAAAACAAAGCTTTACTAGCGTACAAGTTGGCGTTCCTGGCAAGATAACTTAAAATTATGTGCCAATGAATTGAGTGAGGGTATACACACATTACTATTACCACGTTCAATGGACCAGGGTTAATGACTGATGGAGTGGCGGAGATGCGAGCATTGTTAAATTATTGAGCATATAGGGTGACAAAACATAAGCAGCAGAAATTTTGACCTGTATCTACTTAAATCCATATCAGTAAAACTACTTGGTACACAATATTATTTTGTAGATTTATGGCTCCATCTTGACAAATATGACTTTTTTTTTCTTAAATAAACTCACCAGATATGAGTTTTTAACTGACGAAGGAGTTGTGAGACTCAAGCTTATACACACACTCTCATTGATTTTTGTAACTGATTTTAACAAACTGACAGCAAATAGATGCTATTTTTTTAGACTTTCTTCTAATGCCTTTGATATGGTTGTCAATGGGCCTGAATGCTTATATTAGAACCACATTGGCATTGGATGATTTCTTTGCTTTAAAGGGATGGTTCAATCTCGGTTGGGAGTTCGGCAGAAAAGTTGTTGTGGAAGGGTCGTCATTACAATTGTAAACCAGTCTTGTAAGGTGTTACCCAGGGAATATGTTCATGAGGGGCCCTTGTTTTTCTAATTTATATATAATGTACTTATGTAGAAATCCTTTAACCTATCATGGAACATACATAAGTCTTTTTGCAGAAGACTGTTTAGTTATATTAGATCAATCACTGATAGCAAGTATGATACCAGCATTCTATCTAGAAGTTCTTAAAGCTTACATGAGTGGGAAAGAACTTGGAAAATGATTTAATCAAAAATAGTGCCATGTGTTGCGTATAGGTAACAAACGCCTCACCAATTAGATATGATTATTCTATTCTTAATACTATTATTTAAAGAAAATATTGCTGCAATTATTTTTGCGGGTCGTGATTATAGATAGTCATCTCAAATGGAATGAACATTTCAATTTTGTATGTAAGAAAGCAAAAATTCTTTGCTTTACTTATAAAAGGAAAATATCAATGACTGCACCCAAATGGTTAATGACGTTGCGACAAAAACAATGGATTTGCCACAGTACTTGTATATGGTTGTCTGTTTGGGTTACTTACCATATAAAGGACATTGATAACCTCGAATTTGATTCTGAAGAGCAGCACGGTTCGTATCAAGGGATCCAACTTCAGAGAAAAGGGGTTTACTAGATGACATGAGGAAATTA
This sequence comes from Conus ventricosus, assembly GCA_018398815.1. NCBI lineage: Eukaryota > Metazoa > Mollusca > Gastropoda > Neogastropoda > Conidae > Conus > Conus ventricosus. Next base: position 14,582,662 of record CM031613.1, read on the forward strand.
TATTGGAAACTTAGATGAGAGAAGAGCTTTTTTTAAACTTAACTACTTTTCAATCGGATGTGCATTTAGTTATTGTTATTCAAATGGAACATCTAGTTTTGATTAATAGTAGCTACAACGGAGTGGCGGTCAATGTTATAACATTAATGCATACAAATATTGACGCCAATTACATTCTTTTATTTCCACAGTCTGTACGGCTGTGGAATTCCTACTGCCGGTGCCATCAAGGTTGAAACAAGTGCAATTAATTCAAGGGAAAAAGTGATTCGACTGTTTGAGATCTGATTTTTGAGTTTTTCTTTTTTTAATTCCCCAGATATTTTTTTTTTACCTGGGCTGTTTTCTAGCAATTGCTTTTATTTATGTGTGCGACACCCTTGTTGCCCAATTTTGCTCCCAGGGCGCCAACAGTCTCGAGTCGCCCCCTGTTTTTTGTTATTTTATTTTATTTTTTATTATGCGACGCTGGGTCCTACTCGTTTTTGTGTGACATCCTGTTTTTTTGGTAGATGATGAAGATTGATCCAGTGGAGGCCTGACTCATGTTTGAAATTGTGCAATGCGCGGAATGTTAATGTTCCATGTCAGTGTATTTGAGTGCTGAGTTAGACATTGAGTATATTTTTCCTATATATAGTGATAGGGTGAGCCGGCGAACATTTACGCTAACAGTGCATGAGTGTGTGTGCGTCAGTGGTTATCTGTGTGTCAGCACTGTTGGGGAGAGGCTAGGGAGGTTTATTGATATATTGTCTAGGCCCAGTGTTTTCGTGTGTGGAGAAGTGAATGGTAAGTTCTTTTAAGCATTGTCTTTTCTGACCCCTCCCTACCCCCCTATAAGAGATATCACTCTTAACTAATTTTAACGTATGTCGTAAAAACGCTTTTTATTATTTTTGATCAGTTTGTAGTTCCAAATTAGTTTATGTTTCCATGGTCAGATAGGTAAATATAAGTTACTATCGAAACAAGCAATCATTTAAGCTGTTTTTAGTTCAACATTTGAATACATCATAACGAAAATATCTAACGAAGAAGAGAATCAAATTATTTGGGAATATAATTTTTGTTACAGTTGATAAGGGTGTGTTTGATTCGATGAGCTTACATTGTTTTCATTTGTGTTTTAGGAACGTAGAATTGAAATTCATCAGCGCCCAACTTGCATTTAAGTTTTAAGTTTTTGTTGTTGGTTAGTCTAAGTTGATTTTTTTTTTGAGTTTTTACAGATAGTTTTTTATAGTTTTATTTTGCTTCGATGTCATGTTGTAGGGATGATGTCGTTGGTGTAGGTCGTTAGGATTTGTTTCGAGGTTTTGTTGTTTGGGTGATCGTCGGTAGTGTTGGTTCGTACAGATCATTTGAAGAAGAGAATGTTTAATAGGTGAGTGTGTTTGTGATGTTCAGGGTCGGTGTTGTTTTGCGCAGTCTTGTTCTTGAGTTGTTATTGCTCGAAGGGTATCGATGAAGATGCTTGCTGACCTTCCTTGCTGACATAAAAGAGATAGCGAAACAGCGATGATCGTCTGGTCTCAAGATTGTTTGCACTGGCTGTTCTGAGGAGCTGGTTCGCATTGCTGTATCTGCTACTTCTATTGATCCACAAAAAACCCAGCAGATTTTAGTCTGATTGATTATCTGTGCTTTGTGGCAGTGCAAGATGATGAGATTGAGAATCCAAAATTTATAAGATTGAAGTTGAAAATAATTGGTTTCGATCGAGCTTTTCTTGCCTTTCACTAAGTCCACTTGCCACAGATTTTTGTTGTCTAGTGTGGGTTGATTGTGGATAATAATATTGTAGTAAGCATTTATTGACAGCAGACCAGGAATCAGTAAGAAGGCTGCGGGTCCAGACCAGTTTATTAAGATTAGATTGATGGACATCATTGACGAGATGACTGACATTTGGAGAACCCTGATCAAAAAATCACTGTTGCTGGCGACCTGTTCCAGCAACACAGCAACCAATGACAGACTCTTACTAGCTGCGTAATTTTCTGGCGATGGAGGAAGTGGTGGACGTTAGAAAGGATGTGGTGCGCACTCATATGCAAATTAAGCCCTTACCTGACAGCAATATTAGCGGCAAGATGGCTTCTTAACTCACTGTCGGAGAGCCAAACAAGACGTTAACTGAAAAGGAATGCAGGGGGGAGATCAACTCTGTGTGAAAATAATCATGTTATTGAAACAGAATGGGGGGAACAAAAAGATTTCACTCAACACTGACGGCACGACATTCTTAAGGCAGTAAGCTTGGTAGGGCGAGTCTATAGCGTATAGCATCACATACATACGCCCCTGAATGATATGGGTCAAGATCTTCGAGGCGATATCTGACGCGCCTCTCGTGCCAACATTAATTCGGGACGCAATTAGTCAACGGCCATAGCACCCGGCATCCTTGTAGAGGGTATTGAAGAGGTTATAAAAGGATCAACAACCCCGGGATTCCTTCATAGAAGCGATCAAAGGAAGCTCAAAGACTGGATGAGGGAAGACTACATCGCAGTGTATGCATGAACAGACAACAATGGGCACCGTCTGCTGCAGCGGCTGGAGGTGTAAAATATCGGCCGCTGACTCTGACGACTGAAGCCCATACATGAAACAACTTCACGGAAGCTTAGAAGAGCAAGACGTCATGACCATTGTAGTAGGCACAGAAACTTACAGCGTTGTCCAATACCTGATGAATTCAACATACAGTCTTCCCTTTTACACCACCAGCCAGCTTCACAGGTATACACCGGACGTGCTGTGGTGCCAGCGCATATGGACACGTCCAAGCAAACTGTCCGAGCAAGACTAAAGTATCTAAAAAGGCAAGATAAGACAAAATCATACAGGGCTAATGATGCAGGGGATAACGGTTACCCCCGCTGTTATGGAAAACAAGGAAGCGGGGGGGAAGGAAGAAGAAAGCAGGTACAACATCAATAGAAAGAAGTCAAGTTCGCAGCAAAAAGGCCCTGCGCATAAAAGGAAAAGTAACGAAGACAACCTCGCCGTGAAGATGTCCGAAGATGATAATCTCATGATTTAGGCAGGACGACACAGGCTCTCGTGGACACGCGGCAGCGAACTAGAAGCAGTAACGAATGTCACTGAAAGCTTGGGCTGCAAGATATTCTCAAGATCTTAGAACATAGAGATGCCTCGTCAATATACGAGCAGTGAATGGGGCTGAGGTGCCCTACTCCCCATATAATTGGTCGATCTTACATGTATTCTATTACCTTGACTAAAACAACCAGTCTTCTTAGTCAAAACGACTACGGAAGAAATTTTTGTGGGGGATGAAGGATCGTGTCCCAGTATGCGGGGGTATGATCGTCTTGGATCCCTGCACTGAACATTGCTTCTTACTTCATCCAACCCTTAAAATCATAGCGCAAGAAATCAGAAGAAGAAGATGTCTACCAAGTGCATCGCTACGTACGATCTCACGTATAAAACTTCCCTGCTTCTATTTTGCGACAATACAAAGTATTCAAGCCAAAAGACTGACTTAATATCCCTGATGGCTTCAAAGTCAGACAGCAACACTTCCCCAAGGCCTGCCTAATAGTACCAACTTTGCATCATTCCACTGGCAGTCACGCTATGCTGGATGGCAAAACTGACACTTGAGGTAAATACTCCTGACTGCAAGAACTACAGTAGCTGTATTAAAGCTGTCAACACGCATGAAAAAGGGCCTTTGTTCCAGATATCAACGTCAACGAAAATCATAGTATCAGAGTTACTGCGGAGAAGAAGACAAGAGAGTAGACAGAGGCAAGCAGAAAATCAAAGTCAAATCCTTCCTCCTGTATTCGATGACTGAAAGACAGAAAAAGATGCTACAGAACCTCCTTGAAAAGTACTCTGAAGCCTTCAATGACTGACTCTACAGACCTGGGCTTACACTGATCGCGTGTCACATCGGCTGAGACTACAGAATGAATAACCAGGGGATTCAACCATATCAGTAGAATTCATCCCCATCAATTTGAAGAAGTTCAAGAGTCTCCTGAAAAATACTGAAGAAGGGCATCATACACTGAGAGTTACAGCCCCTTCGCCGCACAGATTGTCATCGTCGGAAGAGAAAAGACGGGTCATCCGACTTCTGCGTCGACTACGCAAGTTTGAACTCCATCAAAAAACATTGGTGATGGGCACTTCCCTATTGACAAGATTCAAGATGTATTTAGGTCGCCCGGTCGGGGGCACAAGTACTTTTACTCATTGACATTGGCTAAGGCTTAATCCAGATAGAATGAACCATGGAGTTTAAAACCTTCAAGTAGGGATTTATCCACGCAACAAGGGGCTCATTTCGAGGTATATTACACCAATGATTTGCCAATCTGGGGCCTATGCAAAGCTACAGGGAATAGTTTCAAGGCGGGTGATGCTTGTCTAAGATTGTACGAGAATAATTGTTCTGTTCTCTTGGGTCCTTACATAGGTCAAGAAATACTGATATACTAAAGAAATTTGAAAGAACACTGGAAATATCTTGGTAAGCCCCCCCCGACTGCCCTGATACAGTGTTTAAGTGTAACGGGGGGGAATCATGGTGAGGGCAGAAAATTGTACCATATTTACTGCACAGTAGAAATTTCATATATAATGGGGAAATATCAATCTTTCGGCTGTAGGGGTTGTTACTGCGAGTATAAATGGTAAGGGATGGTATTTGGTAAATCTTGGACACAGAGCCAAATATTAATAATCGGTGCATAAGCAAGTTTCTGGGTTTACGCAAGCTACTAACGGCAGGTTATCTGTAATTTTTGCCAAGATTGCGGTCCCTCACACGACTTGGTATCCAGAGACAAAAGCAGAAAAAAATCGCCGATATACCAACAGCTGGGCAAAACACCATGAGGAAGCTTTCAGAAAACTGAAGACCGCCATGAATTCAGCACCTGGCATGTGGGATATTACGCAGATTGACCACCAAGCCTTTCTTCACTGGAGTCTGAAGCAAGCCACGAGGGACTGGGCGCAATTCTCTATGATGAACAAGATGGGCGTCGCCAGGTCCTGGCCTATGCAAGCAGAAGGCTACGTTCAACACGACAAAAGATTAAGCCTATTAATCTGAATGAACTAGATTCATCGCCATGAAGTGGGCTGTCACCGAAAATTCAGAGACTAACTCCTGGGCTCCAAGTTGTCTTTACTCTGACAACAATCACCCTTGCCCACTTCATGACAAGTTCCCTGGGCGCCTTAGAGCAACGTGGGCATGCTAAGTCTTGACAGTCGACTTCGAATAAAGTACCGGCATGGCAAGACACTATACTGCGAAGCCCTTTTCCAGACTGCCCCACCACGGAAGATGAAGCCCGCTGCTTACTCCTGTCCACCCCAAGCATTGCTGCCATCCAAGAGACATATGCAGAGTCACGCTTATACGGAACAACACACCATGATGCTGAAGAAGACGCTGTTGAAGTACGAGCAGAGCAAGCACAAGATCCAGTCATCGCCCCTGTCCTGGCCGTATGGGCCGGGAAGAACCCCCACATGAGGAAACCGAAGTCTTCAATCCCTTTGCCAGAAAAAAAAAAAACCAAGGCGCTCACGACTCTTCTTGGAAGACGGGATCCTCTACAGAAGTCGAAGATCTGCAAAACTTGGGACATGCGTCAACTGGTCCTGCCCGCACGATGAAAGACGAAGTCCTGACCTCCATTCAACGATAGAAATGGGAAACAGAGGAATCAAAACAGCATCATGGGGTGCTCCTGAGCTATCAAGCGTAATGGACGGGCATGCTCTGGGGCGTGGGACGTCACATCTCCAACTGCCAGAGTGCCCTGCAAAACCCCCCCCCCCCCCCCACCCCCCCCCCCCCCCCCACCCCCCCCGGCAAATTACCAAGGACTTTCACCACGTCTGGACTCCTTATTGCATCGCGACCGTTAGATGAGCTTGGCCATAGATTTATAAAAGTTAGAACAAGCTTGCCAGCGACGGTGAAGACGGTAGAGAAAAAAGTAATGATAATAGAATGACGTCTTCTCCAAGTTTTACACAAGCACGGTACCAACCACCAACAAGAAGCATCCACTGAGGCCAAAGCTCATGATTCAAAGAATGGTTCCTGAAGTTCGGGGTTGTCCTGAATAGTACTTACACTAGCGAACATGGGCAGTAATTTACGGTCAAACCTTGATCCGCCGAGCTTCTGCACGATGTACAAACATTAAAAAGACCCAAACGACCCCCTTACCATCCCCCTGGGCAAGGGCAATGTGAGAGCTGTTCAACCATTCCAGGTTCAATTGCTCCTTCGTTACCCTCACCACATGAAGAGATAAAGGTAATTGGCATGTACACCTCCCGGAATGGTCCAGGCATATCAATAACACGCCTCACGCCACCACGAGGTTTAGACCACATTTTCTACTACTATGACGAGGGCAACACCCAAGACTCCCAGTCGATTTGACATATTGGGAAAAGAAATCCAGCCAGTGAAATCGTACACCTGGGGTCATTCTTCAACCTGGCTCGCCTGTGAGTCGAATAAGCTAATGGGCACACCACAGTATCAGAAAATAGCCACATGGAGAAGAGACGAAGACAGGCGGAAGACGTCTCCCCTCCATCTGTTGAAGGGGCGACCTGCTGCGTCTACATTACAGCAACCGGAGAGTGGAAGTTGCAGATGCCTGGATGACTCAACTATTCAGGTCGTCACGCAGCCCTATAACAACGACGCTTAGTGGTTAGAACTTTGGCTGGTGGTATTCAGACCGCCACGGTCACAGGTAAGGTAATGCTGACAGAAGCGTACCAGAGGTGACTCGGAAGGCGAGGACGAAGAACCTATATCCCTCACTCCCACACGGGAAGAAGACATCATCTGAGTGATTCAGAGGTAGTATTCGTTTTGATGAACATTCCCCCGACTCCTGAAAGGAATAGAAACCACAGTTACGATGCCTTCACCGGGTTCCGCTTCATAGAAGATCCCTAAGACTTGCCAGCAATACAAGAAAAGTTTATTTGAGAACTCCAGTATCTTTTTGTTTAAAAGATTGTGGTTAGGAATTGATCGTTAGGCATTCTCCTGAGTTGCGGTCGTTTGGTGAAAGGAAATGTTAGCATGATTAGAATTAGAATAAGTTAGGATTTTCTCTTTCATAAGCAGAAAAAGAGACATTTGGAGAAAGAAAAAGGAAAAGTCAGCTAGAAAAACAACACCAGCAAGAACAACTATACTTTATTTTTGAAAAGTTATCTTTGCTATAAGTTTAATTTTTATTTTCCTTTTGACTATGTCATTTTTATAACTGATCTTCAATGGAATTTTACAAAGATATTTTTTCTTATATAGTGTGTAGTTTGGCTACAGTTGGCTGAGAAAGAAAAGAGTTCTTCTACCTGTTCACGTTTTGTTTCTCAGTGCCTTAGTTATAAAATAACGCACTAGAATCAAATCACCCATATAAAATGATCATAAGTACGTTAATGCCTCCTTTTGTTATATATTAATTCACTTCTAACCATTGATTCAAAACTTGCCCTCTATTTCAGTGATTTTACGCAGTTTGTATCATTGACTTATATTACTATTTTCATATCAATCACAACATTCCCTGATACAAACTCGAATTATTTGATAACATAACGACAGTTTGATTCTGTTGCATTATTTTTATTCTTTCATTTAGGTTTGACTTGTTTAAACAACACGCTTGCGGAATGAAAAGAAAGTGTCAAGTGGAATAATCGGGGATTTTACCCTATTATATTCAGTTTGATTATAATATTTTACCTTATTAAAAGATAGCGTTATGAATCAAATTGTCCTAATCTCTTTAAAAAGAATAAGAAGTTTCCAAATTTAATCTATTCTTTTCATACCAAGGAGACCTTGAATAATCGAGTGAAAGGGGGAGGGAGAAAAGTGTTGAATATTATTAAATTTTAATTATATATTTTGGTAGGGGAACAAATACAGGAAATTGACTAGGAATGGAGTTTTTACCCATCCTTGCTCCTGTCCCAACTTTCACGATTCAATGAGTGCATTGAAAAAAAAGAGTCAGGGGGCAGATCGTGGAGAAGTGAAGAAAAGTTATTTTACGCTTTTTTTACAGAAATTTTTACAAGAGAAATCACATATTTACAAACGATTGACGTTACATACGCTCTTTATTCATAAAAGATAGATTCGTAGATCCAAAATAGTATATGTTTCCATGGAAGTTAGGTAAAATATAAGTTATATCGAAAAAAGCAACTTTTTAGACTGTTTGTAGTTCAAATCATAAAGCATACTTTCTTTAACGTAACAATATCAACGAAGAAGAGGAAATCAATTATTTGGGAATTAAATTTTGATACAGGTTATAGGGGTTAGTTGATACGATGATTTATATTGTTTACATGTCGTTTTTAGGGTTAGAAGACAAGCAAATCATACGGATACTTGATTAAGTTTAATTAAATAGGTGTTGGTTAGATACTTAGATTATTATATTGCGTTTATCGTAGTTTGATTTGTATTTTTGCTTCGATGTAATGTTGGAGCGATGATTGTAGTAGAGTCAGGTCGTTTGATTTGTTTCGATGTTTTTGTTGTTTGGGTGATGTGGGAGTGTTGGTCGTAAGTATAAATTGACGGACGGTGCATGTATAAAAGGAGAGTGTGTTTGTGTGTCGGGTATCGTTGTTTGTTCTTGCGCAGTTGTTCTTGCCCCAGTTTGTTAGTGCTGAAGGGTCTCGCTGACAAGATGCTTAATGACATCCTTGCTTACATAATAGAGAAGAGATAAATCGATTCTGGTCTGGTCTCAAGATTGTTTGCATGATGATATGAGCGCTGGTTTGCTTGCTGTATAATGCTAATTATATTGATCCACAACACCAGCTGATTTTGTCTGCTTGATTAATCTGTGCAAATGGCTGGCACGAAGATGAGATTGAGCATCCAACTATATTGACTGAGTTGATAAATCATTGGTTCTAGATCGAGCTCTTGCCTTTGACCTAAGGTCATATCTTTGACACAACGTTTGGAAGTGGGGAAATTGGGTCAGGCATCATACCTCTCTGTGAGTTGCCAAATCATTGTTAAACTTAAGTGAATTATACAATCACTGCCAAGTTGACTATGTTGCAGGTGGGGGTTAGGCGAACTGTCGTAAGTTGTAGGCATATTTTTGCAGCTGTTTTCAGAGTGGAAGTCTATGACGTTGTGTGTGTTGATTCTATGTTAAATGTACATGGTGAAAACATTTTTAGAAACTTGTGTTCAGGGTTCGGGCTTTTGGTTTTGCGGAGCTGCCTTGAGTATGGAGAGGTCTGATTCTGTGTTTCTGTGTAATTGTATCTTCTCGATGTTTGGTAGTACAGTAGGATGGACTGTCGTTCATGTAATTGGTGAAGTCGTGGTTGCTGCGCTTTGCTGTTGAATGTAACCGGTGTTCATGTAGACCCTGGTGGGGACCAAGGCTTGGTTGCTGAGTCTGTGGTTGTACTGTAACAGGTCCTGTTTCAATGAGACCATGGTGGGTTGTAGCACGTGGTTGATGAGTTTGTGTTGAACTGTAACCGGTGTACCTGAAACTTGGTGGGTGAAGGACTTGGTTGCTGTGGTTGGGTGCTGTAGAAGTGCTGGTCTGGGATGGCACTTGGTGGCGTGGACAAAACCATCTCGGTGTTTGGCCAGGACACGTGTTGGTTCAAGGTACGTTTGGTATAATTCCGTGTAGACATTTTTGTATTTATATAATTTGTACCTGGTTGTGGTTGGATTGAGCCAGGATACGTGGGAAACTCAGAAGGTAATCCTTATCTTTATTGTTGATTTGGCAAGCTGGTGGCAGGATGCTGTATGACGGTTGCCAGGAAAGGGGATGAGTTATGCCAGGATGGGCATGGGTTTTGTTATTATAACAGTTGTAATGAGTTGCATTGTGATAGTTTAATTGGATGATTTTGGGAATGTAAGATCAATGTAGGGTGTTTTGGGCATGTCGCGAGTACATTTATTCGTGTGATAGTCTGTTATTTCAGCCAATGGAAATGTCGGAGTCAGTATGATCTGTTAGTATTATTTGCAGGGCCTTTATGCCAGACCAGGATTTATCTTTGTATTTGTGTGGTTGCTAGTAATGTTGATACCTGCTCGTAGTTATTCCAGGGGACTAGAATGCTCATTGTTAGGAAATTGTTGGTTTTAAGTTGTATATGATTTGTTGTAAACTTTATGATGTGTTTGTAACATTATGTGCATGAATTGCTATGTCTAGTTGGAGTTGAAAAGCTGGTTATTTCAGCTAAAGTTCAACTTTAACTTAGGTTTGACATGCCGGATTAGTGAGTTGGGGTAGTGATGTGGTGTGTGTGTGGTTGCCCAATGGTTTGGACATTAGGCTGTAAGTTGTAAGTGATGTTTTATGACAGTGGCAAGTGTAGGTGACGAAGGATTTATTTGTGGAATTATTATATGAATCTTTAGCTCTTTGTTTTCATTTGTTACAGATGTTTGGACCTTGTGCCTATACATTGGGGTATTGTGTGGGAAGGCAATGCATGTTGTTTTTGTGTTTAGGGTTTCTGCTATTTTTGGGTTATGGTATTATTAGTGGTTTTGGCGTCGGTCAGGGCTATGTGTTTAAGTGTGGTATGTTCGTCTGACTTTGATTGTGTACATTCTCCACCAAAAGTGGGACATGATGTTTTGTTTGTTATGATGTGTTATTTGTCTGTATGGTAATCTCTGTCCTTTTATATATAAATGGATATAATAATTAGTATAATGATAATTATTAAAAGTGGTTTTTAATTTGGATAAGGTGACAATTGGGATTGCATCTTGTGTTTGGTGTAGGTTAGTTGTTATAGAGGACTGAATATTAACTGTAGTGACTTTGGAATACATTGCGGTGGTGTTCATGATGAACATGATTATAGTTTGTTTTGTATTGGGCTGTCCGATGGGTTTCATGATTGGTCTTAGTGGGGTTGTGCCTGTTTGTGTCCAATGTTATCTACAGGTATGAATGCCTTGGTTTGGTGACTGTAATCATGCATTAGCTGTTGAAGGGTTCAATGTGCGTGGTGTGGATTCACAAAAAACATAGTTATTAGAGGGGCTTATCTTAATGTTTGCCAAGTGACTGTCCGGGTGGGACTTGTGAATGTTGACGACAATCAGGGGGTGTTTTGATAGGTTAAAGCATTGTACATTATTGTACAGGATCATGGTATGAGCCATCGTTCATCAGTCGTGGTTTGGACTACCCTGTGTGTGAAAGATATCTAGCAAAAATCCTTAGTGCTTTAAATTTATTTTGTAATATTATTATTGCATAGCTGAGTTTAGTTGTTGGCTAATTAGTAATTACTTGTGTGTGTCGCTGGATGCACAGGTTTTCAAGTCAAATTGTCTTTTTTGTGTGGTGGAATGAATAATTTATATGCTACTTTTTTTACATTTTGGACTTCTTGGTTGGGTCATTCTATGCGTGTATTTTAATAGCAACTGTTTATCGGAATTTTTTGTTTGGACAGGTGTGCTTTAAGTGCACTGTTGTTGGAATGTGGTCCCGGTTTAAATTTATCTTGAAAGTGTGTGAACTTTGCAGTTTTGTTGTAGTTTGTGAATTATATTAAGTATATGGTCTGTAACTGTGTTACAAAATTGTAGTTATGGGTTATTCTATATTGGTGTTTGGTACTGTCATTGTGTCGGAGTTCATTCCCTGTTTGCTGGTTGTGTATGAGCCGGGTTAGTGATACCCTTGGTTGAGCGAAGTATAGGATTCTCTGTGTCCTGTAGGGCACAATTGCTAGGTGTTATAGGCGTGTGGGTTGTATTGCATGTAGTGATGCATAGCACCAGGCTGGGCACTTTGGGTTTGTCTCGAATTACGGTTAGTCGTTAATTAATTTAATGACCATGGTGTTTGTTATGGTGTGAAAGCGGTGTGTGTGTGACTAGAAATCTGTGTGAGATTTGTGTTAAGTGGTCGAATTGTTTGGTTTGTGAGGAAGTGTTTGTGTGTTTGGTAAGTGGGAATATTCTGTTGTTTATGGTTCAAGGTGTCGTAGTTTGTAGGAAATCTTTAATGTGTGAACTGTTCATCCGTTTTTGGGGAATGCTTTTTTGAGTTGGGGAATTAGGTATTGTAGGTCTGTAAGGATCTAATATAGTCATACCTAGTTCGTTCAGGTCTTTGAGAGAATGAGGTTGTGGAGATGCGGGGTACAATTAGGGGGTTAAGTTCGGTTTTTTTTAGTGAAGGGTTATTGGTTAGCTTGGAGATTGTATAGAGGAAATTCAGGCAAGTTACAGATCACTCTGAGTAGTTAAAAATTAGGAACTCGGTTTGTAAGTGGGTGGATGGTGGAGTGCGTGCCTTGTTAATGGGTGGAGTCTTAGACAAGAGCATCAGGCGTGTAAGACATGACTATTGCCGTTGTTAGGGTGTGGAAGTATGTGGCTTTGTCTGTAATGTCTGTTTTGTCTTGGGGTCTCGATAGTGAATTAACTTATTATTTTATTTTATGAAATTTGTTTGTAGAATAACTATTAGTTTTTTTGTTTGTCTGACCATTTCGTTGTGGGGGAAATATAGCTATTTCATTTTATGCCAATTTCGTTGTGGTTAATTGGTGGTCGACAGATGGTTGGTGGCTGGACAGATGGGGGCAGCTTGTTTGGTTGGATAAGTTGTTTGGATTTGTATTTTTTGTCTCTGCTGTTGGCAAGTGGGCACAAGCTTCTTTTGTTAATTTGATCATATCCAGCGTGGGTGCGGTTTGGTTCTCGGTGTTGCGGATCTTGCGAGTTAGTTTCCCTCTGGATGGGTGGAATTTTGGATGTATTGTGATCAACATCTAATGATGGGTTTTGAGCAGCGGCAGTGTGTTTGGTATCTTTGGCATGTTGATTATATAGGTTTGTTCTGTACTCAGTTACTATTGGTATAAGGGTTGCAAGATCCTTATACCATTAATATAGTGTATATCCAAAATTTGTATGTTCTGGTTCAGCACGCCTGGAACGGGTAGCTAGTCTTAGTCAGTTCAGTATGTCGAAACCCAGAGTGACCGTAAGTTGCAGTTCTACAACTGGCAATGGGCTCAGGAAGTCATATCTGCAGGCAACGTCTACGGTAGTTATGGAGCATGCTGGTAGGTTAGTGAAGGAGGTTATGGCGGAGCAAAAGTCTGGACACGTGAGCGACAATATTTTGTTCATGTTAGGTCGATGCATGGGGTTTACATAGGGAGATAGTGCTTAGTGTTAGCGGACTTTGTTGGCCGAAGCAATGGAGAGGTGGCCCGGCAGGAATGAGAGTAGGGAGGCATTGGGAAGAGGTGTTAGTATCAGCGAGGTGACAGGAACAAGTGGAGTTACGTCTCAAGCCGAGCAATGCGCAGGGAAAACAGAGTGAAGGTGGAATGGGAAAGAGGAGTTGTTACGTCTCAAGCTGTGGTGCTCAGGAAAGAGTGCAGGAGGCAAGGAAGAGGAGTTACATATCAAGCGAGTGCACAGGAATAGTGGAGGCATAGCAACGGAGGAAGAGTTGAGCTCATGCCGCGAAGGAAGTTAATTACTACGAGTGAGGTGGTGCTGCAGCGGCTGGATAGAGAGCACGGAGCAGGATATCAAGGAGGAAGCTAAGGCAATCGAAGGACGAGGACAGAAGGGAATGAAGAGATGCAAATATTGAGAGAGAGAAAGGTGTGGAGGAGGAAGGGGCGGACTAAGTGAAAGAGAGTTAGGGACAATAGGAAGCACGTCAAGCTGCGCCAATGAGTAGATGATTGAGGAATGTAGACGAATACCTGACAGGCATTTTGAGCAGGTAGCCAAGCTAGTTGTTGTTGGCATCAACTGCTTGGGAATGTCTGTTACGTGGCTCTGCTCCTGGGGAAGGCTTGGGTTGCAGTATACAAGTTATATGCAGATAAGTTGGTCGGTTCTTCGCAGAAGTTAAATAGCTGCTGCTATGGTATTGTCGGCCCTAGAAGACAGAAGCCTACAGTCAATAAGTTCAGTGGTTGGAAAATGAAAGGTGGCTGATACGTTTGAGAGCATGATGGAAAGGATTAAGGCATCTGTTTCTAAAAGTGGTGTGTTTATGCTGACATGGTACAAGTAAGCACTAAGGATGTTCTTAGATTTACATTCCTTCAGGAGGCCTATACGACCAGCTATCTGATGATTTTATAATAGGTGTAGGATTCACATCAAAGATGGATGCGAAAGAAGTGGACTGCTGACAATTGCTACTAGCCTGGAAGAGGACAATGAGAGCGATGAGGGAGAAGGTGCAGAGAGAGCGGAGGTAAGACTAGGGACAATAGTAGGGGGCAATGCGCAATAAATGCCAGAAGCAAACCATTATGTGAAAGCTCCCTATGGGCTTGTAGGCCTGTAAAGGAATGTGGGCGGTCTTTGTAACACCCAGTCATTTGTCTCTTGTCAAGGGGGGATTTAGGACGTGTTGGTGTGTGGCGGCCGACAAGGGGCACCTGAGCTGCGTCGTGTCCACAAGAGGATTGGTGACAAAGGGAGCACAGGTGGGATGGGAAAACAATACAATAGGTTGCTAGAGTAATTGAAGGGGCTCAATGTAGTTAGAGAGGAATCGAGGACAGAGAGACCACGTCCACCTCGGAATGACGTGTGCTTGAAGCAACACACACGGTTGCACGGTTACCGTGATTGGCCGAAGGTGTGAGAGGTGTAAGAGACAATGGAGCTACATATACTGTAGTGATGAAGCACTAGTTGGGTCCAGGGAAGACTACCTTGGGATGTTGGGGATGTGGAGATGGCCGTGAGTGTGCAATTCGATAACAAGGTACTCGTGGCCAAGGTGCATGTATCGTCCAACGGTTTCGTGGAAGGGCAAAATTGTTGTGCTCGTGTTTTAGGAAACCCTGTGAGACATGTACACTTATTGGGTATTGGGCTGACTTTATGAGTGGGATGATGACCCGCAGAAAGTAACCAGTTACGCGATTTCCTTCAGCAGTGATGGCTGTCAGACACGTGATCAAGGCCAAGAGGCAGAGGGAACCAACCATAGGGATTTGCTGTCACAAAGCTAGTAATTGGGGTGGACTTCAAAGGAGCTCAAAGAGATGCAGTGAGGAAGACCAAACGTTGGATGCACCCCGGAGTGCCGCAGAGAATGGTGTACGAGTCGGTCAGGTCGTGGCCTGGGTGACTTTTGCAGAAAGGATGGACTCTTGGTGAGACCGTAAACCACGGACACTTGAGTCTACAACCCAAGATGTGTATTACCTAGCGTTTGAGGCCTGAGGCCATGAAGATGGGCTCATGTTGATATCCCATGGCCAGGAACATGGGGTCTAAACAAACAAAAGCTAGAGTGATTCAGGACTTCTCTCTGGCCAGGAATGTGTAAGGAAGTGCGCTACAGTACTGCAGATCATGCATGGTGTGTCAATTGGACTGTTAGACAAGTGGTGGAGTGCCACCAATGCCCCTTGTGAGAATCTCTGTCAAAGGTATAAATTAGACAAAGTAGGAGTGTGCGTCTGAGACAGGGATCAGGGCAATCCTACTCTAGGAACAGGAGGGTATGCTACACAAAAACTGTGTTGTGGCTAGCAAGAAGCTCTTGCCTGACGAGATATTACTCGCACACATTGGAGAAAGACTGCCTAGCACTGGTGTGGGTGTGAATTTGTTTGTGCAAGTACTGTACGGTACAAAAGTTTGTGTTACAGGTGGATCAACTCTCCTTGCAGTTATCTCGAGAGGGTTACTAGTGACTAGTGGAAGGGTTCACGGTGGGCACTACAGCTGCTGCAATTAAAGTTAATGGTTGTTGTGGATTATACCTGGTGGATACTGATTGGCGCGCAGATGATTAACATCAGTAGGCTGGGTTGAATTTGGAGCGGTATCTGTATAGAGTATGTGTTACTAGCATACTGTGGTTGGAATGCATTTGTTTAACCCGTTGTTTAATTGAAGTAGAGTTCATTATTGGAAAGGGGGGTATGTCAAGGGGTCACTGACCATTGATACTTGAGCCCGTACATGTATGTTACAGATAGATCCAGTGGAGGGATATTGTTTGAACTTGTGCATGCGAGGACTGATCAATGATACTTGTCAGTGTATTTGAGTTGGTTGCTTTAGAGTCAATATTTTCTCTATATGTGCTAGGGTGACGCCGAAAGGCGAAAATTTCCGCTCACGTCGCATTGCGTGTGTGTGCGTCAGTGGATATCTGTGTTGGACAGCACAGCTTGGGAGAGGGGTAGCAGGAGGTATATTGAACTTGTAGTGTTTTCCGTGGAAGTGTGGGAAATTGGGTCATGCATCCTTCTACACATGTGAGTTGCCCATATCATAGTTAACCTTACGTTGAATTATAACAATCAGCCATTGATTTGAAGCGGCTGGGGGGTTAGGCGAACTGTCGCTCAGTGGTAAGGCTATTTTTGCAGCTGTTTTAAGAGTGGATGTCTCTGTCGTTGTGTGTGTTGATTCTATGTTGAAAGTCCTGGTGAAAAACCTTTTTAGGTTTGGACCACTTGTGTTCAGGGTTCGGGCTAAGGATTTAGCGGAGCTGCCTTGAGTCTGGATTGAGGAATGATTATGTGTTTATGTGGAATTGTATTAGTCCTAGCTGTTGGAAGTACAAGTAGAAGAGATCTGTCGTTACTGTAATTGGTGAAGAAGTGGTTGCTGAGTTTGTGTTGAACATGTAACCGGTGTTCCTGAGACACCTTAGGTGGGTACCAAGGCGTGGTTGCTGCGTTTGTGTTGAACTGTAAACCGGTGTTCCCGATACCCTGGTTGGGTTGAAGACGTGGATTGCTGAGTTATTTGTGTTGAAACTGTATCGGCATTTTACATGAAACATTGGTGGGTGAAGACTTGTTGCTGTGGCTTGGGTGCTGTTGAGTGCTGGTATGGGCGGCGGTGGTTGACTTGGTGGAGATGGGCACAAATACCATCTCGGTGTGAGGCGGACAAGTGTTGGTTTCTTGGTACGTTTGGATATTATTTCAGTGTAGACATTGTTAGTAATCATATCTTCTGATACATGGTTTGTGGGGGTTTGAGCCAGGATTAGTGGAAACTCAGAAGGATTACTTGATATTTATTGGTGATATGGGGAAGCTGGAGGCCGGAATAGCTGTTGAGGTTGCAAGGCATGGGGCTGCGGTTACATGCGGTAGGGCTTGGGGTTTAGTTTTTAATCAGTGTAATGGTGCATTGAGTAGTTTTTTTGGATAGTTTCTGGGGCATGTTAGATCAATGTTGTTGGGTGTTTTGTGATGTGCGAGTACATTTATTCGTGTGTTCTTCTGTAATTTCAGCATGGAAACTGTAGGGTCTAGTTTGATCTGTTAGTCTTATTTGCTGGCATTTTATGCAAGACAAGGATTTATGTATGTATTTGTGTGGTTGCTAGTAATGTTGATTACCTGTAAGGAAGTTAATCAGGGGAGACAGCCCATTGTTTGAAATTGTTGGTTTAAGTTTGTATATGATATGTTAGTTAACTTTATGATGTGTTTGTCAACATTTTGTGCATCATTGCATCATGTCCGTTGGAGTAAGCATGCTGGGATTTCAGCTTAATGTTAAATACTTTAACATGGGATTGACAGCCCGGAAGTGCTTTGGGGTAGTGATGTTGGTGGTGTGTGGTTGCCCTTGGTTTTGGTCTTTGGCTGTGTAGTTGTATGTGATGTTTAAAGCAGTGGCAGTGACTGGGTCCGGACAGATTTTTTTGGGATATAACTATCTGCATCTTTTTTCTCTTGTTTTCCAAGTAACATTATATGTTTGGACCTTGTTCATCCTATCATTGGGAATTGTTGTGGGAAGCCATGCATGTTTTTTTTTAAGGTTGTTCTGCTATTTATGGTAGTAATTAATAGTTGGATGTGGAGTCGGACGGGCTATGTGTTTAAGTTGGACTGAAGTTAGACTTTGATTGTGTACTACTGTGCTGAAACTGAGGTTTTGTAATGTAAGCTGTGTATAGTGTTGGAAATACTCTTTCCTTGTATCAAATGGATATTAATTAGAATAAAGCTAATTATAACGCTGGTTTTAATTTGGTTAAGGTTACCAGTGGGTGCAATATTGTGATTGGGTGTAGGTTAGTTAGTTAAGTGACAGAATATTCACAGTAGGATTTGACTCTAATGGGGTGGTGTTCATGATGAACATGAATCTAGTATGTATAGGGCAATTTGGGCATTATTGATTGGTTATCTTTGTGGGTTGTGCCTGTATGTGTACCACAGATATCTCCATGTAATCATGCCTTAGTTGGTGCTGATTCCTGCTTAGCTGATGACGGGGATCCTGTGCGAGGAGTGTCTGCAGCGTGGGATCTCTTAATGTTGCTGTGAACAGTCCGGGTGGTACATGTGAATGTTGACGACATACAGGGGCGCAGGTTTTGATGGTTAAAGCATGGTAATTATTTCCAGGTTCATGAAATGAGAAATCGTTCATCAGCGTTTTGGTAATGTCTACCCAGTCTAGTGAAAGACACTAGCAAAAATCATTAGTGACTTTTAATTATTAGTCTAATATTATTGCATTGCTGGTTAGTTGTAGGCTAATTAGTCTTTACTTGTGTTGTGCTAGCTGGCTGCACAGGTTTTCTAGACCAAATTGTCTTTTGAGTGGTGGCCAAGAATCATTTATATCAACATTTTTAACATTTGGTCATACTTGGTTGGGCCATTCTCTGAGAGTATTTCATTTAGCAACACAAGTTTCTGGATTATTGTTTGGGCATGTGAGCTTTAAGTGCCAAGTTGTTGGAATGTGACCGGTTTAATTAATCTTGAAAGTGTGTGAACATTGCAGAATTGTTGTAGTTTGTGCAATTCTATATCAGTAATTGGTCTGTAACTGTGTTAAAAATAGTAGGTCTGGGCATTCTATATTGGTGTTTGGTCTGTATTTGTTGTCGGAGGTTAATTCCGTGGTTGATGGCTTGTGTAAGAGCGGGGGTTAAGTGTATTTGTTGAGAGAGTCTGGATTATCAGTGTCTGTTGGGCCAATAGCCATGGTGTTACATCGGTCGTGTGGGTTTCGTGTGGGTTGTATTGCATGGTAGAGATGCATCGAACCAGGCTGGGCACTTTGGGGTTTGCCCGAATTAAGGTTAGTCGTTAATTTATTTCTATGACCTGGTGTTCGTTTGTTGCTGATGGGTGTGTGGTTAGTGTCCAGAAATCCTCGTGTGCGAAAATTGTGTTAAGTGGTCGAAGGTTTGAGTTTGTGTGGAAGAGTGTTTGTATCGTGTTGGAGTTAGTAAGTGGAATATTCAAGTGTTATGGACCCCGGGTTGTAGTAGTTTGAATGATATTATACATGTGTTGAAATGTTCATCCGTTTTTGGATGCTTTTTTGAGTTGGGTCGTTAGGTATTGTAGGCTTGTAAGTCTATCTGTCCTCCCTTGTTGACTGCGTGAGTTGATTTTACGTGGTGTCAGCCATGATATGGTCCCTTTACGTAGGATGGGCTATATGCAACATTATATTATGTTTTACATCACTAGTTAGGTAAGGTCTTAGCGAGCCCATGGACAGGCACTTGGTGGACGACCTATATGCATCAGTGGTCACTTCTGAAATGGCTTCCTTGGATCGAATTGCTTCTGTGTATCTTCCTGAAAGGCATCTTGGATCTTGTAGACTGACATCAATGTCACTTACTGTAAGGCACCTTGGATCGACTGCATCAGTGTCACTTCTGGAAAGGCATCTTGGATCGACTGCATCTATGTCACTTACTATAGGCTCTTGGTTCGACCTTGCACTCAGTGTCATCTTCTGAAAGGCATATTGGATCGATTGTATTCAGTGTCACTTATGAAAGGACCTTTGGATCGACTCATCAGTAGTCACTTCTGAAAGGCACCTTGGATCGACGAATCAGTGTCATTTCTGAAAGGCACCTTGGACGCCCCCCCCCCCCCCCCCCCCCTTTTTTTTAAACACTGCAACAGTGTAATTTCTGAAAGGCACATGGTTAGGCTGCTTCAGTGTCACTTCTTGAAAGGCATCTTTCCTTGGATCGAAACTGCATCAGTGTCACTTATGAAAGGCAACTTGGATCGTCTGAATGCAGTGTCACTTCTTAAAGGAACTGGGAGCGACATGATTACAGTGTTCACTCTGAAAGGCACCTTGGGATCGACTGAATCCAAGGTTGAGGGAGAAGAACTATAGTGTTAATGTAGAACAATTCTTCCCCGAAACAACCTGTGACGATTACGCAGGGCAGTAGACTCTATACAAGAAACTTTCTTACTGTTTATCTTTGTCTCTCCCCAAGCAACTTTGCACGTATCCAACCGAACATCGGTGTTTGTACGGTCAGCATACCATGGTTCTTCAGTTAAACTGTGACACCTTGAGAACGATTTTGTCACAGAGTGATATTTCCTTTGGTTGCGTGATTATGATGCCTGGCAGCTTTCAAGTATTGTCTTCTTGCGGCCAGACGCTTTACCCCACTGTAAAATGTAGTGGTTTTCATTTTCTACACTGCATTTCTTTTAACAGAAACAAACTGTCCTAATTCTAATGCTTAGTACATAGGATTTTGCATTGTCGGAAATGTTCTGAATAAAAATTTTGTCAACTGAAATTAACTACAGAATCTACGTTCACATGACAAACCATGTACATAATCTCCCGATTAACATTTTCTGTCCCTTCACAACAATCAGTTTGTCATCTTTAAAGGTGGTTCGCTCTCCTTCCGTTTCTGCACTTCACAATGTGTTTCAGCAGGTGAGTGGATTTGTTTAGGCCAGGGACTTGAAGAACCTGAATTGTCACTGAGGGGTCTAACTTCTTACTAAGATTGTTGTCTTGAAGATGCTTCTCCAGCAGCTTGTTGAACTATTAGACAAAGGTGATGGCACATGACTTTGAATGTTCATCTGCATCAACCTGGATGTTGATGGGCCTTCATCATCAAAAAAAGTTTTTCTCAGTCGTCACAACTACACCCTCCTGCTGGCTGTGTGTTACCGATGTAAGATTTCAGTGTCAATCGACAAATGGCGTCGTTCAACAATGGGGCTCTAACTTGCTCGACTGACTGTGTTGTCACCTTATTGGCACAGACTGTTTCACTGACACAAAGATTGCATATTGATTGCCTCAGGTAACTGCTCCTCATTATCAATTACCTGTCAGCTAGTTCTTCCAAAACAGCGAGGATCAAACTGGGCTTATGGCGGAAAACAGTTGAGTTAACTATGGTGTCGATCTTAGTCGAACTGGTAACTGATGTGTTGTTGGAGTGTTTGACGAATTTCAAACCCCTTGCTCAATCGTGACAGTTCGTGTTACTCCACTTGACCATGTTCGTTATGCGGTCTCCACTGCCCCTATCAACACAGCCTGGGCTGGAAAGCACGCAGGTCTACTCTGCCCCTCTCACCACAGCTGAAAGCACGAAAAAGGCGGCTTACTGAGTGCGTGAGAGACAGGAGAGAGAGAGAGAGAGAGAGAGAGAGGGGGGGGCGGGCGGCATGTGAGAGAGTTCCACAAACACACACACACACCACACACACCCACACCCACACACACACAAACACACACGCACGCACACAGAAAGAGAGAGAAATAGCGAGAACGAACGAACAAACGAAATGTTGTTGAATGAGGGAAAAGAATATGCACAAGTCAGTGGCTTTTTTTTTTTTTTCATCCAGCCCTCAGACAATATATACAAGGAAGAAATCATTGCATCGAACTGCACATAAACTCATAAACAACAATGAATACATGGCAATTTAGAATAACAGAATGCACAATATAACTAGAGGAAGAGAGTGTGGGAGAGAGGGAGGGACCGAGAGCGACACAAAGAGAGAGGTGGGTGGGGACTTGGAGACACAGAATAAAGAGACGGAGTCTCTGACACAAGGAGAGGGAAGAAGAAGAAGAAGAAGGAAGAAGAAGAAGAAGAAGAAAAAGAAAAAGGAGGAGCATATAAAAAATTGGCACATCAAAAACGACAAACTACGATGAAGAAGAGTCGTAAAACATCAAGTCATGCAATGCAGAAAAACGAACTGAAAGACACCAGACATACCCAACTCAGCAGCAAACAAGAATTCCATACACGTCCCCCGCCCCCCCCCCCCCGCTCCCCTCCCACTTCAAGAACGACAAGAGAAGGAAGAAGGAGATCAACGTAGGATGACAAAATGAGAGAGAGAGACAGAGACAGAGACAGCCACAACGACAGACAGAGAGAGAGACAAGACAAGACAAGACAAGACAAAATTCTTTATTTACGAGGATAATAGATAAGCACTGATGTGCTTTTTTACATCCAGTCCTCGCCCTGAGTAGGGACTACAACATGCAGTGAAATGAAATAATGTAAGAAAACAAACAAGCAAGCACAGTGGTCATAAGAGAGAGAGAGAGAGAGAGAGAGAGAGAGAGAGAGAGAGAGAGAGAGAGAGCAATCACGGTTGTTCAACCAAGGTGGATAACACGTATTTCCAAACATTTGGTTGTGAAGGCTAGTCACACGGCAGTGCGCATGAGAACCGTTTGTGTGAAAAAAACAGTCAGTCTTCATACATCGAATCAGAGAGAGAGAGAGAGAGAGAGAGAGAGAGAGAGAGAGAGAGAGAGAGAGAGAGAGCTGATCTTACTTACCCTGACTTTCCGGATGTCTTGGGTGTCTGTGGATGATGACAGTGCCAGGCCAGAGTTCACAAACCTCCTTAATAACGCTTGCGGTAAACTCGCGGTCGTTGTCGCTCTCGGGGTGGTCCAAAGATTGAAAACTGCTCCAGCAGGTGTCTTGCAACTTCTGCTGCTGACTTGGAAACGAGGGGATAACCCCATCTGAACTTAGAAAAGCAGTCGACTGCGAAAGTCGATCAGATCAATTTGCACACGGTGCAGAAATGTCAAATTTATCATTGGTTTCCCTGATGGCAAAGGTTTCACAACTTGTCGCTGGCCACAGCTCACACACGTCTTCAAGAACACGTCTTCAGCTCGACGCCTTATTCCAGCGTAGTTTCCACTGACTTTGGCCCATGTTTTATCACGGCCTCTTCCTCTTCTTCTTCCTAAAATACTGGTTCACTCAAAAACGAGTAGGTCACCAGCGCGCATGTTAAAAAGTAAAATAAAATAACATGAAATAAAGTGCGACTCAGTCTGTTGGCCCCTGGAGCAAAATTTGGCAACAAGGGGTCGCACACGATATCCGAAAAGTTAAAAGCAATGGCCAGATTCAGGCTCAGGTAACCATAAAATATCTGGGGAAGTTAAAATAGAAAACCGTCAATATGCAGATCTCAAAACTGTCGTATCAATTTGCTTTTAAATGAGACTGCATTTGAGGCAATCTTGATGGCACCCGGCAGTGAGTTCCCAGCCGTACAGAACTAGGATAAAATGAATGTAAGTGGCTGTCAATATTTGATGCAGGTATGGTATAACATTGACCGCCACTCCTGGAATCCAGTCCAGTCCAATCCGGAAACGGTCTAGTCCAAACTAGAATCTCAATATGGCCTAGGCCGTATTAAGATTCCAGTTTGGACTAGACTTTTGCTAGACCAAACTGGAATCTTAATATGGACTAGGCCATATTGAGATTCTAGCTTGGACTGGTAAAATCTTGTCCAAACTAGAAATCTTAATACGGCCTAGCCATATTGAGATTTTAGTTTGGACTAGACCGATTCCGGATTGGACGGTTTCCCAGTCTGTGGCTGTGACAACACAACACACACACACACACACACACCACAATATTTAATATATATAATATTATATATATATATATATATATATATACATATATAATATAATATATATATATATAATATATATATATATATATATATATATATATATATATATATATGAATTATAAACAAAGCTTGCTCTTATGTCTTAGATTGAAGAAATAGGGGGAGATACGCATGTGCTTGAGTGGGTGAATGGGGAAAAATAAAATAAATGCTTTCAAAATGAGCTTCAGCAAGCCTATATTCTCCAAGTGGGAGACATCCTCCAATAGGGAGGGAAACTCACTAACATAAAACTCCTGGTCATATACCGATATTTCGAAACTTGGTTGTTTCTCTCATGACCGGGACCGGAAATGGGAATTTGACTCCTCTGCCTTTTCAGTTTTAAGAAGAATGCAATCCCAGAAAAGGCTGGTGTGCAATACCGTATATGTTTGTTGGTTTTCAAAAAAACCAACCAAAGGTGCCATCTAAGAAAGCAAAAGAAAATCATGAAAGAGCAAAACGAGCTAACATATTCTTGTGAAAAGTAGAAAATATAAAAAAGATATCCTCAAGACACAAGTGCTGAGGGCCAGTTCTTGGAATGAATCCGCAAGGGACTAAAATACAACAAACTAATAAATTCCAAGGATAAGTACCGAGCACCGTTTCCAGCAACTTACAGAGCAGCTTGGTGTTGCAATGACTGCAAGAAATACTGAATTATAAACAAAGCTTGCTCTTATGTCTTAGATTGAAGAAATAGGGGGAGATACGCATTCATATCTGCAGTGGTAGATGATTCTGCCTAACTAACAGTATGTGCTTGAGTGGGTGAATGGGGAAAAATAAAATAAATGCTTCTCAAAATGAGCCTTCAGCAAGCCTATATTCTCCAAGTGGGAGACATCCTCCAATAGGGAGGGAAACTCACAAACATATAACTCCTGGTCATAAACCGATATTTCGAAACTTGGTTGTTTCTCCTCAGTGACCGCGGAAAGTGGTAATTTGACTCCTCTGCCTTTTCAGTTTTAAGAAGAATGCAATCCCAGAAAAGGCTGGTGTGCAATACCGTAGTATGTTTGTTGCGTTTTTCAAAAAACCAACCAAAGGTGCCATCTAAGAAGCAAAAGAAAATCATGAAAGAGCAAAACGAGCTACATATTCTTGTGAAAAGTAGAAAATATAAAAAGATATCCTCTAAGACACAAGTGCTGAGGGCCAGTTCTTGGAATGAATCCGCAAGGGACTAAAATACAACAAACTAATAAATTCCAAGGATAAGTACCCTATTTCTTCAATCTAAGACATAAGAGCAAGCTTTGTTTATAATTCAGTATTTCTTGCAGTCATTACAACACCAAGCTGCTCTGTAAGTTGCGGAACGGTGCTCGGTACTTATCCTTGGAATTTATTAGTTTGTTGTATTTTAGTCCCTTGCGGATTCATTCCAAGAACTGGCCCTCAGCACTTGTGTCTTAGAGGATATCTTTTTATATTTTCTACTTTTCACAAGAATATGTAGCTCGTTTTGCTCTTTCATGATTTTCTTTTGCTTCTTAGATGGCACCTTTGGTTGGTTTTTTGAAAACCCAACAAACATACTACGGTATTGCACACCAGCCTTTTCTGGGATTGCATTCTTCTTAAAACTGAAAAGGCAGAGGAGTCAAATTACCACTTTCCGCGGTCACTGAGGAGAAACAACCAAGTTTCGAAATATCGGTATATGACTAGGAGTTATATGTTAGTGAGTTTCCCTCCCTATTGGAGGATGTCTCCCACTTGGAGAATATAGGCTTGCTGAAGGCTCATTTTGAGAAGCATTTATTTTATTTTTCCCCATTCACCCACTCAAGCACATACTGTTAGTTAGGCAGAATCATCTACCACTGCAGATATGAATGCGTATCTCCCCCTATTTCTTCAATCTAAGACATAAGAGCAAGCTTTGTTTATAATTCAGTATTTCTTGCAATCATTGCAACACCAAGCTGCTCTGTAAGTTGCTGGAACGGTGCTCGGTACTTATCCTTGGAATTTATTAGTTTGTTGTATATATATATATATATATATATATATCTGCGTGCCCATCTCATGCGTACGTTAGTAGTTTGTTTTGTAATTATTGTTTAATGGCATGATATATTAGTGACGGTAGTGATTATGGTGGATTAATAACAGTGCTTAGTGGTAAGGGATAGAAATGATGAAACACACACACACACACACACACACACACACACACACAAACCCTTAAAGGGTGGTGATTGCGATGATAGTAGTTATATGTGGGTAGTTTTATGTGGGGGTGTGGGTAATGCTGATAATGATTGGAAAGGAATGGAAGTGATCATGGGTAAGAAGCTATCGTTGTTGGGGATAGAAAAAGGGGTGGGGGAGAGGACAATGGCGGAGGAAAAGCTCATATCTCTCCACCCAGCCAATGTGACTCTGGGGATGTTTCTGCAAGGCCTTTACCTTATCAGTTTGAACGCTAAGTTCTTTTTACCACGTCAGTTCCAGCTGGACCTCGGAAACAGCTATTCAGTTTCCAGCTGGACGCCCGAACACAGCATCCGAAGGTGTACGGACTTTACCGAAGTCTCGAGAGAGGCTACCGACTGACTTCTTGATGCGATCACTGTCAACCTCGGTGTAATGTCAGTGGAGGAAGGACTAGCGCACAGCCCAAACACACTCACAGCTTGCTTACGATCTCATTCATATATCATGCATTCGTCACATCAAACCACTAGTAAAGTCTATAACTTTACTATACATGATCATGGAAAGAAACATCAATGCATATGGAATCAAACAAAATAAAACATTCTCTCTTTCCTGAACTTCACAAAATCATTTATCTAAACATCATTAACTAACCGGGTATAAATAGATTTCTACTTTACCTGGCCAGGTGATCTTAACTATTCACGAATCACTGTCTTTTCTTTTCTTTTCTTTTTCTTTTCACTGTCACTTTCACAACACGACACAACTGCCGGCACTGGTGTTGGTCTGATGGCGCCTGGTCAGGTGAGACTGTTGGCGTTGGTCTGTGGTTCTGCTTGGCGAAGTGACGCTGCCAGGTATGAGGTCGAACCCCCGGTTAGGGTAGAACAGTGACTATCAACATCGATCTGTTCTCCTTTCTGTCTTCCTGCATTAACGCATTGCACTCTCTCTCTCTCTCTCTCTCTTCTAGTCTGCTCTTGTCAAATGGACATGGTTGCTTTTCTTTTCTTTTTTTTTTCTTTTCTTTCTTTTCTTCTTCTATAAATTAGCAACTCTTTCTCTCTCTCACATCTCTCCTCAGTCCTTCCTCTGCAGACCATCTCATGCTAATCTCTCAACTTGGTTCTCTTCTCTCCTCATCTCTCTCTCTCTCTCCCCTTCTCTCCTGCAGAGCTCCACTCAGAACCTCTCTCTCCCTCTCTCTCTCTATTCGTTCTTCCCCTCGTTCTCTCCTCTCCTCATCTCTCTGCCTTTCCCCTCATGCAGAGACTACACCCCAAAAACCCCCTCATCTCTCTGTTCGTTCTCCCCTCGTTCTCCCGTTCTCTCACTCTCACATCCTTCTTATGGTGTTCCGATCTCTCCAACAAGGGCGAGTACCATTGGTCAGTATTTTTACCCTGACACCCCGAAGTTAGCTCCCTCTAATTCCATTGGATGTTCAAATCATGCCAGTCATGCTGACACGCCTTACTCTCTGTGGTGGTCAGTTGGTCGTCTAATTGATTAGCTAGATTTCACCCCACCCACACACTACCTTCCCTCTCTTCGTTCCGGCGACGTCGTAAAATTGGCTAGATGAGTCTGGGTAGGCGCCAAGACGTGGGCTGGTAGACCACTCGAGACATTCTGCCAGACAGCTTAGTCCGTACAGCAGACAGTGCTGTCTCCACGAGAGCTAAAAATAGCCATTAATTGGCTGAGGCGGACAGGTGAATGCGTCGGTCAGCTATTTAGTCCGTCTGAAGGGTCGGACTGTCTCCGTGAAGGATGAGGATTAGCCTCCCCCTCGTGCCCAAATTGGCTGAATCCGAACACGGGGCCGTCCGCCTGACGCCCAGAATATTTGCGTTAGGGCTTAAGTCCAACTGGGCTGGTGGCGATTGACCACGAATTTGGTTGAGTTGAATTTTGACCGTGACAATTTCCCCTTGCAAAAGACTATGCTCCGCATTGTTTTCAAAACAACGGTACAAAAAGACAACAACCGAATTTGCTGACACACAGCTACACGCGCAAAGTTTGGAAAATACTTTACAACCAACGGTTTATAAATTATAAAATATACCATTAGTGAATACCACTCCAATGAGTTATCATTGACGTGCGCTCTTGCGTTATTTCAACTCATTTTATAACGACCTCTGTGCGCACTTATGCAATTCCCCTACCTGCGGATTTGCCACATCTTCTCTTCACAATTCTTATGAAAAGCACAATATAATATGATCAGATCCATGGACACTTACCTGGATAATCTCCATCTCACTTATTGCAACTAATGATCCCTACACAAGCGACTGTATGCTCCAAGATACACTACCTCCACATGAACCTGTCCACAAAGGAAAAATATGAACAAGTCTCACCACACAAAAATTATGAAACATAGCCCAACGGGGAAAGACCCATATCCAATCAACATAACACTGGAATCAAACAGATATCGACAAGCCCCCGGATATGACTGACTTTCCTCTGAGTCGCAGCTTGCTAGACTACACGACTTAAATAGTCAGCCTCCGACATTCTGTCGACCGGGAAGTACTGCACTCGGTTACTGTTAGGGCTGCCGTGCCATTTGCCCACGCCTGAATCTGCTGTTTTTCAACTTGCCTCCTGCAGGAATTTGAGTGGTTGATGATCCGTCTCGATCACGATCTTTTCCCGTACAAGTATTTGTGGACTACTGCACGGCCCACACCAGCTAAAATCCTTCTCCACCGTTGGTACCCCTTCTTCACACTTTGTAAACTTCCTGCCTAGCGTATCTCACAGGAAATCGACGCCTTCATGCTGCTGCAACAATACTGCACCTATCCCACCACCTGATGCCTCTGTCCGCACACAACCTGGTTTGGACATATCTGGTAGCTTCAGATGGGACGGGAACCTAGTCTTTCCAACACGTCTGCAGTGCTTGTCTGCAGCGTTGACCTTCGACCACTGGCCGGTTTCCCTGCCTTGACCAAATCATGAGAGGACTGTGATTGGCAGCAAAAAGTTTGGGACAAACTCCCTATGAACCCAATAAAACCTAGAGACTCCTGACTTGTTTTGGTCTTTGGGTCTCTCGGAATTCGTCATCTTCTCCACCTTTCCTCTTTCGGGCTTTGTGACGCTCGACAACAAACCTCAGGAAACTCTACTGTCGAGCCTTATACAGTTGACAATTCCCTGTCATGACTTTCTGGAACACTTAGGTAACAAAATCTCCCCCTTCTTCTGCTGGGTCTCTTTCAACCTCCTCATGATGCTGTGCGCTATGTGCTGAGTATCAAGACTGAATATATTTGGGAGAAATTTGCATGGAAACGTTTTTGGTTTCCATTCACATCAAATTCGGTTAATCCGACCGACCTTTTCCGTGATGGTGATTGGCTCCCTTCCATGCCTCAGCAGCTTGTTGTGACCGTGGGAAGCAGTACCAGGACTTGCTCTCCACCTTGAGGGATGCTTTCCTCACTTCCTGTCATCTTGCTTCTTCTGACCGTCCCTAGCTCCTGCAACACTTCTTTGCAACCGTACACGTCTCATACCTGTGCCCACTTTGGAAAGGGGCGAGCTTGGGCAATCAAATCAACGGCCACTCTCCTGAATGGTGTGTCAATTTAGGGGGATGTTTCAGAGGCGCCTTCCTCTTCCCCCCTCTTGGGTGACCTTTGACACACAATCACATGCAATGCACGAACCGCTTTATGTCCTGCTTGCTCTGGCCAATGAAGTCCTCAAAGATCGGTTAGCTGTTTTGCTGGTGCCGAGATGACCGCCCATGAGCGACTCGTGACCCACTGACCGACCGGTGTCACGATAACACGCTGGTACCTCTAACTGAGTCGTCCCCCCCCCCCACCCCCCCCCCCCCCCCACCCCCCCACCCCCCCCCCCCCTTGGGTTGTCACTTACAGTTCTTCCATGGTGACCCACTCGGTACAACAGGGCCCCCCCCGGCCTTTCCCCCCCGATATTTTGTCTCACCTCCTTACCTCCAGGTTCTTCCAACTCTGCCACCTCCCAAGACTTCCGAGCGAAGGGTCTTGTTCCTGTGCTGCCTAACATTCATCAGGCGACACATCTATGGCCGACGTCCTTCTGGGAAAAAACGGTTAACAACCTGTTCTCCTTCTTGTCCGGGTTTGAACTGCTGCCCTGTAGCAGTCAACAATCAGGATTCCTGGCTCCCTTGCACTGCATATTTCAATGCCAGATCGTGAAGGGGTTTTCTCCTCACCACCGCAGACATCTGCCTGCGCAGTACTGGGTAGTATTCTATCTTAGCAATGAAACTCCCTTCACAGTGCCATCGATTAGAGTACAGGTCTGGGATTTGCCCTGTCAAATCCCTTTATCGACCAGCGTTGATCGTAAACACCGCATGAACACCAGTGGCTCGTAACACTTTCCCTTGCAGGCCAATCCACCCCTTCTTCCATGGTAACGAATCCACTCAGCTAGTTGCCCTCATCTGACCACTGACTGTGTCCAGTGCTAGCATAGGCTTGCACTCTACCCTCTTCCGACTGAACTCCCTTTTGGTTCCACTGCCGGTCGTTTCCTTGCGACCCTTATCCCCTCTTGCAAGGCTGCTGCCTTCTGGAACTCATGCGACATCCCTCGCCACATGTCCTTTTGTGACCAATGAAACCCTTAATTTCCCTTTGCCTTCCTTCTGCCCCACCACTGGGATTTGCAGACTTTGCAGAAAACTCTCCTGGTTCCATGCACTCTTCTTCACCTGTGCCTAGCACATGTTCTCTGCACTTCTTGCCCAACCGTGCCTCTCTATACACCTCTGCGAACATCAACAAACTCTCCTGCAGTCTCTGGCTGTCTCTCTTTCAAACTGTATGGTTAGCTCAGGAGCCGCAACCTGCCACAAAATCTGTTCTTCATAATAGCTCTTTCAAACTCGCGAATCCTTTTTCTACCATCACCTCTAAAAACACTTTCAAATAGTGATCTAGACGGCACCCAAACTGAGGGTACCGTTCACCTGCTTGTAATTTCGCTGAACGACAATTTCTTCTGAATCCCTCCTTGTTGAGGTCAAATCCTTCATAAGACTCTTCACAGCACACAAATGGCCTGTTGTTCTGTGGCAACGCGTGAACAATTGCAAGCTTACATCAAATAGCGCCGACAAAATGAGGCCCCCTCTTCTTGGAGGCCAACCCTGACCTGGTGCCACGTTTCCCCCGTAACGATGATGTCTGCATCAATCGAATCGGTTCTTCCGAGACTTTTGGCAACTTGGGTCGGGGAGCATAGCTGCGCACCGAGGCATGGAAACGGAATCCCATCATCGGTGGTCTCCTTTGTATTTTCCGTGCTCTACCTCTATTGAGTCCGTAATCTTTCAGTTTCTGCCGTACGTTGCCTGAATCCTGAATCTTTTCTGTTCTGCGCTTCTACGGCAACGCGTCGTCTTTCCGCGCGTTCATCCCTTTCCATCTTTGTGGTTTCGACGATGCCACGCAACATTCCGGAGTACCTAAATCACGAGCGACGCTTCAAAGTTGTTCAATAGGGGTGTTCTTTTCTTCCGCCCTTATATTCCTTGTTTTTTTTTTTTTTTTTTTTTTTTTTTTTTTTTTTTTTTTTTTTTACCAAGATTGTATTACTACGCCAGCAAAACTGGTGGTTACCGACACGAGTGACGTAATAGACAATCTATGAATGATCATATTAGCTTGGGACAACGTAGTTAGTTATTTAGAAGCGCCCAGCGCCTGACCACCTATGAGAGCGATTATCGGAAATCTGTGCGAAATGCGTACTCTGGGGCTGAAAATGCCAGCCTAGATTAACTATCTTGGAAGGCAATGCCAAGCCTAGTATTTAAACTCTCTGGGAAACATACAGTAAGAAAACCCTTGTCTTAGGATTACAATATTGGAATCCCACCAGCTTCCTCTCTGAGAAGTAGAACAATTCTCATAAATGGGCCGCAGATATCTGGCCGGCTCCCAATAAATTGTCAACCTCGGTGTCAAAAAAAAAAAAAAATTTTGTCAGTGGAGGAAGGACTAGCGCCAAGCCAAACACACTCACCAGGCTTGCTTCCGATCTTCATTTCATATATCATGCCTTCGTCCCATCAAACACTAGTAAAGTTATAACGTTACTTATACTGATCATGGAAAGAAACATCAATGCTATGGAAAAAACAAAATAAAAATTTCTCTTTCTGACTTCACACAATCATTTATCTAAACCATCATGAAATAAACTAACCGGCGTGGTATAAATAGATTTCTTACTTTCCCTGGCAGGATGATCTTAATATTCACGATCATGTCTTTTCTTTTTCTTTTTTTTTTGTTTCACTGTCACTTTACAACACGCCACAAACTGCGGCATGGGGTTGGTCTGAAGGCGCTGGTCAGGTGCGCCTGTGGCGTTGGTTGTGGTTCTGCTGGCGAAGTGACGCTGCAGGTATTGAGGGCGAACCCCCGGTGAGGGTAGAACAGTGTTATCTCCATCGATCTGTCTCCGTTCTGTCTTCTGCATTAACGCAATTGCACTCTTCTCTCTCTCTCTTCTCTTGTTGCTCTTGTCAAATGGAATGAGTTTGCTTTTTTCTTTTTTTTTTTCTTTCTTTTTTTTTCTTCATAACTTAGCAACTCTTTCTCTCATCTCCACATCTCGCTCAGACTTCCTCTGCGGACCATCTCATGCGAATCTCTTCTACTTGGTTCTCTTCTCTTCATCTCTCTCTCTCTCTCCCTTCTTCCTGCAGAAGTCACTCAGAACCTCTCTCTCCTCTCTCTCTCTCTTGTTCTTCCCCTCGTTTCTCCTCTCTCTCTCTCTGCCTTTCCCTTCATGCGAGACTCCACCCAAAAAACTCTCATCTCTTGTTCGTTCTCCCCCTCGTTTCCGTTCTCTCACTCTACATCTTCTTATGGTGTTCCGATCTCTCCAACGGGCGGAAATACCATTGGTCAGTATTATTACCCTGACACCGACGTTAGCTCCCTCTAATTCCATTGGCTGTTCAAATCCTGCCGTCATGCTGACAGCCTTACCTTCTGTGGTGGTCCGTTGGTCGTCTAATTGATTAGCTAGATTTCACCCCCACCACACATACCCTTCCCCTCTCTTCGTTCGGCGAGTCGTAAATTGGCTAGATGAGTTGGGTAGGCGCCAAGCCGTGGGCTGCAGACCCCTCGAGGACATTCTGCCCAGACAGCTTCGTCCGTACAGCCGGTCAGTGCTGTTCCCCGAGCTAAAACATAGATAATTGGCTGAGGCGACAGGTGAAATGCGTCGGTCAGTATTTAGTCCGTTGGAAGGGTCGGACTGGTCTCGTGAAGGATGCGGATTAGCTCCCCTCGTTCCAACTTGGTGAATCCGAACACGGGGCCGTGCCTGACGGCCAGCATATTTGGTTAGGCTTATGTCCAACAGGGCTGGTGGCGAATTGACCACGACTTTGGTTGAGTTGAATTTTGACGTGACCATCACGGTGGACGGCGAGCGGGATATTCTCCTTTCTGTTCATTCAACTTTAACCAAGTGTGCTCTGTCCACGGTAAGAACAGAATAAAGTACGACTATGTACTCATCTGTACGAGCTTTACACCTCGCTTCAAAGTCTACGCGCACAATGCAGACGAAGGTTTTTGAATCCACTCGAACGGGCTGGGCCAATAGATAAAATTGGACCATTGAAATGAGGCAGGGAAACCAGTTAACCCAATAAAACAGTTAAAAAGTGGGGTAACCGTTTGCTCCCATAGAAACTAACACAGCGTAACTTTTTTTTATTTTTTTTTTATTCAAAGCCTGGCATACACACAGTATATCATGTGCCCCTGATGCGAGTGCCGTTTTATGATAGACTCACATGTGTGTACTATCGAGTCGTGAACATCCCCCCCCTCTCAAGGCCCGCCGGGCGCCCCACCCGTAACACCTATCCTCACTCCTATCCTCTACAGCCCACACGCCCCGCACTCCACCCCCATCCTGAACTGCATCTTCTTGTAAGGACTTGGCCAAAGTTTTGGGGGAACTTGGGGGGGGGGGGGGGGGGGGGGGGGGGGCGGGGGGGGGGGGGGGGGGGGACGGAGGGGGGCGGGGGTGGGGGGGGGGGGGGGGGGGGGCGGGGGGCGGGGGAGTTTGAAGCTGGGGAACTGGGCACATGACATTAGAAATATATTACAGATATGAAACTCTTCACCTAGAATAAACGAAACTATATTTCCCGATATGGAATTCTTCATAGCTTGCATCAGGGAACATAGCAATCCTTTTGAAGGCAGAATATCTTTCTTTTCATGTCATGTTCCCAGTTTCCCCATCTTCCAAGTCCCCCCCCCCCCCCCCCCCCCCCCCCCCCCCTCCCTACTCCTAAGTCCATACCTTGTGCAGTCATTTACTATGAAGGACTGTTCAGTTGTGGCCTGCGCTTGTTTTTTTCTCCACTATTAGGTTGGTTCGTCTAATGTATTTGTTGCTTTTTCAAGTTAAAAGGCTGTGCCGTCTTGAATTCAAAAGTTACTCTGTATTAGGTATCTTTGGGAGTAAGATACCCGACGTATTTCTGTTTGTGGTAAACAGTGCTTAGCGGCCGGCATGGTTGCACGAACTGAATCACTTCTTTGAGTCTCTGGATCAGCTGGAAATGTTTGTGCAAAGAATATCCGTTCCCGCTGAGGCTGCTGCACTGACTCCAGCAACAGATCTGCAACCCTCGTGACTTTTTAGACTGTGGGGGGATCGCAACTCATGTTGATTACACTTGGCGTTGGCTTGTGTTGGACGCGGTGCTGACGGCCAGTCCCACAAGTGCCGTCACTGGTTTTCGGTCTATCCGCGGGGTTAGAACAGGTGTGCAAACACGTCGTTTTTGTACTATTAAATTCTTCCGGCGATTTTTTTGGGAAAAATGAATACAATACTTTAGTTATATGACATGTAGACCTGTTTTTAACAACTTAGCGAAAATCTCTAAAGTAGACCTTTAATATGTTTTTGCCAGAAGAAGACCCAAGAGGTCGAAATTCATCGTGTTCTATCCTGTACTTTGTCTGTGTCCTTGGCGGTTACTAGCCCCCTCCTTTTCTAAATTTTGCTTCATTTTCTGCCCTCAGTTACTCCTTTTGAAAAAAAAAAAATTTATTTACATATACACACACACAATAAACTAACATATTCCAAGGATAAGTACCGAGCACCATTCCAGCAACTTACAGAGCAGTTTGGGTGTTGCAATGACTGCAAGAAATACTCAGTTATAAACAAAGCTTGCTCTTATGTCTTAGATTGAGCCTTCAGCTTCATTTTGAGAAGCATTTATTTTATTTTTTCCCCATTCACCCACTCAAGCACATACTGTTAGTTAGGCAGAATTATCTACCACTGCAGATATGAATGCTTATCTCCCCCTGTTTCTTCAATCTTAGACATAAGAGCAAGCTTTGTTTATAATTGAGTATATATAATAGAGAGAGAGAGAGCGAGAGGAGAGAGAGAGAAAAGAGAGATATGTGTGTTTGTGTGTATAAAATATATATATATATATATATATAAAATTTATATACACATATATATATATATGTGTGTGTGTGTGTGTGTGTGTGTGTGTGTACGTAAGTACGTATGTACATACATATGTTTGTATATCCATGCTCATTTACAAAATTTGATTAAGATAACTCTTCAACCAGTTCCCTTCAACATCCTGAGGATGGTCAGACTTTCGACCAATGATTTATTTCTGTAAAAATATTCCCATCTCATGATTGTTTGTGTGTGTGTTTTCTTTATTTGTTTCTCTTTTATGTGAGCGTTATACTGTCCTATAAATTCAGTCAGCCTCTACAAAGCAGTTCACAGCAGACTTTCACATAACTGATTCAACTAACATAGACTCTAACCATATTAAGAAAAGAGTTTACTAAATTGTGTGGAATTATTTTCATAGATGTTTAAACAAAAGCCAAATTTATAAGATGTTTAAAACAGCTTACATTACTCTGCTGCGTTTATTGGAAACACAAAAAACGTTACATTTTAGATTTTATTGTAAATTTATTTTATTCACACTGAACTTTTATTATCGTCTTCCTGTCTTCTTTAGTGCAGTATGACGACACAGGATACTGTAATGTGTAGAAAATAGAATAATCTCTATGACAATATGATTTTCTTATATGCTCTCATATCACATTTAACACTATTTCTGGCTGCCTGAGTTATTCATAGTGGGGGTTGTATGTCGAAAAATCATGCACTTCATGCAACAAGCACCAAATTTGGCAGAGATGGCCAGTTTTATGTCCTGAACAAAACCTGATTTAGAGCCACCATGAAAAATTTGTATAAACGTGTTTTGGGGCATTTTTCAAAATGGCCGACACAAAAATTGGACTATATTTAGCATAATTGTTCATTTAATGCTACAAACAACAAAACTGGCTGAGAAGGACAATTTCATGCCTTGAACATAACCAGATACAGGTCTATGTAAAAAAAAAAAAAAAAAAAAAAAAAAAGAGGAAAATTTGTGTATTTGAGCAATTTCCAACACGGTCGCCAGCAAAAAAGGGAGTTGTATGCTGTACAGTCATTCATTTTCACCCATAACACCAAATAAGTTGAAATAAATAAATAAAAATAATAAAATAAATAAATGAATAAATAAAATAAGTAAATACAGAATATAAAAGATATAAATGATTAATTAAATATAAATGAACAATTTTAATGGTGGTGAAGGTGATGATAGTAGTTATGTGTGGGTAGTTGTATGTGGGGGGTAATGATAGTAATGATTGGAAGAGAATGGAGATGAACAAGGGGTGGTAAGATATCGTTAGGAGGGGGGAAAAAAAGGGGGGGGGGGGAACAGAATATGAGGGGGAGGAAGGGGGGAAATGGGGAGGGGCAGAGAGAGAGAAAGAGTTCATATCTCTCCCCTCACACAAACGTATGCATGGGGTGGGGTGGGTGGGGGTGAGAAATTCATGCAAATAGTGTTGTTTGGGGGGAAAAAAAAGGGGGGGGGGGGGGAAGAGAGGGGAGGGTTATGGGTGAATTATGGTCAAAAGAAACTAACTGGGGAGTTTTCACACACACACACACCCCACATTCTCACACACACTATATATATATATATTTTTTTTTTTCTTTTTTAAATGATGATGATGATGATCATTGTCATAAGTGGGATAAACAATGCTATGGATGTTGATCATTGTCATGAGTGAAATTACATGATAGCATTGGTATGATAATGCTAATTAAGCACACACACACACACCACACACACACACACGTATGTACACACACACATGTACACTCATCCACATGCATGCACACACACACACACACACACACACACACACACACACACACACATGTACACACACACACACACACACACACACACACACACACACACACCACACACACACACACAGAGGGGGTTTTAAATGAAATATATATAAAGATAATAAAGCTTATTGGGTGATGGCCATTTGATAACAACAGTGCTACAGGATGATAATCATTCTTGTTACTAAAATTATTTTTAAAAATGGAACCTTGATGGGTGATGGTCATTTGATAACAACAGTGGTACAGGATGATAGTCATTGTTGTTACTGGAATCATAACCGCGATTAAAGGTACTGTGGGATGCTGATCATTGTCACAGGTGAAATGATGTGTGGCAGTAGTATAATGATGCTGTTTGAGGGGGGGGGGGGGGGGGATCATTAGAGATCAACAGTACCGTAGGATGGTCTTCTTCCTTGTTCACTTAGGTAGGAACCCTGGAGGTACTGGCGAAGGCTGCTGTTTGGCGAAGGCCCTCCAGTGGTCAATAGGGCTTTTCCATTCATCGGTGTGTTGGCAGGCTAGGTAGTTGGGCTGTACTGCATAGATGATTTGAAGACTTGCCATTGTGGAATATAGTGGACATGTGATATCTCAGTCTGAGTGCCCTGTCCTCAGTCCCACAAAGGTCTGATCTGGGCATCCGGTAGTGTCCATCCCTCCTGTTGAAAGTAGGGTGCTGCTCAAGCCATCTGCCTTTCTGGTTTTTGGTTCTCCTTGATAATACTTTTGATTTTTTTTTTTGTCATGTAGGTGGAATAATGTAGCATTGGTACAATAGTGCCAGTTGGGGAATAAAGGAAGATATCAATGACTGGTAGGTGATGATCATTGTCATAAGTGAGATACTCTAGATGATGGTCATTGTGATAAGTGAAATAATGTGGTGGCATTAGTTTAATACTGCTGGTTCAGGAAGATGTGGATGGGGGGGGGGGGGGGAGTGGATGACTGATGGGTGATGATCATGGATCATTCGAGATCAACAGTACTGTAGGATGATGATCATTGTTATGTAAGTTGGATAATGTTGTGGCATTGGTGTAATAATGCCGTTGGGGGAATGAAGGAGGTAAACAATGATTGATGGATGATGATTATTGTCATGGTGTGGGGTGTGATTCACAGTAGTGTGGGATGATGGTTATTTACAAAAGTGGAATAGTGTAAATGACCTTAGTATGTTAATGCCAGTTTGGGGGAATAGAGGAAATGATCTATGACTGATGGATGATGATCATTACAGAAATGAGAGATCTACAGTACTACAGGATGATGATCATTGTCAAAAGTAAGATAATGTGGTGGCATTGGTGTGATAATGCACGCTGTGGGGTGGAAAAAAGAAAATGAATGATGATTGATGGATTAGTTTTAATCATTCCAGCTCTTTTCCTTTCCAACGACCTCTCCTCCATCACTTTCTCTCTATAAACCCCCCTCCCCCAATTTCCCCATCCCACCTCATCTTATGCACACCCCATGGACATGTATATATAGACAAATCTATAACATCACATGTAGAGCGTAATAATATACCCCAAACACCATCTTCACCATCCAGGTATGTATACTCATAGACACATACACATGTGAACAATCTATATGCATATATAATATATATATATATATATATATATATATATATATATATATATATATACACATAATTTTCCCCTCATACACACCCTCAAGTGCCCCTTCCAAGAATAAGACTCCTCATCTACCACTCTCTCACTTTCTTTTATACACTCTCAAGTACCCCCTTCCAAACATAAGGCTCCTCTACCACTCTCTCTTTTTCTCTCTCTCTGCTTCTGTTCGTCTTTTCCCTCTATCTGCCTCTCTTTTTTCCTCGAGGTGAAATGGGATTGGACACTGAATTTTCCTTTTTCCCATTACACACACACACACACACACACGTGTTCGCGCAGGCACGTAAAATCACTTTAATGTGAAAGACGTTAAATTTAAGACAACACACGCGCGCACGAGCACGTACGCAGGCACGCATGTAATCACGCAGGCGCGCTCACACACACACAAATTGTTGCCAACTTTGCTCCAGGGCCCAAGAGTCGCACTATTTTTTTTACTTTTTAACATGCACGCTGGTGACCTACCGTTTTTGAGTGAACCATATTTTAGGAAGAAGACACACACACACACAAATCCTCAAGAATGATCATCCTCATGATCGTGGCACCAAAGGAAAAAGAGTTCACTGATCCCCTCTTCACCCTCCTCTCTCCTCCCCCTGCCCCCATTAGAACCCCCCTCCCCCCCCCTCCCCCCCCCCCCCCCCCGATTCTCCCTCCCGCTGCGCAGACCCAGTTGTTAGTTAATATGCCAAATAATCAACTTGATGATTGTGGGCATTATTCAAGAAGAAGAAGAAGACCTACTCGTTTTTGAGTGAACCAGTCTTTTAGAAGAAGAAGAAGAAGATAAACGAACTTCTCCAAATGTAGGGAAAACACTGTTAACACACAATGGGCAACGTATTAAAAGAGTAAGGAAAAGATGGTATTATACGCTTCAAAAACAAATAAAATGATAGAATGACATTTCAAGATTATCTCAAGCTGTAAAATCCATAATTCACCTCTAAAGACGAAGTTTTCACTGGCAATTACGGATACGCATCGGAAGCGGCCACTTTTGATTTTCCCGCTGCGGGTCTACAAAGTCATGAAAAATTCATGAAAAATTAGGAAACAAAATAGGTCGGCAAAATTTTGATAAACATATGTATTTTCATACACGAAAATATCATTGTCGGTAGCCTAATGTTTAACAAATAGTAAACGAAATTCAGGGGCTATTTGCACGCACTTTTTTTGGGTGTTTCGTTCTGCTCGATGCAAATAGACGTAAGACACCCTCACCTGCTCACTTTGACCTGTCCTCCGCACATGTGGGTGCAGATAATGTATTTCATCCACAAGTTGGGATATGCATGCACCTCAAATGCGCCATTTTGGTTGCTGATCACATGCGCGCAACGTCATCACTACTGGGTTCTTGTCTGTGTACCACCTGTTTGTTAGATCAAAACAAAATAATTTTAGCTTACATTGGTTTTGCTTGATAATATTCACTGTTGGGCCCTCGCGCTAGAAAACCGTCTGCAATTTTGCTCATCTTTTGTACACCCAGTTAGGAGAACTTAGTATGGGAACGAAGAAATGCTGTCTGTGTTGTGTCTGTGTGTCTGTCTGTGTGTCCGTGGTCAAAATGTGTTCCACTCGTTTCCAGACAAAACTACTGGTCGATCTTTCTGAAAATTTTAGGTATGTTCATAATGGGTCAAGGGTGATGCCGATGTTTTAGTTTACCGTTACAGCCGTTACTAACGGCCTTAGCGCTTTTTCTCTTTATGGAATATATCAGAAAGTACTTAGCCGATCTTTGTGAAAATTAGCAGGTATGTTCATTATGGGTCACGGTTATGCCCGATGTTTTAGTTTAACCCCGTTATAGCCGTTACTAACGCTGTAACACCTGTAACGGTTTTTCTTCTTTTTAGAATATATAAAAAGTACTTGGCCGATCTTTCTGAAAATTTGTAGATATGTTCATTATGGTTCACAGATGATGCCCGATGTTTTAGTTTACCGTTACAACCATTACTGACGGCTGTAGCGGCCTGTAACGGTTTTTTCTTTTTTTATGGAATATCTCAGAAAGTACTTAGCCGATCTTTGTGAAAATTAGCAGGTATGTTCATTATGGGTCTCGGATGATGCCCGATGTTTAGTTTACCCCGTTATAGCCGTTACTAACGGCTGTAACAGCCTGTAACGGTTTTTCTTTTTTATAAAATATCTCAAAAAGTACTAGACCGATCTTTCAGAAAATTTGTAGGTATGTTTATTATGGGTCACGAATAATGCCTGATGTTTTAGTTTACCGTTATAGCCGTTACTAATGGCTGTAACGGCCTGTGACGCTTTTTCTTCTTTATAGAATATCTCAGAAAGCACTTGGCCGATCTTTCTGAAAAATTGTAGGTATGTTCATCATAGGTCACGGATGATGCCCGATGTTTTAGTTTACCGTTACAGCCGTTGCTAACGGCTGTAACCGCCTGTAACAGTTGTTTTTCTTCTTTATGGAATATCTCAGAAAGTACTTGGCTGATCTTTGTGAAAATTAGCAGGTATTTTCATTATGGGTCACGAATGATGACCGATGTTTTAGTTTACCCCGTTATAGCCGTTACTAACGGCTGTAACGGCCTGTAACGGTTTTTTTTCCCTTTATGGAATATCTCAGAAAGTACTTGGCCGATCTTTGTGAACATTAGCAGGTATGTTCACTATGGGTTACGGGTGATGCCCGATGTTTTAGTTTACCGTTATAGCCGTTATTAACGGCTGTAACGGCCCGTAACGCTTTCTTCTTTATGGAATATCTCAGAAAGTACTTGGCCGATCATTATGGATTACGGAACGGGATGATGCCCGATGTTTTAGTTTACCATTATAGCCGTTACTAACCGTTATAGCCGTTATTAACGGCTGTAACGGCCCGTAAAGGTTTTTCTTCTTTATGGAATATCTCAGAAAGTACGTGGCCGATATTTCTGAAAATTTGTAGATATGTTCATTATGGGTCACGGATGATGCCCGATGTTTAAGTTTACCGTTATAGCCGTTACTAACGGCCCATAATGGTTTTCTTCTTTATGGAAAATCTCAGAAAGTTCTTGGCCGATCTTTCTGAAAATTTGTAAGTATGTTCATTTCAGGTCACAGACGATAGCCGATGTTTACCAGAATAGCCATTACTAACGGTTACACCAGCCCAAGACGGTTTTTCCTCTTTATGGAATATCTCACGCGTATTCAGGATAAACTGGGAGTACGTTTATATGCTTTGCATCTTGTTTTTTTTTTTTTTTTTTTGATTTCTCAAAATAAAGAAAAAACTTTTTTGAAGTGGCTTCAAATCTGAAATCACTTATAACATTGTAAAGAACAATATACCAAAGTATTGTGCTTGTTGCACGAAGTGCACAATTCTGGTTAATTTTGCAACATAGAACCCCCGCTATTACTACTTAAGAGTCAGGTGGTGTTTTTGGTATTGCTTTTTTTTTTTTTTTTTAACTGTAGAGTTACCTTTCCCTGAGCTCTGTGTTCGACTTTTAGCCAGTCGGAAACAATATTAATGCTGATTGTTAGCTTCGTAGAGTGTAGTCTACATCCACCACACCTACTTGCTTTTTTTTTTTTTTTTTTGTTACGGCCGAAATGCATTTAAAAAAAAAACTCATGTTTTTATTTATTACTTTTCGTTAGTTTCAAAGCGAGGTGACTGAGTTTCAAAGTGAGGTGACTGCAGGCGGAAATTTAAACAATTAAAAAAAAAAAAGAATTATTATCAAGTCAGCCAAACAACACGAGCAAACAAACTACATGTACAAGACAAACTGTGGCGCGTTTCGACCTCTTAGGTCTTCTTCAGGCAAGACGGACAACATTCAGGACAATAAACATGAAGAGCGATTATCACTCATCTTCTCCTTCTTCGTTTTCATTGTCCTGAATGTTGTTTACACAAACTTACAATACTTCATATCAATTAAACAAGTACGTGCACAGAATTTACTCTGTTCGAGAATGAGACCCCTTGAAGCAACTGACAGAAAACTCAGAGACTGAATAACACGTGGATCGTCACTTTTCAAGCCAATGTGGATTACTTATAGTATTATACAATCGAAAATGTTGGTCTTTTTCGTTGTATATAGCTCGGTTATTTAACATCCGTTTTTGATGAGGTGTCACGACGTACTTTA
>CM031613.1:14632280-14655004 GCA_018398815.1 Conus ventricosus
TATTTTTTAAAATGTAAAATAGAGAGCAAGAGGAAAAACCACAGAACATTTTTAAAATCCTACTGTAC
Source organism: Conus ventricosus (assembly GCA_018398815.1). NCBI lineage: Eukaryota > Metazoa > Mollusca > Gastropoda > Neogastropoda > Conidae > Conus > Conus ventricosus. The sequence continues at coordinate 14,632,349 of CM031613.1, forward strand.
AGTGCGTTCTTTAGACATTTATAATGTAAATAGAGAGCAAGAGGAAAAAACCACAGAACTTTAAATTCAAATCCTACTGTACAGTGCGTTCTTTAGACATTTATAATGTAAATTAGAGAGCAAGAGGAAAAACCACAGAACATTATTCAAATGCTACTGTACAGTGCGTTCTTTAGACATTTATAATGAAAATAGAGAGCAAGAGGAAACCCACAGAACATTATTCAAATCCTACTGTACAGTGCTTTTTTTTAGACATTTATAATGTAAATAGAGAGAAAGAGGAAAAACCACAGAACATTATTCAACCCTACTGTACAGTGCGTTCTTTAGACATTTATAATGTAAATAGAGAGAAAGGGGAAAAAACCACACACATTATTCAAATCCAACTGTAAAGAGTGTTCTGTGAAAGATATTATAATGTATATAGAGAGCGAGAGGAAAAACAACAAACTTTATTCAACCCTACTGTAAAGTGCGTTCTGTGAAAGAGATATAATGTATAAAGAGAGCGAGATGAAAAACAACACAAACATTGTTCAAACCTGCTGTAAAGTGCGTTCTGTGAAAGAGATATAATGTATATAGAGAGCGAGATGAAAAACAACACATTGTTCAAACCTTGCTATAAAGTGCGTTCTGTGACCAGGTGGTGACGCTCTGGTACCGTTCCCCGGAAGTCCCGATGCAGGCGGAGTACGGAACGTCGGGGACATCTGGAGCTGTGGCTGTATCTTTGCTAAACTCTTCACCGGGAGAGCTCTCTTAAAGGGGCAATTCAGAGTTGAAAAACAACACAACATTGTTCAAACCTTGCGTAAAAGAGATATAATGTAAATAGAAGCGAGATGAAAACAACACATTGTTCAAACCTTGCTGTAAGTGCGTTCTGTGACCAGGGGGTGACGCTCTGGTACCGTTCCCCGGAAGCAAGCGATGAGGAAGGGGATGGTGGGATGGACAGTGAAGCAGAAACAACTTCTTGGATAGATCACACCTGAAAGGAAACCAACAACAAGCAGGAGTAAAAAAGCAGGAAAATCATGGGGTGGGCCAGTCACGCAGTAGGCAAACCCATGCTGCTGAGGATTAGAAAGAAATCTCCACAGAAGACCATCCCACAGAAAGACAGCAGTCAACAGCTGAACCAAAGTGTGCATAGTGGAAACACTTCCTCCTCTACTGCTCTTAATGTGGACCATCCTGCCCAACCATCAGATTTAACGAAACCCAGCTGCAAGAAAGGCCCCAAAGACTACAGCCGCTTCTTCTGGCAATAGTGCTGAAATCTCTTCCAGGGTACCTCTCATGGCCACGGAGCAGTACAAAGAATTGGCTTTATTGGAAGTAAAAGAAAGCATGGAGTACAGGGGCCCACATTGCACGTCTGACTTCAAGTGGAGGGATAGATTTTATGAGCATCTCTGCTACCACTACCACTACCCTTGTTTCAAGTGTGCTCATTGTACTTTCTGCAAATTCAGTGGGTCTTCTGTTGTGAACCACAGCAGAAGAACACATTTGTGAAGAACCAGTTGTACACCACTTGCCCAAACAAACCCTTTTAAAACAGAATAGAGAGAGTGGTGAATCAGTCTTACGTCAGAGTGACAGAGCCCTACACAGAAAGACGCGTGCAAGCTTATGAAGAGCTAGACCCGCGAAAGAAAAGAACGACATGGAAAAGGGCAAAAGCTGCAGAAGAACTGTGAAATGTCATAAAGCAAACAAAACTTAAGACCAAGAAAACAAAGGAACTTCTTCCATGTAAAGAAAATCATTAAACTCGCGTCCCCAAGAAATTGAAAGCCTTGAAGAAAGGGACTTGCAAGGGCCCTGTGATCGTGTGGGTGTGGCCTACCAGAGACCCGTGGGGCCGTGACCGAGGGGAACTGGTGCGCATGCCACAGTGGACGGTTGACACACGGTGTCACGTGATTCAGTCAGTGGCCAGACAGTGCATTGATAATATTGCATGGGTTTGGAGCTCAATGTGGGTATGAGGTACACAAGTGTGGTGGAGTTGTGCTGGTTGCGGGACTCATTGAGAATAGTGTGTACTTGTGCGGAGTTTCTTCAGGGCTAGTGCGTAGTCGGGAACCTCCAGTTGCGCTCAGATCGCATACTGTTTGTTGCTAGCTCTGTGTGGTAGGGGTAACCTAAAGTCTAAACACACCCGAGCCCATCCCCCGTACGACCCCGATAGTGTCATGGATCCAAAGGCCCCTACGGCAGATACCAAACCTAAGGTTAGTGACCAGGATGCGGGGGTGGATCAAAAACAGGGGAGGGGGGCTTATGCAAAGTTTGTAAAGTTGGGAGCGGCGAGGGGTTTTAACTGGGGGAGACCTCGCCAAGTTTGTCACCAACACTGGGTCCGTAATGAGGATGAGAAGATAGCGAAGAAGCAGAGTTGGAGCTCCGGATGGAGGAGAAAGTGAGGCAGAAGATAAAGGATGAAGAAGAGAAGCTGCTAGGCAGAGGGATTAGAGAGGCAGAAGATGAAGGATGAAGAAGAGAAAGCGCTAGGCAGAGGGAGTTAGAGAGGCAGAAGATGAAGGTTTGAAGAAGAGAAAGCTGCTAGGCAGAGGGAGTTAGAGAGGCAGAAGATGAAGGATGAAGAAGAGAAAGCTGCTGGGCAGAGGGAGTTAGAGATGAAGCAGAGGAAGATTGAAGAGGAGAAAGCTGATAGGCAAAGGGGGATTGAAGAGGAGAAAGCTAAATAGGCAGAGGAAGATGGAGTTAAAGCAGGCCGGAGTTAGATCTCAAGAGACGGAAAGATAAACTGAGTTAGAGGCAAGAGAGCGTGAGTTTAAACATACAAGAGAGACAGGCCTCAGATGAAGCAACGCATAAAAAAACGCTTGATTGAGGTGAAGGAAACGAAGCGTGTCCACCTTGAGCCGTTAGGAGAGAACGACGACGTGGACGCTTCATCGCCCAATTTGAGCGTGTAGCCCAGATGTGCAAGTGGAGCGAGACCTCAGGGCCCCACCCGTCTGATGTCTCTGCTGAGAGGAAAGGCTAGAGAAGCAGTGTTTGCGGTTAAGTGTGGAGGAGTTAGGCGATTTATGATCAGATAAAGAACGCCCTGTTCAGCCCTTCAGGCTAGATGCTGAGGCATAACCGGGGGAAAAGTTTAAAAGCTCAAGAAGGACGCTGCTGAGACTTTCGCCCAAGTGCTGGGAGGGTGAAGCGGTGGTTTTCCCCCTGGTGTGCGGGGAGCGGCAAGGACGAGAGTGTGGCAGAGGATGTAAGAATCTGCTTTTCCAAGAACAGTTTTACCGTTGCTGTCACCCGAGTTCACGATTGAGGTCCGGAAGACATGCCCCGGAAAATGTTGAGCAAATGGCAAAGGAAGCTACTGTTTTAGCAGAGGGGCCCAAAAAATTGGATGGGGGGGAAGCGAAACAAGACCGATCAGTTAACCAGCTCAACCTGGGAATAGGGATGAAACGACAGAGAGGCAGCCCGTAGAGAGGTCCCAACAAGTGATGATGCACTACAGCAGCTGAAAGGAATCAGAAGGGCCCCAGATCGACCATAGTTTGTTTTAACTGCAAGAAGCCAGGCCACATCGCTAGAAATGCCCTGAGCCCCATTCTGTTGGAGTGGTTCATTTTTCACCAGCCCCAAGCTCGAGTAGTCCCTACGTTGTGTCGCCCATGTGCTGAGCAGCATACGACCCTGCGTGCGTTGTAGAAGTTAACGGGGCTCCGCCAATGGATTACGAGACACTGGTGCCGGATACACCGTAGTGGCCCAGTGGTTTGTGCCAGCAGACGCGTACACAGGAGAGACGGTTCCAGTAGTGTTGGCTGAGTCCCGGTGTAGGTCTGTGTTGCCTGTGGCGGGTAATAGAGTTGAAGTCGCCATTCATCGAAGGGAAGTTGGAGGTATTTGGGCATGAATAGCCCTGTGCAGGAAGTCCTGATCGGAACTTCGCAAAGAAAGTGGAGATTCCGGTTGGATACGTGTGCCTGTATACGCAGACCAGCGTTGGTAGGGGCAGGCAGACACGTGCGCAGAGAGCCAGGGAGCACAAGAACCAGTATCGCTGCCCGTCGAGGAGTGCATTCTGAAAAACCTCTACCCAGCAGTTAATTCAGATGCGGACCAGGATGAAACCTTGAGGAAGGCTCGGAGTGCGTGTGAACAGGGACGCACTTCCACACCAAGTCTGGACGAGTCGAGTACGCTCGGAAATCTGGTGTACTGGTAGGCGGTTTGAGGGTCCCAAGGACGTAGCGAGTCAGATCTGCGCCCCAGCTGAACTACGGATCACGGTGATGAGCTAGGCCACGACGTACCCATGTCTGGTCATTTAGGTACCACCCGAACCAAGGAGCGAGTTGGTCGCCATTTTTTATTGGCCAGGCAGGCATGCTGACATTCGTGGGTTTACTGCCATCATGCGTCCAGTGTCAGCGTACTGGGGGATAGGGAAGAGTCTCAAGAGTTTCCCTTGTAAGGAACCCACTGATGCGCAGGTCCATGCAGATACTGAGGGATCTCTGGTTGCAACCAGAAAGGCAAGAGTTCCGCACAGCGGCAGAGGACGTTAACTTAAGGGAACAAGCTGAGACGTGTGATTTGACAAAGAAGAATTTGGGGCAACAGCAGGTTGCAGGTACAAGCGACATTTTCATTTGAGGACAAAAACCCGGGAAAGGGTAGCTGTGGGGTCTAGAGTACTAGTGGGAGGATCACAAGGGGGCACTGCAGCTGCACCCCATTCCAGTTTACGGTGCAGGCAGTGTCTGGAAAGGGGACAATGTGGCGGCAGACTTCTTGAGTCGTTGCAGTAGAGAGAGAGAGAGAGAGAGGGGGAGAGAGAGAGAGAGGGGAGAGAGAGAGAGAGAGAGAGAGGGGAGAGAGAGTAGAAAAGGGAGGGGGGAGAGAGAGAGAGAGAGGGAGAGAGGAGAGAGTGAGAGAGGAGAGAGAGAGAGAAAAGAGAGAGAGAGAGGGAAAGTACCATTTACCTGTCATGTGAAGTTGACATTGACGAAGATATGCATGTGTCAGTGTCTTTGGAAGAGAATGACGTAGCAAAGTGTTGCTGGGGGGTGTGGTTTTTGTACCCGGGGTTTGCATTAGCGGTCGTGCATGGTCAGAGCACCCTCAGTCATAAAATTTATATGTAGAGCTTTAGTGTAACGGCTCCCTGTAAGTGCCTGCGTTAAGGTCGTGGAAGGCCCAGAATTGGACCAGGTTGAATAATGTTTCAGTTTAACACTGGATCAGATAAAAGTGGGGTTTTGGCATTACCATAACCAGGGTCAAGTGATTTGAGTTTGATAAGATCACTACTACTTTATTAGTGATGCATTGTCCCTCATTGCGTTTTTCCCTAGTTGAGATGTTTGCTGAAGGTTTTTGTGGCTTTTGGTTTGGCCATTGTTATTGTTTGTGTTTTTTTGCACACAGTTCTGTGCAGATTTTTATGTTTTGTATTTTTTCCGTGCCCCTTGTTGAGTTGCCCACTCCTTTCTCCTTCTCTCTGTCAAAACCCCTCAAGTTCTTTTGTCACTTATCACCTTAAAATTGAATCAGCCCATGTTTTAGGTTAATATATATTGTTGCTTGGGATTTTTGTTTATTTAAATTGTTAAAAAATTGGGTATAATCGTACAGTCAGGTTTTGGTTATTTGTGGTCTGGGTCTGTGCGTTTAGGAACCTGGGTTACAAAAAAGTGGGGCTCGTGGGATATTATTAGGTAGGCGAAATTTGTAGGCAAACTTTAAAGTTGAGCAGGGCTGATCAACTTGAAGGTGATATGACTGGGACTGTGGGGGTGCTGAGGTAGAGGGGGGAGAGGACAGCGGCAGAGAGTGCAGACCAGTTTGCTGCTCTACAGAGGAGACTGGAGCGTTGGAGGCGGAGAACAGGGAGCTTCATGAAAAGCTCGCGACTCGGGGCCAACACCATGAGCTGAACCTGCTCGCCCCCATCCCCCTGTCACTGTCCACGTTCAGGCTCCGGTTCCACCACCTCGCTTGGGCATATTTACAGGCCTAAGAAAAACCGACTGGGGGTGCTGAGGTCCATTTCTCCAAATGGCAAGACCGTGTGAAAAAATACATACAGGAATCAAAAGATGGTAAGGAATGCTGTCGGGTATAAAGGGCTAGCCTGAGAGGTGTGGCGAGCGAGCAGGTTCAGATTTTCTCGTCAGGGTTTAGCCATTGTAGGGGCCCCTCACAGCCATCTATGACAGCACAGCACTGCTGAAGTCTGTATGCTGAGTTTGTCCGGATGCAGATGGAGAAGAAGGGAGCTCCCATCGGACTTCTTTTCCGGGGTTTGGTCTTCATTTGCCAACCTGAACAAGGAGGGCCCAAATTCTCGGCGATGATGCGGCCAAGAAATTATCATAATTTTATGACGAATATTTCCCATGGAGACAGACTTCTCCTCCCCGAACTTCGTAACGAGTTTGGCACACCAGGAGTTGAGCCCCTGACCCTGCCCGGGTGCTGCCGTAAGCTGAGAATATTGGGAAAGGGGAGGGCCAGTCAAGCGTCCCTTGACATAAACCCCGTGTAGCTGCAGCAGCGGGTTAGAGTGATTATGATAAGTGGCACCATGGTTGCAGAGAAACTGTCGAAGCGCCATCTGTCCCTGATCAAGTTCGGCCGTCCCGTGCCCCCCGTGGCCCCTTGCTACCGCTGTGGTGAGATTGGCACTCATTATAAACGTGATTGCCGGAATCCACCAAACCCAGCCAGAGTTGCTGCTCCCAAGCGCCGATTCCAGGATTTAAACTTCTAACAGTTGTCGACGTGGGGGGTCGGCAACTGGGGAAACATTTTTCAAAAAACTATCACCCCAGATGGCCAACAATCTGCACGTGGCTGCTGAGTTACTCGACAGGGGGCCTTCATGTCCGTGGTGGGGACGTTGCGGAGTCCTTTGTGCGTTGGGACTTCAGCCCGGACAGGAGATTTTCCCTGTCAGGAATATCATGGGAGCGGGATGCAACTAGTTTAAAGGGAACCTTAGGATCCTTCCACGCCCAAAAGAACAATTCCCTTTTCGGGCCTTGAAATAATGACATTAGATTAGATCATCAAACATTGAGGTGACAATTTACAACAAGTCTCGTCAAGACCTCAAACTTGATCACCATACAGTTTTTGCTGAGATGCATCATCAGACGGTAATGACAATGATTTAGAAGCTCTTGTGGGGCCCCAAGCTTGAGGCTGACATTCTGATTGAGGACATTGGCACTCGCTGCCTCATTGTTAGTGGGTCAAAAATAATTTTATTGTGTGTGAGCCCATTTTATGAGAAAACCTTTCACATGTCCCAATTGAGAAATGACTCCAGAATTGAGGGTATTTGGGGGCTGGGGGGGAAATTCTGTGCCTATTTAGGATGCATTCGTGTGTCTGTTTCAATGCCTAGTGAATTGTTGGAGTGGTGAGAGTGAAGATGTTCTGATGTGGTATGTCCTGATACTGATTTTTCTAGACGTGTCCCAGTGATTGTTGGCACAAATATTTTGAGAAGCTTTGCTGAGATATGCGGCGGTTGGCTGGCCCAAATTTTGCCCAGCTCCTTGCATATCTGTCCTGTGGTTGCATTCGTGTACTGTGACCTCACTTCAGGTGATGATGGGAAAGGGTTTGGGCTCGGCAAAAGTTCGAATTCCTCGGATTTTGATTCCAGTAGGTGGGACAGCTGAAGTAAAATTTGTGTCACAAAACCCAAAATCCAAGTATCGGGATGCTGTTTTGGCCCAAGAGCCAAAAGAACCATCATTCCCTGGGGTGTTGGGATGTAGTGGGGTTGTAAGGTTCAAAAAAAATGCTTGTCCTCTATCAAACTTGGGTTGTTAATGAGTCTAATCAAGTTTGTGATTTAAAAAAAGAACCGGTTGTGGCTGACATCCTTGTATACAATCATGAGTATGACATCCAAAGGTTGTGCCCGACTAGCACCCCAGGCAAACAGATTCGAATCTGTTGCATTTTCAGGGAGTGTGCAGACCGAAGGTGGGGGGGTTGTCAGGAAAAATGATGTCAGGTTCCAGTTTGGTGAGGCTCAAGAGACACACCCCGAGTGGTTTCAAACATTTAACTAGACTGCAATCCCTAAAAGGAGCATTTGTTACAGGAGAGTTTAATATATGGTAGGGCAAATGTAGGGGACCTTTTGACATTGAATTCTCATCAGGACCTGACATCAGGGAAAGGGCAAGACCCATTCCCCCTAAAGATTTTGAGGATTGTAGGGAACATATCAAGGGATGGGTTTGGGCTCAAAGATCATTCGTCCATCAAACTCGCCATTTGCCAGTCCAATAGTATTAGTCAGGAAAAGAGTTTTTGCTCTTAGGATGTGTGTTGATTACCGCAAGCTAAATGCCAGAACCATTAAGGACAGCTACTCTTCCCCAAAAAAGAAGATCTGCTACTCACCCTAATTTATGCACAGTATTTCACCACCTTGACCTGTGTAATGCCTATTACCCGGTCCCCCAAAGACTGAAAGAGCCAGTAAATACTCGGCCTTCATTACACCTTTCGGGTTGTTTGAGTGGGATCGGTTTCGCCCGGGGCTAGCAAACGCACCTGCATGTTTCAAAGGTTAATTTGGGGACAGTATTTAGTGATATGACCTGACACAGTTGATCATTTTTCTGGATGACTTCTGGGTTTATGCAAAGTCTTTGAAGAACTAGAGGATAGGGCAGTTAGGGTGTTAGGAAGATTGTGCAAATTTTGGATTAAAATTAGACCCACGAAATGCAAGTTTGGGGCCACTGAAGTTAGGCACTTAGGTTATGTCATTTCCAAAGGTTCCATTCGGCCTGATCCAGACAAAATTTCTGCAGTCAAGGAACTGGCCCAGACCAAAAACGTTGAAAGATGTCAAAAGTTCATAGGCTTTGCAGGGTTTACCGCCGTTTCATACTAAAAATTTTCCTCTTTAGCCAGGCCTCTGAATGATCTGACAATTGGGTATGCCCAGGTGGTATTCCAAGTCTGGGAAGAGAAAGGGCCAGCTAACCCTTTCATCATGCATTATCAATGCTGGGGAGAGGAGCAAGAGAAGTCTTTCCAGTCCCTGATATCAGCACTAACAAGTGACCTGGTCCCTTGGCATAGCTGGGCCGCTCAAAGCCCTTCACTCTGCATTGTGATGCAAGGGGGTTGGGTTGGGCGCAGTCCTCTACCAAGAGTTTGGGGCAAAAAAAAGGTGATTGCATATGCCCGTCGGGGCCCCAACAAGTCGGAACAAACTACCCTGCCACAAGCGTGAATTCCTTGCTTTGAAATGGGCAATGGTAGACAAATTAGGGACTACCTGTTGGGAACTAAGGTCACAGTAGTCAATGACAACAACCCTTATGTTTCATCTTAAAAATGCAAAGCTGGATGCTACAAGCCCCAGGTGGCTCACATCCCTTTCAATGTTTGATTTTTACTGAAATATAAGAAAGGCCTGACCCATGTAGATGCTGACTCGCTGTCTCGTTTGCCCGCCATGACCTATCTGTGGATGACCAAAATAGGGAATCTTGGATAGGATAGCATTCTTGGTGGTTTAAAACTAGGGTGTTTGATAAAGACCAAGCAGATGATGATTCAGTCTCAGTGATCAAGAGTGCGTAAGGCAATCATATTGTCCCATCATGTACATGTTTGAGGACACTGAGGCGAAGGTACTCCCCTATAAATCCGGGAGTAGATAAGATTCAACTGCTGTTGAACAGCTCATGACTGACCCCTCATATATTTCGGATGCCCTTTTAGATCCCAAAAATGAACGTAGGCCCCTAGATATCATAAATGATTGGAGGAAAAGTTCAGTTAGCTGACAAAAATTTTAGCATTTTGTTATCAAGTGCCTTGAGCGCAACAAAGAACTTGATGTCTCAGGCATGTGTAGCCCTGAAATGAGGGGTTTATTCAAGGAACAAAGAAATTGTTTCTGGGAAGGGTGTCCCCTAAACCCCAAAGTTTAGGCAGAAAAAAGAAGTCGTCAGTGGCAGTTACTACTTCCTTGCCCTACCCCAGTGCTGTGATAAAGGGTGTGCATGAAGACTTGTTCCCCACACATTTTGAGAATGGAATCACTCAACTTAGGATGCGTTTCTTTTGGCCGCATATGGCAAGAGACCTAGAGCAAAAAAAAAGAACTGCAGCCCGGTGTATAAGGAAAGACGCAAATGTCAGAAGGCCCCAATGACTCAATTGTTACCAATATCCCTTGGAGTTCTGTCAATAGATTTCCTCACCATTGATACAAATGGACAGAAGCAAAATGACTTTTTGATGATTTGGGCCATTTTACAAAGTTTGGGCGGCTGTTGTAACAAAGGATCAGACAGCTAAAAACTGTTGCCAAAGCGTTGTGGCAGGACTTTTTCATGCCTTTTGGTTTTTGCAAGAGGATATTGTCAGGGCCAAGGTAGAGACTTTGAGGGCCCGATTGTGAAGGAGCTTTGTCAATCTCTGGGATTGAAAAGTGTAGGACTCGCCTTACCATCCATAGGCAACCCCGTTGAAAAATGGAAAAAGGACACTGTTGAGTATGTGAGGAGCTTCGAAGATGATAGGAAAGTTGATTGAAAAGGAACCTTCCAGAGGTAGTGCTTTCTTACAATTGTTGTGTTCATTCCAGCACGGACACTCTCCCTACTTCCTTTCTTTGACCACCACCCTTTGACTACCAGTTGATCTTGCCCTTTGGTATTGACTTGAGAAAAAAAGAGTTAGGGTCGCCCAGTCAGTATGTGAGGGACCTGATGAATAGGTTGGCATTTTCTTATCAGAAGGCTTCAGATGAGATGGCAAGTCTCGAAACAAGAACAAGGCAAGGTATGACAAGTCGGCTAGAGCGGCCGAACTGGAGATAGGAGATAGGGTCCTAGTGCGGAAGTTGGGGCCCAGGTTAAACTCCAAAATATTGAGATTAGGAATAGAGTTTTTAGAAACTTACCCCCAATGGGCAATGACAAGCAAAGCACAAGACAAAACACGATGCATTTCCACCACTTGGGTCTTCATCAGGCGAAAAAAAAAAAATCACATTTAACATGTGGGACAGTACAAACTACGAAAAACAAAAAGAGAATGAAAAATGACTCATCCGTTAATGTCCATGAAGGCGCAAATGACCCCTGAGGCCATTGAAATTTGAATTTTTTCCAAAATATGTGATAGGTGGGAAAATTCTATTCATATTGTTGTCTCTAACACAGTGGTTTGCCAGTCTACACTGTTCAGGATTGAAACCAGCAGTGGACCGTGTGCAAAATGGTGAACTTTTTTCTCACGTCCCAAGGTTTCACTCTTATGTACTTCTCTGACCTTTCAGCCTTCTCAACCAAATCTTTCACATCTAAAAAACCAGTTTCCTTCAAAAAGGTTACCAACTTTGCAGAACATGACGACAGAAATTGTTCAGTGAAGGTATCCATGTCAGTTTCTCTGTGCTGCGCTATGACATACAGTCGAGAGAAAAGATTCACATCAGTCTTCAGTGTCGCAATCTTGTCAGCTTGCTTGGTCTTCTGTTTAGGACCAGAGGACCTGAACAGTGGCAGCGAATTTCTTTTGATTGAGCTGTGAATAGACCGGCTGCGATCCACCAAGACGGTCTGTCTGTAATCCTATACTGCTGTCTGCCAAGTGCTTCCACGTTGCGGACAGTGTTGACAACAGATTCACTCATGACATCACAGGTGTCCAAAGTTAGAAGTTCTGGAGAGTCATTCATGAAAGGATTGCCCATTTCATGATGGTCTGTGCAAGATTGACAGCATGCTGTCTGAAATTCTTCTGGAAAGCCAGCCCCTCTTCATGGTGGCAGTGATCATCATAGTCATCACTACAAATGTCTTCTTCGAACTCTTTCACAATTCTAGCTTGCTCTGGACCAGCAAGCATCCATTTTCTGAAGGCAGATGGGTTTTCTGTAAGCCCCAAGGCACCACCACAACCTTTCACCTGGCATTGTTTTGTTCATGGGCTTGATCGTCGGCATAGCCGAAAACCTGTTGGTTGTTTTGGAAAGGACCCAGAGTCCATGACGTATGAACTCTTCCAGGATGGAAGGTGGGAGGCTTTCCATGTCTCGGATGTGGACAGGTATCCATCGAGCGTAGTGATAATGATCCAATGCAAAGTACCAAGCTACCAAGGCTTTCAGTGATTCACATACATCACAAAATTTTCTTCACGATGAGCTCTGATGAAGATGAGGCCCAAAAGTTCAAGGTGGAGGATTGTGTCCCAATACTGGAACATTGGACTTCTGCTTATCATGTCTTGTCTCCACGCTTCTCTTACTTCATCAGTCTGGGGCAGGCCTGTCTTGGTGAAAGCTTCTTTCTGAAGTTTGGCCAAAGCCAAGGCACTGATCTGGTGTGCTGTCTGGTTCTGGTAATATGGGAACACTTCAGGAACGAGTCTGCTGTGCCAGACGATGCAACGCCTGCCTTTGTAAGTGCCACTGTCCAGCCTGAGCCCTCAAGGTAATCACCAAATGTCTTCCACGTTGCTTGCTCCACATGAAGGCCTCCAAACATAATGACGAATTTGTCTTCCCATGTGTCTTCGGCCAGGTCCATTGTATACACTTTGCTAGAGCAAATAATGGAGCATCCATTGTTACCACAGGAATTTGGCCTGGGTTAAGGAAGACTATTGCTTGTTTGAGAACATGTAAGCCATGCTTTACCATGGCAGCAGTTGCTGCTTTTTCATAGAAGAGTGGCAAGAGTTGAGTGAGTGCCTTATGAGCCTCTTCCAGTTTTGCACCATCCTGCTGTGATGCGTGAAAGGCTGACCAGGCAACTGTATCACCTTTTATAAGTTTGTCTTTATCCATTTAAGCCACATTGAAGAAAAAAAACAAAAAACAAATCAAAAGTGAGCAAAAATATATTTTAATTGACATATTCCAGTAACATCAGCTTTTTTGGTTTAAGAATGTTAAAAATGCTGTGAAATTGCTAAAAGAATTTTTAAATAATTGCAAGGAAGGGTTTGCTAGGATTGTTTCAATGTTAGGATCTGTTAACGTGTGACGCGTGACAAACACGCGTCACGTGACTACAAACAAAAGCATGCACGTGGTGGCTCCATCTCTTAATTTGACCTTTAGTATATGAGGAACCTTCACACAAGTTTGAGCATTCTGTCCAGTTGGTCCCCATGTTTTCCTCACGCTACGCAACTCACGACTTTTATAATAACTGTGTGATGTCAATAGGCTCACTCTCGCGCTTTCGCCACACCCGACAACAACATGTAGCTCACTTCCTCCAAACAGTCGTCTGCTGTCACTCCAACATTTATAACAGACTCAAAGAAATACAAGTTCCAACTTACTTGTACGAAAACCATTTAAACTTCACATTCATAATCTAACATACATTTGTGCACACAGGTATTCACAAATTAACTTAAATTAGCCAACCCTAAACATTACTTTATTTCTAAACTAGCTGACCTCCCTAACGAACTACTTCCCGACTGTAACTAGAACTCACCTAAACCTCTGACCTCCCAACCAAATTAAATAACTTCCCAAGTTCCCAACTAACAAATTAATTCACACGCCTACGCTCTCCCAATTACTCGAAACATTCTTACGACAACATTTTAGACTCATGCTCCCATCGCTCAATTATTCCGACATTCAATTCTTGTACAAACACCACACGCAACTACAAAGTCCAGCCTCGCGCAAGCTCTCTATAACATTACAGTTCACTCAGCCACGCGGTGTTCAACAGCGGCCGCCCAGCTATCAAACATGATGCCTGCAAAAGCGGAATAAATATATTAGAACTAAACAAACTCTTGTTCCTATTTCGAAACATCTTAAACCTCTAAGTCGAAATGAAACAACTGGAACCTAAATCCGAACTATGCTCACCAAGCAGCCCACACCTCCATGCATTCAGAAAAGGACCGAACACGGGTCGGACACGGCCTTATATCTCTACGCTTGCCTCGGCTTCACCAAGGCCATACTCCACAGATGCGGAGATTATAAAAAATCCCAAAAACTTTTAACACTATCACTAACACTTTCTGACATCACCCCCTCCCCGGGGGAAAAAAATAAATAAAAAATAAACTATTATAATTTTTTTTTAAAAAGACCAGCGACGACGGAGGAAAAGTTCCTCTGAAGATGGCTCCAAACTAGGTGTATTTATACCCTTTAGGGAAAATCCACTGATTAAGAGCTTCAAAATAACCTTAACCAAAGTTAATAATTGAGTACCACACTCAATAATTGACTAGTTCCCCGACTGTCAAATGCTCAATCCCTTTAGAGTAATTTGTTTCTATTACTCTATCCATTTAATGAAAATTCTCGTCAGAATTAACATTAGTCCTAGACCCCTGTCACAGGACATGGATACAAAAAAGTAACTCGAATACCACATATTCAAGAACTCTCTATGCCCCGTTCATAGGTTACACCCAGATTGTTGCATCAACATCCACAAATCGACCAAAGGTCCCTGGTCCTATCTAGAAAAATATGTTTATAATTAATAATCACATATAAATTCTACTTCTACTGTCAAATTTTCCATCCATGTGAGTCATAACGTTGATGAAAATGTTTTGTTTTTTTTGTCATCCAAATAATTCATATGGTCTTTCCACGTCTTTGAACATCTCTGAGTCACAACGTTGATTGAAAATGTTTATTCATTCCAAATGGCTTATAGTGTCTTTTCACGTCCTTGAACAGTTCATTGTGTTTTTGCAAGTGCGTGTAACGCAAGATCTGTTTGCCACATACAGTTTTTTAGAAAAGTTTATTTCACCCGTGTACGACGACACAAAAGCTGGACGTGGTCTTGAACATGTCGACGTCACACGTGGAAGTAGCTTGAACTTGCGATGCGATGGATGACAGCTACGGAGTGCAACGAGGGATGACAGCGACTTCCATCAGCCTTGTTACTGCAACAATCCATCTCACAACAAAAAAAACATGTTCTCCATCTAACAAGTTAATGCTATGATAATACAAGCATACGCATCCGCATGACCCTCACTCCACCAGACGAGACAACACATCCGCTTCATAATTACTTGCCCCTGGGATTGGCAAAATTGAAAATGAATAATCTTGCAGTGCAAGACCCCAGCGCAAAACACGCGCATTTGTAGGTTTAGCGTTTTCCAAGACTGAAAGCGTTTGTGACCGTCTCGACAATGAAGTGACGACCAAACAGATAGCGCTGGAATTTCTCCACGGCCAGATAAGCGCAAGGCACTCCCGCTCAATAGTTGAGTACCTTGTTTCTCTGTCCAGGAGCCTCCTGCTTGCGTATAGGATTGGGTGCACTTGCCCTTCTTTGGACTGCAGCAAAACCGCCCCTATGCCACTGATGAAGCATCAGTGCGCACAATGAAGGTCTGCGCAAAGTCAGGCAATGCCACGACAGGACTTTTGGATAATACCGCTTCACTGTGTCAAACGCAGTTTGACAAGCGGGTGACCACTTCACCTTGCTTGGACACATTCTCTTTGTCAAATCCACCAAAGGTGCCACTGTGCCTGAGAGTGCGGTATGTACCGACGATAAAATCCTGCCATACCCAAAAATGAACGAACTTGTCGCTTTGTTGTTGGTACACTGACTGACAAAACTTGTGAAACCTTGCTTGGTTCTGGTGACATCGCATTGCCCCGATGACATGTCCCAAGAAGGTAATCTTCTGATAGCCTACTTCAATCTTACTAGGCCGAGCTGTAGGTCCATGCAAAGACAACTCTCTCAACAAAGCGTCAAGTGATAATGTGGCGTGTCCAGCTGACAGTAGCCACCAAAATGTCGTCGAAGAAATTCAACGCATCGAACTTCTTCAAATGCAATTTCCTCATCATGCGTGCAAATGTGCTTGGGGCTGTGGTAACCCAAAAGGCATGCGCTTGAATTGAAACAAGCCCTGTGGAGTCCGAAAAGCGGTTTTCTCCCTATCACCCTCAGCCAAAAAAAAAAAGCGCACCTGGTAGGTAACGATCCCACTCTTTTGGTTGTCCATCATCAATTTCCTTAGCATGGTCTTTAGTGTACCATAAATCGTTCCACTAATCCATTTGTCTGGGGATGATAAGGAGTGGAATGAAGTTGCGAGACACACAACAATCTCAACAATTCCTCCATCATGTCTGAGGTGAATTGTGTCCCTTGGTCTGACAAAATTTCATGGGGAACACCAGTGCGACAGAAGATCACAAACAAAGCGTTCGCTACTGCTTCGGTCGCAAATGGTCTTGAGGCGAACTGCCTCCGGATATCTCGTTGCCATGTCTACACATGTGAGAAATGTATCGGCAACCTGAAGTAGACAAAGGCAGTGGACCGACAATATCCACCCACGACTCTCGAGAATGGTTCTTCTATCACAGGAAATGATTGCAAAGGAGCTGGCGGTACCTTGCCTTTGGAAAGGTCTTCTGGCAAATATCACAGGCCCTGCAGTATTCCTTAATATAATCTCCCGGTGATATCCTGGCCAGAAAAAAATACGGGACAATTCTTTTGTAGGTACTGTTGCTGGCCATATGCCCACCCAGCAGCCGTCATGAGCTGCCAAGAGGACAGACGGTCGCAACTCTTTGGGGACCACAAGTTGCCAGCACAATCCTTTCTGTCCGGTACCTATCACTGAGCGGTACAATAAGCCATTCCTGACCACAAAAACACTCAGTCCCTTTCTTTCCTGGCGGTTGTCCGGTTTTTGGAAACATGATTCCAAAGAGTTGTCACTTTCTGTAAATCGGTCACTTTCTCGGTTGAAACGTCCAATTGTGGAACTTTGGCAGTCAACAAAGGTCGGAAAGGTTTGTCAGTCTTCTTGTTTGTGCTCTCGTTGTGACAGCATTTGCAACTTCAACACAAGCAAATGTACAACAGGTATTCGACCCAAAATCACATCACACACAGGTTTATCAACAACACAAGCTTTGACACTCCCGGAAAAGCTAGGACAATCAATGTTGACAAACTGCTACAGGAAAATCAACAGTTTCACCACTAAACATGGTACAGGAGATGTTTCATCCACATACTGTTCTTTTGAAACCAATGAACTTTCTGACTCCCACTGTAGTACAACCTGAATCCAACATGACAGTAGCGTCCTGTCCATTCACTGTACCCTGACATGTTTGAATTTCATTGGGCAAGCCATGTTGTACAGACAACACAATGGAGCCTATCTGTGATTTCAGCATTGGTTTCGCATCACAGTCTTTCAGAAGGTGCTTACTGTCACCACACCAGTAGCATGTTTGCCTTTCTTTGGACTTGTGCTGGTTGGCACATTCTGTTGTGTGTTGACAAATGCTTTGGATTTTGTCATGTGTTCTTTCCTGTCCTCAACACGAAAAGTAGTATAGTGTTTCCTGACCCTCTGGTATTTGAAACATAAGATTTCCTTGGGTACCCGCCGTAGCCACGGTAACCCCCATATCCTCCTCTAGAATATCTGGAATCACCATTGTGGTGGATTCCCTGACACAGAAGCGTGTGCAAAATGGTGAACTTTTTCCTCACGTCCCAAGGTTTCACTCTTATGTACTTCTCTGAACCTTTCAGCCTTCTCAACCAAATCTTTCACATCTGAAAAACCAGTTTCCTTCAAAAAGGTTACCAACTTTGCAGAACATGACGACAGAAATTGTTCAGTGATCAACAAATCAAAAAGACCTTCAATGACTTTTGAACTCCTGACAAGTCTATCCATCGCATGAAAAAGCGGTGCAACTTATCAAAAAACTGGAAAGGTCTCACTTTGTTCTGGCTTAACAGTGCGGAATTTCTCACGAAATCCTTCCTTTGTACACTGAAAGCGCTCCAACAAATGGTCACTCAACTCTTTGAACGTTCTATTTGGCTGAGAGGATAACAGCTCATAATAATACGTCAAAGCCTTTCCTTTTAAACATCCGGAAAGAATTGATGCCCAATCATCCCTTTCCATCCCACAGATTTTGCATGCTGTTCAAATCTGAACAGGTAACTTTCAATATCATCTTGTCTGTCATCAAAGTAAGGGAATTTGGGACGGGTACGAGCTTGAGCAGAAGCTTCAGCTTGTTTTTTATCTTCAGCATATTTCTCTTTTTTCAGATTTTTTAGCGTTTCCTGCAACTCCAATTCTCTTTCTTTCAATTCAAGTTCTTTCTTTCCTCTTTCATTCTGTAACCTCAATTCTTTTCCCTTATTTCATTCTGTTCAGTCTGTAACCTCAATTCTTTTTCTCTCATTTCATTCTGTTCAGTCTGTAACCTCAATTCTTTTTCTCTCAATTCATTCTGTTTAGTCAACTCCCTTCCTTCAATTCCATTTCTCTGTGGTGCATTAAAAAATCTGCTTCATTCTTCTCAGCTTGCCTCAAAAGTTCTGCCTCATTCTTCTGTGTCTGCATCAAAGTTCTGCCTCATTTTTCTCAGCTCTTGCTCTAGCCTCTACCAGGCCCTCACGAATAATGCTTAGTTTTCGCTACTTGCGTCAACTTAAGCAAATCAGCTTCTTTCCAACTCAGCACGAGCTGATCTAGCGGGTCAAGAGGAACCCCGCCATTTAAAACTGGTACTCTTGTAAAAAAATAATAACTAAATCCACAGAGACGAAATATTGACAACTGTATAAATGAAAATTTATCTACACAAATTTTAACTCAATTTGAAGAAGAACAATGTAGCCCCCACTACAAAGGTAAGAAAAAATTATAGAGCTATTTGCTATGTATTTCCAGCAAATGAAATCACTGATTTTACTGCTGAATCCAATGTGTAGCAGTTTACAATGACAAATACATTTTTACTGACTCCAATTTTAACAAATGCAAGTATATTATTGCTTACTCCAACTTCAGCAAATACAAATATAATACTGCTTATTCCAACTTCAGCAGCAATTTCAATCTTATTATTGCTGACTCCAACCGCAGCAATTTACAATAGCAAGACACTGCTGAATTCGTTTAATACAGCAATGAATACATTTTCCACATTCACAATTACACAATATCCTACAAATGTAATATAAGTGAGACCCAGTAAATTTCCTATGTGATGGTGTGGAGGGGTAAGGGTTGTGCAGGTGAAGACAGGCAGATGGTGAGGAGTGCAGGAACCAAGGGACAGCAGCCAGTCAAGAAGACGCAGTGGACGCGTGGAGTTTTTCTCCTTTTATTTGCCTTCCATGATAAGCTCAAACCAGGAACGCAGCCCTGGGAGCAATCCCTCTCGTACAGCACTCAGCGCACTGAGCACTCTCTCTGCCTCTCACGCCAGTCGCTCACATCATGGAACACTCTGGAGGAACACTGCTCCATTCTCACACAGCGCGCCCACTTATATACCACCCTGACCGGACCGCAAAGCCAGCGACACAGCGCCGGAGCCGAAACGAGCCTCGCGAGGCCGAACCAACAGAATTTTGTGTTTTCTATGGCAGCTTCCGTGTTGTCTGGCTCGCTGTCCGTTCAAAACTATCAACACATATTTACTATCGATGAAAACCTCAGGACACGAGGAATAAAATGCGGTAAGTCACATTTGACCATTTTGTTCCTGTATTAAATCATTGCTGATTAATGTCCAGAGTGGAGCCACTTTTAACAAGCTTACGTCATATTTTCCTTTATTCCGATGAAAATACCAAAACAGCGTGAACATAATTTTGTAATGAATAAAAAGCTGGCATCTCGCTCTTTTCATACATATAAACTTCATTTTCCGAGACAGTGTCTAAGTGGAGAACTTTGCGTTTAAAGTTTGATAGAAAACACAGCTGACTTTTCACTTCGTCGGACCGTCCGGCGCCTACTTCTGACACAATTTTCAACTGAAAAATACTCTGTTGAAACGGTCTGTTAAATAATAAATTCTACACATTTTGGGAGTCATTAGCAAGATATCGATCGGGAAGTCCGAATTTCGTAGAATGATAATTTGGATCAAACTCCGACAGTAAACAAAGAAGGCGACTCGCTAAAGGGACCGGCGCTGTCAGTCATTTCGTATAGTCGCAAGCTTGTACAGAAAAGATCATAGGCATGCGATATACGAAATGAAAGCTTATGGACTTTACTTTTAACATGCATCTTCAGATTCTTCGGTTTCCTCTTACTTTTGTAAAATCAAGAATTATTCAATATTCATCGACAGACAATTGAAAATGGCGCCAAGATTGCTCGTGCGAAATACCAGTTTAGAGAAAATATGGGCTTCTCAACCAGTACGGTTGTAATGAATCAAATACATTAATTTTTGTGACTTCAGCGACGTACATACAACTATGTAGGTTCTGAGGTATTCATGATTTAAAGAATTTACACAATTAAAAAAAGGAGATTCGACCAAGGGAGGTAAGGGGAAGATAACTCTCGAACAAAACATTTCATCCACGAAAGGTAACCAAAAGAAATATATACACTGTTAGCACCCGGCTACACCTAAATATCTTTAATTTAACTAAATTGCCTGTCGTGACAGCCCGACTTTGATAACAGTCCAAGAAGTGACTCACCCAAGAGTACAGAGTTTTGCGCCTGGTACGATTACTCACATCAGACAGCAGCCTCACACCAGAATCCGTCTTTAAACCCCTTCCGACCGTTCCCTCGCAGTGGTCGAGAGTCGTCACGGCAAATAAAATATAGGAAAGAAAAATTGTATTAGAAAAACATTGCAGTATACATAAATTTCATACAGCAATAACTAGGAATCAATGTCACTTCTGAAAATGTAAATATTACTATTTTTCCGAAAACAAATCTAGAAAATGTTACACATATCCAAAAGTTTAACTGTTTCACTGACCATCCTACTACCGATGACAACAACACAATTATTGAAAAATGCAGGGTCGCCACTAATGTCACAAGCCGTTTACCTTGTTTTTACTCTGTTGAATAATAGAGAATGAAACGCTAACAGCTCACGACTTTTATAATAACTGTGGTGATTGTCAATAGGCTCACTCTCGCGCTTCGCCACCCGACAACACATGTAGCTCACTTCCTCCAAACAGTCGTCTGCTGTCACTCCAAATTATAACAGACTCAAAGAAATACAAGTTCCAACTTTACCTGTACGAAAACCACTTAAACTTCACATTCATAATCTAACATACATTTTTGCACACAGGTATTCACAAATTAACTTAAATTAGCCAACCCTAAACATTACTTTATTTCTAAACTAGCTGACCTCCTAACGAACTACTTCCCGACTGTAACTAGAACTCACCTAACCTCTGACCTCCCAACCAAATTAAATAACTTCCCAAGTTCCCACACTAACAAATTAATTCACACGCCTACGCTCTCCCAATTACTCGAACATTCTTACGACAACATTTTTAGACTCATGCTCCCATCGCTCAATTATTCCGACATTCAATTCTGTACAAACACCACACGCAACTACAAAGTCCAGCCTCGCGCAAGCTCTCTATAACATTACAGTTCACTCAGCCACGCGGTTTCAACAGCGGCCGCCCAGCTATCAAACATGATGCCTGCAAAAGCCGGAATAAATATATTAGAACCTAAACAAACTCTTGTTCTATTTCGAAACATTTTAATTAAGATCCGCCGCGTTTGCCGTGCGGTGCGACCTGTGTCGGAGGGGAATGAGATCCTGGTGATTGAGAGGGCCAGCGCTCTCAACACATCACTTTGGCTCGGACCTCTCCTAGACGGGAGTACACTCTTGGCCCGGGTGTACTAATTCGCTCCCCTTCTTGGGCTGGGTCAAGACAACAGTCCCCTTGCTGGCCAAGTAAACCCCTGCAGTGCTCAGCTCTCTGTTCCCGGGAGTTGGAGCATGATCAGGGGGGATAGGGTTGGTGGTGTCTGTGTGTCGTATGTCTCTCCCGAAGCCTGGAAGGGGTCAAGACATTGGTTTCTGGGCCCTGGCCCCTTAGTTGGACTCCAAGGTGGGTGGGTAAGGAGAGATGAATCACAATAAACTAAATATGACTTCTTTAAAAAACATTCCCCCCAAAGGAAGAGGAAGCAGCATCCCCTATTTCAGGGGATTGTCAAACAGAATAGTGACCCGATACCGAAGTTCGACAGAAGACAAACCTTTCAGCTTGAGCCCGTTGCCATTCAAAAGGGTTTTCAAGGTATAGCAGGTGACCCTCGGTCCATCAAGAGGTTGAGGAATGGCTCATTTTCATTCAAAGCAATTAATCACAAAAACAATCTGAACAGCTGCAGAAAGCAACAAAACTGTGGACAAGGAGATCAGGGTACTCCCCACAAACAATTAAATTCATCGAAAGGCGTGATTCGTTGCCGGGATTTACTGGTTGTTTCAGAGGCAGAAATTAAGACGGAGCTGGCGTCCAGGGTGTGACGGAGGTGCGCAGGGTACGAAAAGAAAGTTCAGAGAGAGTGGCCACCACACCCTCTTTTTGACCTGCAACCCTGTGCTGCACGGTCATCAAAAGTCGCTACCTTAATGTTCATGTTCAGCTGTACGTGCCGTCCCGTTGGAGGTGCTTCAGGTGCCAGAGGTTTGGCCATGTCCAGGGACCGGCTGTTCTGGGAAGGAGGTGTGTGGTATTTGCTGCAAGGTAACCATGATGGGCCGTGCAAAGATCGCCCATTGTGCTAACTGCGGTGCGACCATCC
>CM031613.1:14655104-14667604 GCA_018398815.1 Conus ventricosus
AATCACTTAACATACTTTTATTAAATAATAAAAAAAGAAAAAAATGTATCAACATTATATATAAATTTTTTTTAAAAAGACTGCTCTTGAGGGGAGGGTACTGGGGGTGTGGTTGATTTTTTTTTTTTTTTTTTTTTTTTTTTAGGGGGGTGGCCTAGAACCGGCCTTTTCTATATCTCTGCAGCCGACTGATTTTGTGAACTTCTGTTCTGTCCACGAACTGGCCCAAAAGGTCTACGTGGTGGTCGTTTGTCCACGACCTACGGAACGTTTGCTGAGGAGTACAGGGTCTTTCCGGACGGTGAGTACTGGTATTGACGAAAGTCACTCGAACCGCGGAAAGATCCCTGTCCGTTCCTAGGATAGGTATATCTTGAGGACTCAAAATGACCCACGATTTCCTTTCCTGTAACTTCCCTGTCCTGATGGATAGTACATGACGCATGAGACTCAAAGATGGAAAATTCTCCTTTCCTAGCACACGCCCTTATACTGGAGTGAGCGATACAATACTGATCAGCCATCTGACACATTCCTCCACGTTTTCAAATTGCCTTTCTTTAGGAAAGTGGCCAGATCTTTGCTCACGCTCTGGAAAAGTTGTTCTCTAAGAAGGAGATCTCGCAGTGATTGAAAAGTTTTGTTCGTTTTAGACAGATCGATCCATCGATCCAAACAATGACTCATCGGATCAGAAACGATGAAACGATTCTCCTTTTTCAGGGCGCACAGAACGGAAACGTTCGTGAAAACGATCAGCAGAACATTGAAATTTCTTATAGGAGTTCCTCTTTCAACTGATCCCAAGTTAAATTTTGTTTCGCTGCAAGTGAGTGGTTACAGTGTCAAAGCGCTACCCTAAACAACGACGCAATATACAATGTCCACTTTTCCTTTGGCCAACCACAAGACGTTGCGTGACTTTCAAATCGGAAAAGAAAAACTATCAATGTCATCCGTTTTTTCCTCAAAAGGTGGCAACTTTGGAATATATGCCGCTTTTGGTTGAGGCATCGGCTGCGGAACCGACTGGTGGAGGTTCCTCGATGCCTGTATTCTTCTAATTTCAGCATCAGTCTCTTAATTTCTAACTGCCTCAACTTAAATTGACGTTCTTCAGCTTCAGCTTCCCTCTGTAATCTTTTTTCTTCAATTTCAGCTTCCCTCTGTAATCTTTTTTCTTCAATTTCAGCTTCCCTCTGTGTTTATTTCTTCAGCTTCAGCTTCCCTCTGTAATCTTTTTTCTTCAATTTCGCTTCCCTCTGAGTTTATTTTCTTCAGCTTCAGCTTCCCTCTGTAGTCTATTTTCTCCCTCTCTCTTAGCCTGTCTGCCCTATCTGTGCATTGTTGACATAGTTAGTAAGTTTTTCTCCATCAAAACCCAAGCGTTCCGCTTTTTAACATATTTATCAAAATCATCCATAATGAATCGTCAGATATAAACACCAAACAATCTCAAAGTATGAATAAAAATAGGCGATATATGATGATATTATGTTCACAAAACCGTAATTATAGTATATACAAATACAGAATTCAATTTCCGGTGTAAACAAAAAACAGCTTACTTAAACAGGGTAGATATGAAATCCAAGGAATGTATTTTTCCAAAAAAAAAATAATTTGCAACTGTTATCAATTTGGAATTTACAAAACAAAATGAAGTTTAATACAAAACTGTTTTCCCTAAGAAAAGAAAAAAAAAAAATAATAACACAATAAAGTTTTCTGAAAATAAATTCTTTATAAAGTTTTAGTTCTCAAATGTTCTTGTTGTCAGTCTTTCTTTCTTACTTAATTTCAAACGAATTTACAAAACAAATGTACCGCCTTATACAAAAAATGAATATAAATTTACAAAACAAATGGAATCACAAACAATTAAAAAGAGGGGAAGAGACACAACTAGCGGAAATCCTACCTAAAATATGAAAATGTTGAAAGAAAACTAGATAGGAGCCTATTGAGGAGAGGTTTAAGAGATTTTGAAAAAGGGTTGAAAGGAAATGAAAGGATACACAGGACCGGAACAGTAAGAGAAATCAAGAAAAGCAAAAGAAGCCCACAGACAGCACCCTAGTGGTCACTGTCTCCCGTGAAACTGGAGACGGGAAAAAATAAATCACTGCACAATATACACACACTACAGTAATAATACAAAATACTAAACAATCAATCAATAAATGCACATTCACCCAAACTCAAAGAAAATCTCGCACCAACCCAGAAAAAAAAATAATCAAAAGATAAAATGTTTATTTGGGCAGAGCGGTAATCAACTCCACCACCTACACTACTAGCGTGACGGAGGAGAAGTTGATCCCACCACTCTGAGGGGCAAGGGGAAAAATCAAACTGAAACAATAGGAAAGCGAAAGAAATAGATATTTATCAGAAGGGAAAGACTATTGACTCCCAACGCCATGTCCCCCTGCTAAACGCAGGAAGAGGTTGGGGCTATCAGTCCTGGGAAAGGGGACAAAATTACTAATCCTCTAGGGAAGGACAGCGATTCCTCAACGCCCTGCCCCTTGCTGCCAGGTTCGAGCAAGAGGAGGTTGAGGCTATCGGTCTGAGCGTGGGGAAGGGTCAAAAGAAATCCTACCAAAAAAAAAAAACCCTTAACGGAGTAAGCAACCAAAAGAAATGTCAACCACCCTAAACACATATAGAAATAGAAAAAACAACAACAAATGCAATATTATACACAATAAATAATTAAAACTTTCTTCTTTTTTTTCCTTTCCTCAAACCCTTGAGGGCACAAATAGAAATCCTTTTTTTTTTTTCCTCAAACCCTTGAGGGTACAAATATAAATCTTTTTTTTTTAAACCCCAGGGCACAAATAGAAATCTTTCTTCTTTTTTTTTTTTTTTCCGGAGAAACAAACGGCAGCTACGCCGTGAAGCTGGAGTCGGGGTCACCACTGTCACACTGTCACTCTTGCATACCCGCATTCATGACAGCATTTACTCCATACGCACACGCAATCTTCCAATCACCCAAAGGAGCACTACCGATGTTTTTCTCTCTCCCCTCTCCTTCAGGGAAAACACTTTACTAATCACAAACAACAACTTGTAAACAGATGTTACACCTGTATCTCTCTCCGCACTGAGAGACAAATAAATCCGCACACCATGTATCTCTCCTCACACCGAGAGACAAATCAATCTTCACACATGTATCTCTCTTTACACTGAGAGAAAAAATAGTCTTCACACTTGTATCTCTCTTTACACTGAGAGATAAAATAGTCTTCACACTTGTATCTCTCTTTACACTGAGAGATAAAATAATTAGTTCCGCTTCTATAAAGCTATGGCCTTCACATTCCGTTATCCAAAATTCCGGACCAGGAGAATACATAACTCCCGTAATCACTGAGGACCTGCCTGCCTCAAGTAAAAAGCTTCCCTGCTTTCTCAATTCCCGTCTCTCTCTCTGAGACAATATACTGCCCCCTCGAACTCTCCCGTCCTGGAGATACGAGTCTCGACTTCTCTTCCGCGACTTCTTCTGTCTCTTGCGAACATGACGAGCTTCAACTCTCTCCCTGGAGTTGGTACTGGCTGGGGCTGAACTACCGGTGTGTTCCCCACACCATGGCCATCTTCAACCACCTCACGGGGTGAAAGATGGAAGGGTGAAGGGCGAAGGGTAAAGGGTGAAGGGTGAAGGGGCTGAAACACGAATAAGGTTCGTGTAAGAACCTGCTTCTCAATTCAACATATGAATTCTTTCTCTCTTCTTTAAGTTTTCCCCCTGTAGCTTTCCCCAACTATCTATCGCTCACCTGGTAATGACTGGTCCAGCAACGAGGACCACCGTCCTGACAGGTTCGAGGTCTCTAGGCCATCTGCTGGGTTAAAACTGACTCTTTCCCCCCTTCTCCTAGTGAGTGCATACTCAGTGTTCAAAACACATGACCAGCACTTACCTTACCAGCCCTTGTTAAACTCTCACTCAGTGGTCACTTTCACCCAATGA
This sequence comes from Conus ventricosus, assembly GCA_018398815.1. Lineage (NCBI taxonomy): Eukaryota > Metazoa > Mollusca > Gastropoda > Neogastropoda > Conidae > Conus > Conus ventricosus. The sequence goes on from CM031613.1 coordinate 14,659,096, forward strand.
CCACATTCGTTTCTTGAATGAGTCATACTCACAATTATTTTGGGGACGCCCGCTACACTAGTCAAGCCACATGAATATTCTTCCTTTAATTGTGGCACGGGGAAATGATTCATATCACTAACTACATGTGATGGAGCGTCACATGCCTTGATGTGAGGCAACGTCACATGACAGTGATGATGATGATGATGATGATGACGATGGTGTGGTGGTGGGTGGGCGTCGTTATGATGAAAATGATTATGATGACACACAACAGACAGAACTGGAGGAACCTGGTGAATATCGTTCTACAGTGCGGTACCCAGTGACCCTTCACAGTGTAAACAAGAAGAAGAAGAAGAAGAAGTAGTAGAAAAACGAAGAAGAAGATCATTATCAATTTTTATCATCTTCGTCGTCATCATCGTCATTATCGTTGTCGCTGTGGTCGTTGTTGTCATCACTTGTTCATCATCATCACATCATCATCATCATCATCATCTCATCACTCATCACCCTCATCATCATCATCATCATCCTCATCCTCATCATCCTCATCAATATCATCAACCTGTTAGGAGAGACACCATACAGTCACCTTCCTTTATCTTATTTTTTCTCAGTGAAAACCAAACGGTAAACCATCAAGAAAACAGGTGACATTTTGGGACACCCAGTTTTTTTCCATCTCGTGTCACTGTCCTTTTCGCTATTCCTTAACTACCCCCACCCCAAAGCCTCCCCCTTTCCCTTCCATGAAAGAAGGGCGGGTTGATAGCATTATTGTCAGTGGAGACTAAGGTATGACAGATTGGGGATAAGTGGAATGAAACTGGGGTAATCGGGGTGGTGAGGTGGGGGAGAAACATGCATGAATAGTGGGGGGGGGGGGGGGTAGTGGGAGTGGTAGTGGGGAAAGGGAGGGGTGGTGAGGTGGGGGAGAAACATGCATGAATAGTGGGGGGGGGGGGGGAGGGGGAGGGGTTAGTGGGGAGTGGTAGTGGGGAAAGGGAGGGTAGGGGGCATTGGGGTAGGGGTCAATTTCTGGATTAGGATGCTGACTAGGTTTGTCAAACCGTCATTTTGCGAAGTAATAGCAACAAAAATAAAATAAAAAGAAATCAGAATAGATGGAATACTCGCTAAAATCGAAACAAGATACGTGCATATTGTGTCCATGTGTCCGTCAGTTCGTTCGTCTGTGGTTTCACATCTTCTGAGACTTGTTTGAGAAACATTAGGGGAGTCCTCGGGTAGGATGTTTTACACAGGCACACACACACACACACACACACACACACACACCACACACACACACACACACACACACACACACACACACACACATCACACGCACGCACGCACGCACGCACGCACGCACGCACGCACACACACCACACACACACACACACATACACACACACACATGTGCACATGTGTGCGCGCAGGGCATACTCACACAAGCCAACAAATCACATGTACACATGCACATGTACTTCTACACACACACACCACACACACACACACACACACACACACACACACACACACACACACACACACACACACACGCACGTACGCGCGCGCGCGCTTGCATACACACACACACGCATACACAGGCATCATACTACCCGCACACACCACACACACACCACACACACACACACACACACACACACACAACACACACACACGCATACACACACATCATACATACCCGCATACACACACATCATTCACACACGCGCATGCGCTCGCGCACCGCACATTCTCGTGCACATACATAGGCCCGTGCCCACACACCCATACACATATGTGTGCACTCACCACAAACCACAACCACATACAACGAGAATAATGGCACAGCCAATGTTAGGTAGCTACTCAAGCGCGTTGGACTAATGCGTTTGTTAAGACATCTGCTAAGTCGTAGCTACGAGACCCTCATCTTAACTTCTCTCACCATCCTTCGAATGAGACTATAAACCGAGGTTCCGTGTGTGAACGCACGCATAACATCTCGCACACACGTCAAATCCCATCACCAACTTTCGAAGAGTAGGTCAGTTTGGCCGTTGATATGAATGACACGTTACACATAGCTTGCACCCTGCGTGAGAAAATGGAAAGAATGAAGGAAGTAAGGAAAATGAGTAGACGATATTGATTGGATGCACGGGAAACGACTGAATGAAGCGCCAGCTGGCAGCTCTTCAGTCGGCACTACCTAGGTAGGCAGCCCGGTGTGTAAACGAGTGTTGATTGTAAATGCGCTTAGAGCTTGGTCTCTAGCCGAGAATAGGCGCTATATAAGTATTCATTATCATCATTATCATTAGTCATGAACTCATTTGTGCGTCAGCTTTGAATCATGCGCAGTGTGGGGTCTCAACATTCAGCGGATGTGGTGTAGCGTATATGGACTAGTCCGTACGCAGTGACACCTCCTTGATGAAACTGAAACTAAAACCTCGTGTAGTACGCGCGCGTTCTTCGTGAAGGGAGGGGGGGGGGGGGGGGGTTACTCAATCACGCCGTCTCCGTCTGGCGTCACTGGGAGTTAGGAAGTGAAGTCCTCGCATGTGCTGGATCGCGACACGCACTGACAGACACTGATGAACACCGTGACAGATGCTCAGCAGCGGGGCAGTGTCCCCGTAGGTGCGCGGCCTGTCGGCAGCCTGGTACTGGCTGCTCCCAGCGGACTAGTGGCAGTGAAGATGTGACGGAGGGAGGCTGGACGTGGCTTTATGTGTATACGGAAAGCTTGAAAAAGGCGAGTGAGCAGTTAGGCCTTTAAGACGGCACGGAAGAGGAGACATCAGATGGGGTGGGGGTGCGGGATGCACTTTGCAAAGTCTTTACTATAAGGGATGTAGGCACGACCGCACACATGTCCACACACACACAGGCACATACGCGCGAGTACACACACACACACAAACACACGCATGCACACACACGCGCGCGCACGCAGGTTTTCCACTCAGGGGACAAACGAAATTCATGGCTACCACGGAACAGCTGTGGAATGTACGGTAATCTTTCAGTGTGGACTGACGTGATATGATCTGTCTTGGTTATTGCCCCTGCAAATGGCCTTGTAGAAGAGATAGAAACAGAGGTGGGATGGGGTGGGGGCAGGGGAGGGGATAAAAGTGAAAGGAATCCTGAAATACTGACAAGAAGGCGAAGAAAAAGAAGAACAACAGCAACAAGACGAAAAAGGAGGTTCCACGAAAGGTTGATAATGTGTGAGTGGTTTATTCACAAGCTTTTCATTGTCTTTAGTGTTTACTTTTTACTTTACTACTATCTTTTCTTAATTTGTCTATATTTTGTTCATTTCTACATTTATGGAAATACGCATATGCAATGCAATGCGTGCATATATATACATACAATGAACTAACAAATTCCAAGGATAAGTACCGAGCACCATTCCAGCAACTTACAGAGCAGCTTGGTGTTGCAATGACTGCAAAAAATATTCAGTTATAAACAAAGCTTGCTCTTATGTCTTAGATTGAATAAATAGAGGGAAACAAGCATTCATATCTGCAGTGGTAGATAATTCTGCCTAACTAACAGTAAGTGCTAGAGTGGGTGAATGGGGAAAAACAAAATAAATACTTCTCAAAATGAGCCTTCAGCAAGCTTATAGTCTCCAAGAGGGAGTCAGTCTCCAATTGGGAGGAAAAACACTAACATATGACTCCTGGTCAGATACCGGTATTTCGAAACCTGATTGTTTCTTCTCAGTGATCGCGGAAAGTGGCAATTAAACTCCTCTGCCTTTTCAGTTTTAAGAAGAATGCTATCCCAGAAAAAGCTGGTGTGCAATACCGTAGTATGTTTGTTGAGTTTTCAACACAAAAAAACCCAAAGGTGCCACCTAAGTAGCAAAGAAAATCATGAAAGAGCAAAACAAGCTACATTTTCTTGTGAAAAGTAGAAAATATAAAAAGATAACCTCTTAAGACACAAGTGCTGAGGGCCAGTTCTTGGAATGAATCCGCAAGGGACTAAAATACAATGAACTAATACATTCCAAGGATAAGTACCGAGCACCATTCCAGCAACTTACAGAGCAGCTTGGTGTTGCAATGACTGCAAAAAATATTCAATTATAAACAAAGCTTGCTCTTATGTCTTAGATTGAAGAAATAGGGGGAAACAAGCATTCATATCTGCAGTGGTAGATAATTCTGCCTAACTAACAGTATGTACTTGAGTGGGTGAATGGGGAAAAATAAAATAAATGCTTCTCAAAATGAGCCTTCAGCAAGTTTATAGTCTCCAAGGGGGAGACATCCTCCAATAGGGAGGAAACTCACTAACATATGACTCCTGGTCAGATACCGGTATTTCGAAACCTGATTGTTTCTCCTCAGTGACCGCGGAAAGTGGTAATTTGACTCCTCTGCCTTTTCAGTTTTAAGAAGAATGCAATCCCAGAAAAGGTTGGTGTGCAATACCGTAGTATGTTTGTTGAGTTTTCAAAAAACCAACCAAAGGTGCCACCTAAGAAGAGATATATATATATATATGTGTGTGTGTGTGTGTGTGTGTGTGTGTGTGTGTGTGTGTGTGTGTGTGGGGTGTGTGTGTTTGAGTCTTCTATTTAGAAGAGCAACTTTAACAGTGTCCTGCCGTGTCCTTTGCCACATATGTCACTAGAAGCACTTTAACAGTGTCCTGCCGTGTCCTTTGCCACATATGTCACTAGAAGCACTTTAACAGTCTCCTGCCGTTTCCTTTGCCACATATGTCACTAGAAGCATTTGAACACACTATAAGCACCACTTTGTTTCTGTTCACATTTTGCCGTTTAGGTATGTGACTGAAAACTGGAAATAAATCTAATCAAACCAAGAAGAAGAAGAAGAAGAAGAAGAAAAGGGGGAGGAGGAGGAGGAGGAGGAGAAGGAGGAGAAGAAGAAGAAGAAGAAGAAGAAGAAGAAGAAGAAGAAGAAGAAGAAGGGGGAGGAGGAGGAGGAGGAGGAGGAGGAGGAGGAGGAGGAGGAGGAGAAGAAAAGAAGAAGAAGAAGAAGAAGAAGAAGAAGAAGAAGAAGAAGAAGAAGAAGGGGGAGGAGGAGGAGGAGGAGGAGGAGGAGGAGGAGGAGGAGGAGGAGAAGAAGAAGAAGAAGAAGAAGAAGAAGAAGAAGAAGAAGAAGAAGAAGAAGAAGAAGGGGGAGCGGAGGAGGAGATGGGAGAGGAGGAGACAGTTTTCATTTCAGTTTCATGAAAGAGGCGTCTCTGCGCGCAGGCCAGTCCACCATATACGGTTCACTACATGTACCAAAACCATCGGTTACTTTTTTTCTTTTTCTTTTTTTTTTTTCGTCCGCAGGCTGATACTCCTGCGGACACCCCCTGTAGAGACAGGCAAAAATTAATCCCATCTACCCAACAAAGGGAGTGGAGTTTTGTGTATGACCGTTTTTGTTGTTGTTTTTTTTAATCCCGCCATACTCCATCTTCGGGAAGGTGCATGATATGTGTAACGTGTCATCCATACCAACGGCCAAACTGGCCTTCTCTTTTTCGAAAGTTGGTGATGGAATTTCCCGTGTGTGCAAGATGTTATGCGTGCGTTCATACACGGAACCTCGGTTTATAGTCTCATTCGAAGGACTGTATGGGAAATGGAGTCAGAAGCAATGTTAACTCCGAGGGAAAAATCCCCCTGTACCGAAACGGCCCGGTGGAGATTTGAACCCGCAAACCCAAGATTATGAGTCCGGCGCTCTATCACTGCGCTCTTCCGGTCCCCAACCATCGGTTACAATACGCAGGGATCGCCGGTAAGTCAATACACCAATGAACAGATAGGCTAGGGGAGAGGAGCACCCCAGGAAGACGGGCGTGTGGACCGGATTGAGCCTGATGGCTGACCGGCGCTTGTCCTACCAGTGGTTCACGTAAGGCAGCCTAACGCTCACTCTGTACTGATCAGAGACAGACAGACAGACAGACAGACACAGAGGAATGCAACGCTCGGACCGGAGGTGCGTTCAGACAGCATGACTTTTCACTGCAGGTGTCACTTCTGAGGCCGTTAATCCTGCTAAAAATAAATAGCCTACCTTGTTATTAATTTGATGATGTTTGTGTAATCCTGCTAAAGACATACATCTTGTTATTAACTTCATGTTTGTGGAATCCTGCTAAAAACAGATACCTCGTTATTAATTTAATGATGTTTGTGTAATCCTGCTAAAGACGTACACCTTGTTATTAATTTCATGTTTGAGTAATCCTGTCAAAGACATATACCTTGCTATTGATTTAATAATGTTTGTGTAATCTTGCTAAAGACATACACCTTTATCTTTATTTCATAATGTGTCTGTAATCCTGTTAGAGACATACAGCTTGCTACTGATTTACCGATGTTTGTGTAATCCTGCTAAAGAAAACACCTTGTTATTTATTTGATAATATTTGTGTAATCCTTCTAAAAGCTGTTGATTTAATGATGTTTGAGTATTCCTGCTAATTGAAATGACTACACCTGACTTTCTGAAGCTTTGAAAAATAGTGAAAAAAAGTATTACATTTTCTTTTTATCATAAACTAAAAAGGCGAACGACAGCTAACTAAGGAGAAGGGATTCAGCGTTCGCAAACTGATGAAAAGTAGAGGGGGCCGAGGTGGGGGCGGGCACTGTTTCCTAGCTCTGTGCTTTTTTTTTTTCGGTCACTCGATGATTGAGACAGAATTGTGCTGTACGCTGCTACTTAGGTCAGAGGTTTTGCATGCCTGTGCTGATATGGTTGGGGGTGAAATGAGATGACGCGGTTGGGCCATTAAACTGAAATAGAAATCAAACCTAACATGTCCCTAAAGTATACATTGCTCGTGGATTTGCCGAGTTAAAGAATCTTAGCATCATTTTTTTTGTTTGTTTTTTTTTATCTGCAAGATCATTTGTTCATACGAATTACTCATCCAGTACAAATAGTTCGGCCATCTAGTTGTAAATCAATATCTGATAAGCAGTCTTTTCATCCGTCTTCTTCGATTTCTTTTTCCAGTTTTACAGGTGAGGCCTTTCTTATGCTTTTTTTTTTAACATAGACAGTCTCCTCTATTTTTTTTAACGCATTTTTAAACATGGACGGTCTCTGTAGAACACACACACACACACACACACACACACACACACACACACACACACACACACACACGCACACACACACGGAGTGCAATCAAGTTATTTATAGCCCAGCCGAAGACGTGGCAAGGGGGAGGGGAGACATATCAGGGTTGTCACCTCGTCTAAGTCAACCTTTACACACACACACACGCACACACACACACGCGCGCGCACACACACACACACACACACACATACACACACACACACACACACACACACACACACACACACACACACACACACACACACACACAACTAGCAGTGTAAGGCTGGAGAATTAAAAGGACATGATTCATACGATGATCCAACATGGATTACTGATTAATTTCATTTCTGTACCATTATTCTTGGAACAGACCAAAAAATCTAGTAGCCAAAATGCAGGTAAACTTTGCTTTCTCAAAAAAACATTATAGCTGCATTTGTACTGCCACGTGTTTGTTTGATTTTCATTGCTTAAGTTATTTACGTCTTGAATGCGTGTGTGTGTGCGTGTGTGTGTGTGTGCGTGAGTGTGTGTGTGTGTGTGTGTGTGTGTGTGTGTGTGTGTGTGTGTGTGTGTGTGTGTGTGTGTGTGTGTTCGTCATCAGTTCATTTATTCGTGCTTTTTGTTTCATTTCTTTTAATCCACCTACTACGCGTTAGTGTTGACAGAGAAACAACTCATCCACATTTTAAATGCATTTTTGAAGATGTGTGTTTCATTTATTGTTAGTTAAAAAAAGTTTCCTTGGTTTTAGTCGCTAGCCACGCTTAGTTGTTGGTTACTCTAAGTCCCTTAGTGGGGCAAGGGCTGGATGAAAAACAAAACAAAACCTGTGTTTTCTTTTTTCTGTTATCCTTTGAATAAAGATCAATCATTCTCTCTCTCTCTCTCTCTCTCTCTCTCTCTCTCTCTCTCTCTCTCTCTCTGAATGTATTATGTCATTTTCTATGTTTTTGTAACTTAATTCAAATTCTTGTAATTTGTGTATCCCCTGTTATCAGGGCTTGCAAGCTATCGACAGTCAAATGTCAAAGTCTCTCTCTCTCTCTCTCTCTCTCTCTCTCTCTCTCTCTCTCTCTGTGTGTGTGTGTGTGTGTGTGTGTGTGTGTGTGTGTGTGTGTGTGCGTGCGTGCGTGCGTGCGTGCGTGTGTGTGTGTGTGTGTGTGTGTGTGTGTCTGTGTGTGTCTCACACACATCAAGACGGACAACGAACTTTCGAACCATGAAGTCACGCTGCCCCGGGGTACACACCAGCGCAGCACACTGTAGGTGTAATTTTTGCCAACCTGCCGCCCACCTACTGAGTCAGTGAAGCGGAACTGCTCCCACACTCAGTCAGCCGAGTCCAAGTCGTTCAATCGCGCGGAAATAACGTG
>CM031613.1:14672604-14680104 GCA_018398815.1 Conus ventricosus
CCCTGTCTTTCTGTCTCTGTCTCTGTCTGTCTGTCTGTCTGTCTGTCTCTCTCTCTCTCTCTCTCTCTCTCTCTCTCCTCTCTCTCTCTCTCTCTCTCTCTATCTCTCTCTCTCTGACTCTCTCTCTCTCTCTCTCTCTCTCTCTGTGTTACGTTTAACATCAAAACATCGGGTCATGTACCTGTTCACTGAGAAATATATGCAAAGAGGCTGTCATCACGGAGATGCATTCTCGTCCCATACTGAGAATATGTTAGCTAACGTGAATCGAGAAAATATGGATGTTCTGGAATCAAAATCGGTGAGAAACAACATTGATATCATGAATCGCAGAGGACGCAGGAGTTGTTTCAAAGTATAGATTGAGAATCATTCCAATAAACAATAAAGTTGCTTTATTTCTTTGGGGAAAACTCAGAGTTTGAAACTTAAAAAGTGGTTGAAACAGCTGAAGTGTGGTATGCTGCACTGTTTACCATAGAAGTATCTGTTTTTTTTATTGGAATTCTCCAAAATCTGTATTCAAAATCGCAGGTATTGGATTCAGCAGTGGCCCTAAGGACCTTACACTGTAAACACTTGAAGCAGATACGCTGGAGATCAGACGGCTGATTAACATTTGATCGAAAATGGTCTTTCCGCCAAGAAAAGCCAGGAGTACTCATATTTTAATCTCATCAAATTTGAGGCGTTTATGGCTTGTTTTTACCCGGTCCGCCAGACACCTTGATTCAATATTTGACCTGACATGGTCTGGGCGTTTGATTCGAAATAAGGCGGAACTGGTAGTTCTGCTTTCTTTCTTTCGTTTTGAGTTTACCTTATCACCCACCCCTTGGTGGGACTTACTGCTCTGGGGAAAGACCTCGGTGGCTATTTTAGGTGACTGATCATCCCCTTCCAGCGTAAATGTGTATGTGCCGATCATACTCAGCATTTCCCGAGTCAGTAGGGATTCTTGTTACCGCCTCCTAGCATGACTGTATGTTTTTTTTTAACAATATTCTTTGCAATGTATTTTTCGCAGTATTCATCGTTATGTGTAAACGAGTGGATTGTAAAGCGCTCGGCGCTTGGTCTATAGCTTAGAATAGGCGCGATGTAAGTATTCATGATAATAATTAATAATAATGTATTTTTTCTCACGATATCGTCGTTTTGTATTTTTTCACAACATTCTTCGTGATGTATTCTTTCACGATTATGTTCGTTGTGTATTTTTCACGAATATCTTCGCTGTGTATTTTTCATGATATTCTTCGTTATGTATTTTTCACGATATTGTTCGTTATGTCTTTCTTTGTCGCGTTATGCCTTTGTTTGTCGCGCGGCAGTTGCACTCACGGGATCTTCATTTCACGCCTTTCTGATGAGAATGGAAACCTGTTTTATCTGAACTGATCACGCATCGTGTCTTCGTTTACCATCACCTTTTTACTTACCATGGTCTCCATGTTTGTTTTTGTTTGTTTGTTTGTTTGTTTTTTTCAACCCTCTGCTCCTCATCTCCCCCTCCCTCCCTTTCCCTCCTCCCCTGCTATTGCTATTTCATTTTGTTTATTACATAATTTTGTATCGAATTTCAGACATGTTGTTTCTCGCCATTCCCATTGCTGTATTATTTTTGCCTGTTACATAACTCAGTATGGAATTACAGATATATCGTTTTTGGCTACGGACTGCCCCCATTCCCTCCCCCACTTCTCCCCTCCCCCCCCCCCCCCCCCCCCCCCCCCCCACCTCGATCCCCTCTTTTGAGGCAACAGACCCGTTCTCTCCCATCCCCTCTGCGTACGCAGAAGTTCTTTGCGTATACATTTCTGCTGCACACCAACACTTACCCGCGCATTCCTTGTGCTGGATGAGATCAGGTTCATTCCTCCACCCCCTCACATATAGTTTCTTCCCCAGCCCTTAACCGTTCTCCCCCTCCCTCTCCCCCAACTCTCTCCCCTCTCTCTCTCCTCTCATCTCTCTCTCTCTCTCTCTCTCTCTCTCTCTCTCTCTCCTCTCTCAGAGAAGTATTATTGTGGTGCTCTGTATGGTTTTTTTAACTGTGACGTCCGCAGAAGACATCTCTGTGAAACATGAGAGACATACAGACAGACAGACAGAGAGAGAGAGACAGAGAGAGAGAGAGAGAGAGAGAGAGAGAGAGTTACAACGGCAGGCTGCTGACAGAGAAGCAGGGAAGTTAGACGTAAGGATACTACCCCTGAGGAGACCGAGTTTGTATTGATGGATGGTAATGAAAGACCGACTGTTATGTCATTTGAGACAGATCGATAGCCGCAGTGACAGATTGATCAATAAATGAATAATGTATGCACGATCTCCAGGCTGTGATGTCATCACAGATGTTATTTCCGGGAAATGGGAAGACAAGGGCGGGGGGGGGGGGGGGGGGGTAATCTTTGAACACACCATTCAGTGTTTTCGAATTCTATCAAAAAGACTATTTTGTTCCATGTCGCAAAACGATCGTCCTAACAACACGAAGAAACTGAGCAGTCCATCACTAAACACAAAATAAAAGAACTCAATTTATATTCTTAGGCCCCGTCCATGTATGAGGCCCTATCAGGGTTGACAGCATATTACAACATACACGTGTAGAGAACAATTTGAAATCATCAATGTTAAAACACAAATTAGGCTATTTATGACTCCTTAAACTGAACAGACCACAGGCAATTAGGATTCTGATAAGAAGACGTTTAAAATGACTCCCGCCAGGAAAACAAAAATTGCACCAAACAAGTTCGCCAGCACTGCACCTAAATAGATAGCGAATTTAACAAGCGAGCAGCCAAATAACAATCTTATATCAAGTTCACATTGTTGAAGCAGAATACGAAAAAGATCTGAATGCTGAAATAAAGGGAGATTATTTGTACAGCTAGGTCTGCTAGCGGAAACAATTGTAACGCACTGCAGCTGACGTATTGCGTTCCCACGTATTTCATCCTTAAATAACAAAAGAAAAAGAAAAATAAGAAAAAAGAAGCGAAGAAGGAAAAATCCCCAGCTGCACTGCGCTCCAGTTCACTTTGCATTCAAAGCGCAGTGCACTGTGCGTTCAGTCTTCTGTCACAGGTGACCTGGTACGAATCGGGTCCAGTGAAAGTGGCTCAGAGTGCTGACAAAAGCTATTCTCTTCAAAACATGCAGACCAGAACCACCTCCATGCCAATTAAGATTGCGCTATTTGACGACGGCCTTTTCTTCTTTTCTTTTTTTTAAAGGAGAAAAGGAATGGTGGAGATGGGGAAGGGGGGGGGACATGTTAAAGGCTCTTTCACATTGCAACTGATATACCACAGTGGCTGTATTTTCACGTGCACTATTGCAGATCTGTTGATTTTTTTTTTATCAGTGACGTTGGTATAGTGGAAGGGAGCTGTTTGGACTCGGTGGCGATGGGCGGGGGGGGGGGGGGAGGGAGGGAGGGAGAGAGAAGAGGAGAGAGCGAGAGAGAGAGAGAGAGAGAGAGAGATTTGTCAACTTTTGAATTCGATTTCGTAATTTTATTATTTTAAAAAGCCCCTTCATAGTTTATCTGTGGTTTGTTAGATGCCAGTGCGTCCTCGTGTTAATCGGGTTTCAGTCGCTCGGTCAGAATGCCACATATCAAAGAGTTGTGCAGATTCCCTGTCATACACACCAGTATCAAACCTCAAGCTCAGGCTCACGTCAAAGACCTCAGGCAAACGGGAATGGAACTCGCAGGCAGATAACAAACTCCGGTCACTGACGACCGTAAAGAAGAAACGGTCTGGTACCGTTCGCACACAGGCCACTTCCTTTACGCCCAGTCGGATCTTTTAGAAGGTGACGAAGCTCCGTGGGACAGCTCCAGCTGGACCGTGGGCCTGTTTATGAGTGTACATCAAGGCATTTGTTAACCACCGACATGGGAAGAAACAGAGGAAGGGCGGTGGAGATTGGGGGGGGGGGGGGGAAGTGTGGGGAGTGGACTGAGGATCCCAGGGATTTTAAGTGTTGTTGTCTTGGCAGAGCCCTAGGAGGTCTGTGGCCTGTGATTGGTTAACTGTTAACATTATTTTTGATTGGTGGTTGACGCCGCAGATGAAGGACGAGACGGAGTTGGCCTCCGAAGGAAATGGCGGCGATCATGTCTGTAGTATATATAACTTCTCTTTTACCTAACATCGTTTTTATATATTTGAACCAGCTGTTATAATCGCACACTGGATTCAGATACACGAGGAGGCGGGTTTTGCCCTCGCAGATTTCGTGTTTTGTGGTCCTCTTGTATATTTTTACACATTCGCTCGGAAATACTTGTTGCCTTTTAATTGTTTTAATTTGGAGATAATCATAGTCCTTTATTTTGTCAAAGAGCGTTCGTGCGTGTGCATGAAAGCGAATATTTGTGGTAAAAACAAACAAACCGTCCGTAATGTAGGGTTTTAAAACCAAGTGTTTTGTACATGCGTACTGGAGTGAGGGGATTATTTCTCTTCCTCCAACCCATTCTCCCTCTTTCACCCCCCCCCCCCTTTTTTTTTTTTTTCTCTGTTCTTTTTTTTAAATTCCCTACAGCTATCAACCATTCCCTTTGTGCTGCGCGTGATTAGTTGGGTGGTGCTTCTTTGAGTCAACTGGAGTGGGCTGGAGGCATTCGTTTTGTACATTTGTACAATGTCATTAGCGTTTGTCTCAGAGTTATCGCTCTTTGCTCAGCGAGTACTGTGGTGTTTTAACAGCGGTCCTGGAAAGGTCACAATACCCTTTTCTGTTAATGTTTTAATACGTTACTGCAAACTACGGTTTGAAACTTTTTAATAAAACCGTAGAGGCTTTTGCTGACTTGTAAGCTCCCCCCCCCCCCCCCCCCCTCCCCTTACCTGCGGGATTGCCTGGCTTGGTCTCCTGTCCGTTCCCCGCCCCCACCCCAACCCCTTCCCCTTTGCCCTTTTATCTGTGTCTTGTATGGGGCACTGTTCACTACGTTTTATTGGTAGCAGTCACGACATGCTCAAAGTGTGTCAGGGACTTTAACCCACACAGTAACGACGGCCGTGCGTTCCACGCGATGTAACACTCACTGTAAAGCATGCTCCCTATAGAGTGTCGGGTCTACATCGCATGGTATCTGACCAACACTTCATAAGCAGTCTCCATAGCATTCCTGTGTGTTGATGTCCCACCTGATGTAGTTTTTCAGTTTCTGAAAGAGATAAACGTTTTTCATCAGATCTAAGATTTTACGAAAGAAAGGTGTTCATGACATTCTGACGTGTGTGTGTGTGTGTGTGTGTGTGTGTGTGTGTGTGTGTGTTAGGAAATCTGTGTGTGTGTGTGTGTGTGTGTGTGTGTGTTGTAGGAACTCTATTTAATGAAGTGTGTGTGTGTGTGTGTGTGTGTGTGTGTGTGTGTGTGTGTGTGTGTTATAGGAAATCTATTTAATGAGAGGTGTGTGTGTATGTGTGCGTGCGTGCGGGTGCGTGCGCGCGTGTGTGTGTGTGTTGTAGGAAATCTATTTAATGAGAGGTGTGTGTGTGTGTGTGTGTGTGTGTGTGTGTGTGTGTGTGTGTGTGTGTGTGTGATCGATTTGAGAGTTAACTTCAAAGAGATGACAGCCGCGATATGTATGGCCCTTTGTGATCGGCTGGGCTACAAGCAACCTGATATGGTATGGATAGTGTGTATGTGTGTGCGTTTGTACGTTTGTGTGTGTGTGTGTGTGTGGTGTGTGTGTGTGTGTGTGTGTGTGTGTGTGTGTGTATGTGCTCGCGCGCTTGCTCGGGGTGGGGACAGAAGAGGAAGGGTTTGAGGTGAATCTATCAAAAGTCCTGGTTCGGACGACCAGCCATGATAAGGGTCACTTGTGAACATGGCATCAACCTTGCCATTTCGCGTTACTCGCCGGTGACCGGATCTTTTGTGATCCAACGAGTCAACAGCCGGCAAACTGCCAAAACGGCCAGCTATACGTTGTGCATAGGCAGCTGAGTGCAGTCCGCTTACATAACAGGTGCCGGGGAGTGCGGACATGTGTGTGCATATATTAAAAGAGTGACACGGGTCATTTGTACAGCTGAACTGACTGCTTCTTCTTATTGTTACACGCATTGTGGTGACACTTATCGGTATGGAGAGTGAAAAAGACAATGGAGAGGCAGTCAGTGACCGTTGTATGACATTTTGTCGTCACCACATGCGCCTGACGCTAACTCTAACTCGAACCTGACCCCTTACCCGTACTCTGACCCAAAATTCTATTTTATGTTATTTTATTTTACTTTTTAACATGCGCGCTGGTGACCTACTCGTTTTTGAGTGAACCAGTATTTTAGGAAGAAGAAGAAGATCGAAGAAGAAGAATTCAACCTAACCTTACTCGACGCTTTGTCTAACCCGTGGAAAAACCATAGAAAATCTTCCAGCGTCCTTCCTGCTGTTTGAGGTAGTTGTCAAGTGACCTCCCCTGATGATGGCATTCTGTGTTTCTGATAACTTGTGACAGCAACAGGACAGCAGTAATGTTATCTAAGTTTTCAGTTTAAATCAAAAGGCGTCACTGCATGCGGACTTATCCATATATGCAGCACCATGTACTACTGAAGTCCGTTCTTGACGACATACTGGCTCACGAATGTGGATCGAGAACCAGCGATGAACCATATAGTTTCTAAACTGAAGTCCACAATCTAATTTGCAGAGGTATGACGAACCAAGAACGGACTTGTCTCAAGGGAGGTAACACAGCCTGCAGTTCTGCTCACCGGTGCTCGATAGAGATGGAACAGTTTGGGAACAGTTTTGGATAGGCTGTAAAATCGATTTCAGCCATCGCTCTGCAGTCTCTGTCCAAAATTTGACTTATTTATTTCCTAAGTATTGTGAACTGGATATTTTGGCCGTGCTGAAGGAAAATGCATGTTTACTGACGATTCGAGAATCAACGCCTGGCGTCCTGAAGAAGACCTAAAAGGTCGAAACGTATTGTGTTTTGTCTTGTGACTCGTTTGTCCACGATTCTCTTGGCGGTTCGCTGACATTTATTTAAGATTTCAATAGACAAAAGCAGCTGCAAACCGATTCCCACCACAGAAGAATATCGTCACAAAGTTATTTCCATGACAGGAGAGCTTTCATGTTGTTACTTCTTTTTGCGCGAACCTAAACAATTCCCAGAACATGGTGAGCGATCCTTTTTATTTCCGGTGCGAACAGAGGTTCGGCGAGATTCGATGGAACCATGCCGATTTGGGATCTCGAACCAAATGATCGGGCAGTCGGGAACGAAGACAAGATCGCAGAGATCGCGAACAAGGTGGAGCAGGTCCGCGATCTAAAGCTTTGTTCCGTTAATTCAAACTACTCAGCGTTCGCTAAGGATCAAATCTGGAACATAAGAAGATAACAGCTAAATGGCGAGTGTTCTGGCCACAAGCGGTGTGCAGGGCGACGATGTTCAACCCTTCCAACTATGATCTGTTGTCCGCGTGTTTCAGGTGTGATCCTTAGTCA
>CM031613.1:14685104-14696210 GCA_018398815.1 Conus ventricosus
TTTCTTTCAGGACAAATGTGGTCCAGAAATATAAACAGTCCTTAGAGGGAGGTCAGTCTGGTTATACAAAGAGATTAACTGTTGCGGACACTCTTTATGGTTGAAGTTGAAACGATAATCAAAATTGGGCCATTCAACCGCCAAAGGAGTGAAACGAACAGTGGGTCGCTTCTTCACGCAGTTCGTTTGGCGGTCTGTTAACCCAGCTTTTATTTCGTAGTATAGACTGAAGACCACACCAAAAAAAAAAAAAGCTTATTTAAAAAAACAAAAAAGCAAAAAAAAAAACAGGGATGGGAATGTTTACTCGGAGAGTGTTTCTTGACAGGTTTCTCTATATAACTTCTACTTAAACTGTTTGCTCCACTCATAAAATAGAAATCAGCTTAACTGACCACTGTAAACAGAAATGAACTGTCGTTCCACTCCGTTAAACCTGTGACGTTGATCAGTTCAGAAAGCAGTCAACAGTAAGGAAAGCCCCAAACAGCTCTATGTTTCCCCATCTGCCGTGCCGCCTGCACGTGTATCGGCAGAACGGCTTTGATCTGGTCTTATTAGAACGGGAAATGCACGCTGGCTGAACTCTCCGGCCGGGAAGGTGCCACGGTGGTTCATTACTTCTGAGTCAGTGACTCAAGGAACGTGCCCAACGCCAAGCCGATTAGAATCTTGCTTCAGTCAGCTGAGCCTCTCCGTTCGCCTTTGTCCCCCGGCCTTGGGGAGGGATCAGATCAGACAACACTCCCAGGGCTTGAGGGACACAGTGGTAGCTGGTAGGCTGTCTGACCCCTCGGGCCAACTGTTGAATAATGCCGCCACTGCAACAACCACCAACACTGTATAGCAGCTGTAAATACCCAGACAAGAGAGCGTTCGATAGGGAAAGGACGTGAAATGTAACAATGTATTAATCTCCAGAAAATGCCATAATGCAGAAGTGTGAATAAAAAGAAAATGTAATAGATGTTACATTTTTACAGTTTTCATGGAGATTGCTGCATTGTTACATTTTACGAACACTTTAACGATTGCTAGTTCTTTTTTTTTTCGTCGACATTGGTGTTTTCTTCAGTTTTTTTTTTTTAACTCATCAACCCCTATGGGATACTGAGACTTAAATGCATGTATATTTGCCCAGATGTCAATCTGACGAAACGACGATAGAAAAACTGTTTGCAAACAAGTGAAAAATATCGCCAGAAAGATGAACGCAGTTTCAGTTGTACATAGAAATAACGAAAGCACGCAAAGAAGAGGTTTTGTCTCTGATCTGTGATGCTGTTAAGATTCATTTCTGGTTCGGGTTTGTTTGTTTTTTCGTTTCGCTTTACCCCCCCCCCCCCCCCCACACACACACCTGTGTATGTGTGTGGTTGTGTGTGTGTGTGTGTGTGTGTGCGTGTGTTGTGTGTGTGTGTGTGTGTGTGTGTGTGTGTTCGAAGCAAAGGTTCACTACAGAAACAGGAATTACTTTGCCAGTTTCAAAGCGGGAAGAGTGGAGCAATACCTGGCCCGTTAAAAAAAAAACAAAAAAACCTCCACCCCAAACTTTAGAACCTTACATGATTATACACGCCTTACGCACAGTTTCAAGAAGTAGGCGCTGTGAATTGGCGCATCACTGTGCTGACAAATAGTCGAAGTTTTTTTTTTCCTTTTTCTTTATTTTTTTTAATTTTTGTTTTGTTTTTTACTTTTTTTAATCCTCCTTTCGAAAGTCAAACATGTAGGCGTGCTTTGTTCGAGTTGTATCAGTTGTGTTATTTCATAGTAGCGCAGCTGGCAGTTGCTTTCTGCGTGTTATCTCAATACAAAATGCTGTTTTGAATACTGACAGACTGCTGGCAGGAGAAATTTTGAAACATTTTCCAGACTTCCAAAACAGATGGAACAAGCAAACGACAATGCAAAAGTAACGCGTTTTGACTGTAGGCCTTGTCAACCTCGGGGTATGTCAGTGGAGGAAGGACTAGCGCACAGCCCAAACACACTCACAGCTTGCTTACGATCTCATTCATATATCATGCATTCGTCACATCAAGCCACTAGTAAAGTCTATAACTTTACTACACATGATCATAGAGCGAAACATCAATGCATATGGAATCAAACAAAATAAAACATTCTCTCTTTCCTGAACTTCACAAAATCATTTATCTAAAACATCATTAACTAACCCGGGTATGAATAGATTTCTACTTTACCTGGCCAGGTGATCTTAACTATTCACGAATCACTGTCTTTTTCTTTCCCTTTTTTTTTCTTTTCACTGTCACTTTCACAAGCACGACACAACTGTTGGCACTGGTCAGGTTAGACTGCTGGCACTGGCGTTGGACTGCCGGCACTGGTCAGGTTAGACTGCTGGCACTGGCGTTGGTCTGTGGGTTCTGCTTGACGAAGTGACGCTGCCAGGTATGAGGTCGAACCCCCGGTTCAGATGGAACAGTGACTATCAACATCGATCTGTTCTCCTTTCTTTCTTCCTGCATTAACGCATTGCACTCTCTCTCTCTCTCTCTCTAGTCTGCTCTATCAAATGGACATGGTTGCTTTTCTTTTCCTTTTCTTTTCTTTCTTTTTCTCTTCATTAATTAGCAACTCTCTCTCTCCACATCTCTCTTTAGTCTTTCCTCTGCAGACTATCTATGGTACTAAATGCTACAACTTGGTTCTCTCCTCTCTCCTCATCTCTCTGCCTTTCTCTCGAGCAGAGCTTACTCTCAGAACCTCTCTCTCTCTGTCTCTCTGTTCGTTCTCCTCCTCCTCTCTCACTCACGCATTACTTTATCCCCCACCTACGTGTCCAAGGGTGAGTACCATTGGTCAGTATTTTTACCCCTCGTACCCGAAGTTATCTCCCTCTAATTCCATTGGATATTCAAATCATGACAGTCACGCCTACACGCCTTACTCTCTGTGGTGGTCATTTAATTGATTAGCTTGATTTCACCCCCACCACACACTACCTTCTCCCTCTCCCTTTTCGGCGACGTCGACCTAATTGTGGGCACTGGTCGTAAATTGGCTAGATCAGTCTGGCCCAGACCTATCGAGACGTTGGTCAGCCACTCCGACTGTCTACGGGGCCGATGCTGTCTCCGTGGAAGATTAGGATTAGCCTCTCACTGTGCTCAAATTGGCCGGATGAGTCTGATACGGGCGTCGAGACTCGTTTGACCAGACATCGAGGCGTCGGTCAGCTACTTGGTCCGTCTGGCTGGACAGACCGTCTCCGTGGGGCCTCTCCGCTATGCTTAATTGGCTGGACCCGACATATGAGGCCGTCTGCCTGGCACCCAGAATATTTGAGTTAGAGCTTATGTCCAAACAACCGGGCTGGTGACGGACCACGACTTTGGTTGTTTTATTTTTGTCCGTGACAATTTCCCCCTTGCAAAAGACTATGCTCCGCATTGTCTCAAAACAACGGTACAAAAAAAGACAACAACCGAATTTGCTGACACACAGCTACACGTGCAAAGTTTGAAAAATACTTTACAACAACCGGTTTACAAATTATAAAATATACCATTAGTGAATACCACTCCAATGATTATCATTGACGTGCGCTCTTGCGTTATTTCGACTCATTTTATAACGACCTCTGTGCGCACCGATGCAATTCCCCTACCTGCGGATTTGCCATATATCTTCTCTTCACAATTCTTATGAAAAGCACAATATAATATGATCACGATCCATGACACTTCACTGAGGAATCTCCATCCTCACTTATTGCAAATAATGCATCACTACACAAGCGACTGTATGCTCCAAGCATAGCTACATTCACATGAACAAGTCTCACAAAGAAAATATGAACAAGTCTCACACAGAAAATATGGACCATAGCCAACTGGGAATGAACCCATATCCACTCAACATAACTGTAATCAACACATATTATCAACAAAGCACCCCGGATATGACTGACTTCCTCTGAGTTGCAGCTTGCTAGACTACACGGCTTAAATAGTCAGCTCCGACATTCTGTCGACCTGGAATGTACTGCACTCGATACCTGTAGGCTGCAATGCCATTGCCCAACGCAGCACTCTGCTGTTTTTCAGCTGCGCCTCCTGCAGGAATTTGAGTGGTTGATGATCAGTCTCTATCACGAACTCTTTCCCATACAAGTATTTGTGGAATTTCTGCACGGCCCACACGACAGCTAAACACTCCTTCTCTACAGTTGCGTACCCTTCTTCACACTTTGTCAACTTCCTGCTAGCATACCTCACAGGAAACTCGACCCCTTCATGCTCCTGCAACAATACTGCACCTATTCCACCGCCTGATGCATCTGTCCGCAACAAAAATGGTTTGGACATATCTGGTAGCTTCAAGATGGGACGGGAACCTAGTCTTTCCAGCACCGTCTGCAATGCTTGCTCTGCAGCGTCTGACCATTCGACCACTGCCGTTTTCCCTGCCTTGACCAAATCACTGAGAGGACTCGTGATTGCTGCGAAATTTGGAACAAACTCCCTATAGAAACCAACAAAACCTAGCAGACTCCTGACTTCTGTTTTGGTCTTTGGTCTCTCTGAATTCATCATCTTCTCCACCTTTCCCTTTTCTGGCTGCTTTGTGTCGCCTCCAACAACAAAACCTAGGAACTCCAGGCTTGAAAAACCAATCTGGCACTTTGTTGGTCTGGCTGTGAGATTGGCTTGTCTCAACCTCTCTAAAACTGCTCCTAGCTGCCTCATATGCTCCTCCCATGTCTTGGATGCTATCAGAATGTCATCCATGAAATTCACAACGCCTTCCAATCCCGTCAATAACTTCCTCATCATCCGAGAGAAGACTGCAGGTGCGTTGACCATACCAAAAGGAAGTACTCGCCACTGGTATAGCCCCATAGGAGTGGAGAATGCTGTGACTTCCTTTGAGTCCTCACTCAAGGCTATTTGCCAGTAACCCTTGCTCAGATCTATCCTGGTGAAATACTGGCTCTTGCTTGTGGCGATCTGAGCGAACAGGTCTTCCATGTTCGGTATGACCTCTGCATCGACCTTGGTGACACTGTTCAGACGTCTATAGTCAACACAGAATCGATGCTCACCTGACTTTTTCCTCACTAAGACGACGGGTGCACTATACGATGATTTGGACGGTTCAATCACCCCAAGGTCCAACATCTTTTCTACCTCCTCCTCGATCACTTGCTTGGTGGCATATGGGATCGGGAAGGCTTTCACATGTACGGGTTTTTTGCGATGTTAACTCCACCGTACATGTCTCTAGAGTTGTCCTGCCTGGTTTATCAGTCAGGGACGCCCTATACTGTTCTAGGAGCCCCCTAACTTCCTCCTGTCTCCTACTGTCTAGCCCTTCATGCAGTGACACATCCCTGTATGACTCTTCTCCTGGAAACTCAGGCAACAAAATCTCCCCTTCTTCTGCTGGGTCTCCTTCACCTCCATCAATGATTGCTGCTGCGCCTATGTGCTGGGTCTCACGCTGAATATATTTGCGGAGCAAATTCGCATGGAAAAGTTTTGATTTCCCATTCACATCGATTCGGTAGTCCTGATCTACCTTTTCAATGATGGTGAATGGTCCTTTCCAATGCATCAGCAGCTTGTTGTGATCCGTGGGAAGCAGTAACAGGACTTGATCTCCCACCTTGAGGAATTGCTTCCTCACCTTCCTGTCATATTGCTTCTTCTGAACGACCCTAGCCTCCTGCAAACTCTCCCTTGCGACCTTACATGTCTCCTCTAGCCTATTGCGTAAGTCCACCACATACTGATAAGTGGTTTTGACTTCTTCTGACTCCTGTTCTCCGGACCACAGCTCTTTGAGAATACACACTGGTCCCCGAACTGTCCGCCCATACAGCAGCTCAAATGGCGAAAAGCCTGTGCTCTCCTGAGGGGCTTCCCTGTAGGCGAACAGTGCCGCTGGAATGTAGCGGTCCCAATCTGCTGGCCTTTCCTCACAGAGCTTCTTTAAGATGCCCTTCAGCACACCATTGAATCTTTCCACCAAGCCATTGCATTGTGGATGGTATGGGTAGTGAGAAGCTGTGTGATCCCTAGCAGCCTGTTGACCTCCCTCATCACGCCTGAGGTGAACTGTGACCCCCTGTCACTGAGAATTTGTGCTGGCACACCCACGCGAGAAAAGATGTCTACCAGCCCTTCAGCGACCTGTTGCGTATCTACGCCTTTCAATGCAACTGCTTCTGGGTATCTGGTCGCGTAGTCCACGAGCGTCAACACATACCTGTGCCCACCTTTGGAACAGGGCGCGATTGGGCCAATCAGATCAACAGCCACCCTCCTGAATGGTGTGTCAATTAAAGGAGGCTGTTTAAGAGGTGCCTTCCTCTTCACCCCTCTTGTGGCTGACCTTTGACACACGTCAGGAAGGAAGGAATTCTGTTTTAACGTCTCGTCACACATATAGGTGATTGCAGACGTCTAAATAACATATTGTTTACAATTTTAGACTATTATCATAAAAGAAAAGAGGACGATGTGGTTACATGGAACAAAAATAAAGCATAGATGAATTGTAGGACAGTAACTATAAAAAATTAGATAAAAATAACTAAAATAATCTAACTTACGATTATGATTATAAAATGTTCCTTAATGGACTTCCCAAAAGGTTACTCGTTAATTTAACAAGAGAAACAACTGGCAACGAATCTAAAAAGTCAAACACATTAACATGCCCAGTGTCAGCACTTGGTATAACACCATTCAAAAGGGTTTCGTTAGTTCACAATCAAAAATCACATGTTGAACTGAAAGATCCCCACGACATACGCACTTAACAGTCTGGCAATACTTGGTTCGTAGGAATTACATAAAAGTCTAAAAGTCAGGCTAGAAACCGGTCGGCTAATTGACACAAAGTTTGACAGAGTTTGCTGACGAGGTTTTGATGAGGAACTGTATTGACTCCAGAAATCCCTCTCGATTATATGATTAATTTCCTTGTATGATAAAGGACAATCAACCTTAATACTACCAAATATATTCTTTGCTCCCCTTTTTGCTGCTCTATCTGCTTGATCATTAAAAACGAAGGAGGTGTGCGATGGAACCCAAGAAAATACAACATTAGTACCTTTCATGTAAAGACAGTACAACATGTACTTAATCTCAAATAATAATTCCTCTCTTTGTGAATTTTCAAAACAATACAAACTTTTTAATACTGACTGTGAATCAACACAAAACAGGATATTAAATATTGAGACTGGCAAGGAAATTAAATAATTTAATGCCATCAGGACAGCAACTAGTTCAGCTGTAAATATGGAATGACCCTTACCTAAATAATATGATTTTTCAGCTTTGCAATCTGGAATTACAAAGCCAGATCCCGCACTACCATCATCAAGAACTGAGCCGTCAGTGTATACTTTCAAATAGTTAGTAAACTTTTCTTCCATGTCAATTTTGACAGATGCTGCTAACACATGCGGCGAAATCGCTTTATTTAGATCAGAAGAAAAAATGTTAACTGTTACTTCCGTTAGTTCCCAAGGGGGTATCGGCAGAACCAGTACGCGAGGCGCTACCTCGTATGGGTCAATCTTTGATGAATTAAAAACGTCTGAAACATATGAACGAAGCGTCTCTAAATTGGAATTTTTCTGTGCATTTTTCGAAAAATCAATGTCGGATCGTGTAATTTAACTCTTCAAGGTCGTCCACCGCAATCCGTCTCACTACATATTTTACAGAACTTATTTTCCTTTCTTCATCAAGTGGCAAAAGGCCTGCTATCTTATAAGCTTCAGAGGACTTAGTGTGCACAGGTACACCCAGGGCCAACTTTACAGCTTTACTGTCAATTCTTTGAAGTTTCTTTAAATGCGATCGCGAAGCAGAAAAGAATACTTCCTGTCCGTAAGTCAATCTTGATCGTACAAGACTGGTTGCTAAATGCAACAAAACTTTAGGATCCTGTCCCCATGGAGAATGACTGACAATTTTTAGAAAATTCAAACTTTAACTGCTTTAGTAACAATTGAGTCAATATGTTTTTTCCAGTTTAGTTTTGGTGTAAGTAGGACACCTAAAAATTTTACTTCAAGTTTATAAAAATTTCCCGTCCTCCCAGAAAGAATATAGGCAGGTTACTTGGGTTATATCCATTGTTAAAGAGAACCAAATGTGTCTTTTCAACAGAGAATTGAAAGCCATTCAAATGCATATAACTATTTAATTTATCCAGCTCGTGCTGAAAGAGCTTCTGAATATAATTTATGTGACGTAAATTTGTTCTTTTCTTTAAAGATACATTAATCCATATTGCAATGTCACATGACATGCAGAAACGATTGATGTCTGCCATTGCCCCTGGCCAATGAAAATCATCAAAGATTCGGTCAGCTGTTTTGCTGGTGCCGAGATGACCCGCCATGAGCGACTCGTGACCCACTGACATGACAGTGTCACGATAACCTGCTGGTACCCTCTAACTGAGTGGTCACCTTACCTGTCTTCCCCTTGGTGAACACTCGGTACAACAGCCCGCCTTTCACAAGAAATTCTGTCTCACCTCCTCTAACCACCTGTTTTTCTCCACCTCTTGCCAACTCCCAAGACTTCACGAGCGAAGGGTCTTGTTCCTGCGCTGCCCTAAACTCATCAGGCGACACATCTATGCCTGACTTCCTTGCTGGAACGACTAACGGTTTATCAACCTTTTCCTCCTTCTTGCTCCGTGTTTGAACTGCTGCCCCTGTAGCAGTCAACAACTCAGGACCCCCTGGATCCCTTGCACCTGGAATATTTCCAATGATCAAATCATGAAGGGGTTTCTCCATCACCAGCGCAGACAACTCGCCTGAGAAGTAAGGGGTACGTACTTCTATCTTGGCAACTGGAAACTCCCTCACAGTGCCATCGATTAGAGTACAGGTCTGGTTTTGCCCGGCCAAATCCCCTTTCTCGACCAGCGTTGTTCGACTACACCACATGAACAACTTTTGTTCGTAACACTTTCCCCCTCTGGGGCCAATCACCCTTCTTCCACTGGTAATGAACCACTCAGCCTTCCCCTCACCCCGACACTGACTGCTGCCATGCTCCCATGGCCGCACTCCACCTCTTCGTTTGGGACCCCTTTTGGTTCCACTGCAGGTCGTTTCCCCTGGCGCCCTTATCCATCTCTTGAAAGGCGGCCTTTGGAACCCATGCGAAATCCCTGCCACCCCCTTTTGGAAAAATGAAAAACCTATTGCCTTTGTCTCCTTTCTGGCCCCACCAGGGTTTGAGATTTGCAGAAAAACTCCCTAGTTCCTTGCACTTTCTAAACCTGTCCCTGGCACCTGTTTCCCTGCCCCTTTAGTGCCCAAACTGCCTCCTATACCCTTGCTAATTTCAGCAATCCCCTGCTGTCTTGGCTGCCTCTTTTCAAAGTATGGTTAACTCGGGCCCCGAAACCCTGAAAAATCTTTTCCCTTCAAAACCCGCTTTTCTTCAGGAACTCCTTTTTTGTCCCACTCAATTTAAAACCATTTTAAAAATGTGATCTAACGGCACCAAACTGAGTTACTTTTCACCTGCTGTAATCTAGCTGATCGAAATTTTTCTGAATCCCTCCTCTGTGAGGTAAAACCCCTTCATCAATGTTTCCCTTCCGACCAATAATTGTTGGTCTCTGTAACGCAGTGAAATTGTTAATCCCTTCCCGCAAAACGCTGAAAAAAGACGCCCCTCTTCTAAAGGCCACCCTGGGGTAGCAAACGTTTCGAAACGATGTGTATGCACATCGAAAACTGTTCCTTCAGAAATTTTGGAACTTTGGTCGGGGGGCATAATGTGCCAGGGTTACGGAAAATGGCTACCTCCCCGGTGGTTCCCTTTGATTCTCACCTTTTCTAGCTCTAATTGAATCCTTAATCTTTCTGTTTCCTGCGTTAATCTTTTGTTTCCCGTTAATCTTTCTGTTTTCCCGGCTGCGTTAGCCTGATTTCTGTCAGCCGAAACCTTAACTTTTTTGTTTCTGCGTTTCCCTCATCTTTTTTGTTTTCCCGCGCTTCCCTTTGTCTTTTGTTTTGCGCTGCGC
Source organism: Conus ventricosus (assembly GCA_018398815.1). NCBI lineage: Eukaryota > Metazoa > Mollusca > Gastropoda > Neogastropoda > Conidae > Conus > Conus ventricosus. Next base: position 14,695,152 of record CM031613.1, read on the forward strand.
TGTTTAGTCCTTTCCCGCTCTGCTAAAGCTATTTTTACTGCACACGGCGTCTTTCCGCTCGTTCATCCCTTTTTCCCTTTTGTTGGGTTTTTAAAGAATGCTCGCAACTTTCCCCCGAGTAGCCCAAATCACGAGCGACGCTAGGTTGTTCAATAGGGGTGTTTTTTTTTCCCATTAAATTTTTTTTTTTTTTTTTTTTTTTTTTGCAAGATTTTATTACTGCGACACCAAAAAATGGTGGGGTTACCGGAAAAATGAGCAATGCACAAAATTTTAAGATAATATTGCTTGGGAAAAAAGTAGTTAGTTTTTTTAAAAACGCCGGGGTTGAACCCAAATATGAGAGGAATTATAGGGAATCTGTGCGAAATAAGTACTGGGTTTAAAAAGCCAACCTAGTATTAAACTTGGGAAGCAATGCCCAACCCCAGATTTTAAATATTTGGGGGGAAATCAGTAAGACAACACCTTGTCTTGGATTCAAAACTTTAAACCCACCCCCGCTTCCCCTCTGGAAAATTGAAAAATTTTTAAAAAAGGGGGGAATATCCCGGCAGGCTGCCAATAAATTTTTCAACCCCAGGGTATGTCGGTGGGGGAAAGGACTAGCGCACGCCCAAACACCTAAGTTGCTTACGATTCATTATATATCTGATTGTCACATCAAACCACTTTAAAATCTATAACTTTATCAATGCATGAGGAAAATAAAGCAATGGAATCAAACAAATAAACATTCTTCTTTCCCGAATTCACAAATCTTTTCTAAAAAATCATTAAAAAACCCCGGGATGAAAAGATTTTTTACTTTACCGGCCAGGTGACTTAATATTCACGAATCATGTCTTTTTCTTTTCCCCTTTTTTTTTTTTCACTGTCACTTTCACAAGCACGACACAACGTTGCCTTGGTTGACTGTGGCACTGGGTTGGGTGCCCGGGCCCGGTAGGTTAGACTGTGGCATGGCATTGGGTTTTGGGTTTGTTGACGAAGTGCGCTGCCCGGTATGAGGTCAACCCCCTTCGATGGAACAGTGATATCAAAATCGTCTGTTCTCCT
>CM031613.1:14697210-14717624 GCA_018398815.1 Conus ventricosus
GTATTGGTCACCTTTGCAGGAATTGCATTAGCGAGCGTTAGTGTAGGTTGTGGATGGAGTTTAATGTCTGACTTTTTTATTAAAAAGATAAATAAAAAATTACAAAAACACATTGCTATTAGTCAGCTAGCAAATTCGAAAATAACGAGTGTTCAAAAATTAATTAGTACTGCATTAGAAGATGGTAATATTTCAGATTCAGTTTTAAAAAGATAACGGAGGATTATGAAAATTATCAATCACAAAAACAAAGCATTCAATCTAAAATGATGGTTGGTCCAACAGATATTATATAGAAAATCGTTTTTAGAAGAAGGGAAGAAATTGGGAATGGAAGAAGCAACGAAAAAATTAAACGCTCTTTTAGGGAAATAAAATTTGAAAATAGGAAATTTAAAGGGAACATTTAAAGATAAAAAATATTCCTATAAAAATGCAACGTATGGGAAAAACTTAATCCTATAGAAGATATAGAGAACCATTAGGACATAAAGCTATTAGGCAAACTGTTATTACAACAAATAATCCGTCAACTATAGATAAATCAATTATTAACAGTTAGATTTCCTAATCTTGGACCAGAAGATTTAATTGTTCCAGGTACAGCTAGATTAGCTTTTAAAATTGAACTCGATCTGAGACTGATCCAATAGAACAATAGTTAATAATTTAGGTAGAGCAATTGTTAAAAAGATTTGTATTAAATTAGAAGGACAAGAAATTTTAAGTATTGATGATAGTGATATATTTTTTTATTTATAGTGATCTTTGGTTAACTGCTGAAAAGAGATCAGATCTTGTTTATCAAGGAATTCAATCTGAGAATATTAGTAAATTAAGAATTGGTGCGGGAGATAAAATGATAGGAAAAGAGATGTGGCAGTAGCTAATTTTTAAAAATAGATTTTATATCCCTTGATTTTGAATTATTAACTACTCATATGCCATATTGTCAATCTGCATTTAAATGATAGATTATCTTATGAACTTACGTTAATAATTATTCACGCGTTCATATCAGAAGATACAACAGCTACATATAAAATATCAGAAATTTCTCTTGAATATGAAATTGTTACAAGCAATCAACTTTCAAGAATTATTAGAGATCAATACCAATCAAAAGTAACTATATTTTATGATAGAATATTAAGACATAACTATTCATAAAAAATAAAAAAGATGAAGTATGGAACATAATTTAAAACACCAGCACGATCATGAAGGGTATTAATGTTATTTCAAGAACCGAAAAAAGAATATGCAGAGATGTGAAGCATTCTATAATCCTAAAATAAAAAATGTTAGTATAGTAATAGAAGGAAAACCTAATCAAATATTTTCTAGCGGAGTTTCACCTTTTATATTTTTATGAGAATGTAGAAAACTTTTTGGAGGGGAAGATTAAATAATTCTTCTGTTGATTTAGTATCAAAAGATTTACATTTACAACGATGTTAGATTATCTGATTTTTTAACAAACAAATATGCATTGGGGGTTTTTAGATTTTAGAACAAAGATGATTCATCTTACACGATCTGGAAGAAGAATAGAAAATGGATCAGAAGGAATTACGTTACAAATAGAAAAAGAAGTTGATGGAGAAGGAACTATTAACGTTTATACATTCGTAATATCAGATGCTCAAATGAATATTGAAAATGGAAGATTAAGTAAATTAGTTTATTAATTAAATTATTTTATGATGGCTCACATCTGAGCCATCATAACTTTTAAAATCTTAAACTAGTAAGACTATTAATATTAAACAGTTAGACATAGTTAATAATTTAATTATTTTTATACCCGCCAGATGTGAGCATGTATAACTTTTAAAAAATTAAACACTTCTAACAGTATATTACTATTAAACAGTTAGACAAAGTTAATAATTTTAATTATTTTATACCAGCTCAGATGTGAGCGGGTATAACTTTTTAAAATATAAAATAGTTATACTATTTAATCAATTATTTTATTTTTTTAAAAATGAGTGAAAAAAATATTATAATTCGTTTTATCAGCAGCAGTAATTTAGTGGGTTTAAGTTTTGGATATAGTATGATTAGTAAAAGGTTATTAAAAATGAAAGTAGCAGATTTAGAAAAAACTAAATGTCGAAGATAGTGTTAAACTTGTTGCTGTTTATTTCTGCATCTATCGCTACTAAAGATTTTTTAGTTAAACAAGGATAATACCTGAAAATATTAATTAAAAAATGGCAAGTGCAGCAATGTTAATAGGTGGACAGTTGTAAATGCTTTTAGCTTTTTCAGGAAGCAATTATTTATTTTCAAAACTTAGTAGTGATGAAGAAAGGAAACGTCATGATAAAGCTTTAGAAGATTTAGCAAAGGCGAGAGATGAATAGAAAAGAAAAGATTAGCTTTAATAGATTATGCTAATCAAAAAATAATGGAAGAAAGAAAAGCAAATAAAGATTTTGTTGATAGTGAAGAAGCTATGAAATTTTTATTTGAGAAACTTTAGGCCCAAACCACCAAAACTTAGTGATTTTTTATGAACCATCAGAAAACAAAAAACAAATGAATGTTTTTTATAACTGTAGGAATATTGGATTTTTATTTTATTTAACAAATTTAAATAAAATGGATAAGATTTATTTTTCACCAAAAGGATATTGGAAAAAGGATTAACCGCAATAAAGAAATTAAGTGAAGCAGCAAATGTTAGTGAAAAAGTACTAAAGTTTGGGGTTTATCAAAACAAGCTATATGGCAGATATATTTACCACACCTAAAAAGATTATAAGACCAAAAATTTGAAAATTATATTTCCTAATGATACTCATCAAATAGATTTGTTATATCTTCCTATGAATAAAATAGGAAAAAAGAAATATAAATAATGCTTAACAATTGTAGATATTGCAACAAGATATAAAGTTGCAGAACCTTTAACAAAAAGAAGTACAAACGCAGTTGCATAGCTTTAAACTAAAATATATAACAGAGGACCTTTAACATTTCCAAATTAATTCAATGTGATGAAGGAGCAGAATTTAAAGGTAAAGTTTATCAGTTATTTTTAAAACATCAAGTATTAGTTTAAAAGGGGAATTCCTGGAAATCTAGATCACAAGCGATAGTAGAAAGTTTTTAATAAACAATTACAGAAAGACTTTTTAGTTATCAGTATGATAAAGAAATGATTACCGATAAAACTAATACGAATGGGTTAGAAGATTACCGAAAGTTATAAATGTTTATGAATAATGAAATAAATAAAGTAACTAATTTAAAACCTGTAGATGCTATTAAAAAGAAATCATTACTAAATTGTAACGAAAAAAAAAAGTAAAAGCAGATACTTCTATATTTAATAAAAAGGTTAGATATTTATATACCTCCAGGAGAAGTAGAAGGAGCAGAAAAAACGAGCCACTGATCCAATTTGGTCAACAAGATATTTCGAAAATTTAAAAGTATACTAGAAACTAACCTCCTGTTTATTATTTAAGAGAACCTGGTCCTCAGAGAGCCTTTTTTAAAGAAGAATTGCAAATAGTTCCAACCCATGTAAAATAAATTTATAGTGTCCTAGAGCAAATGATTTTTCTTTTGTATAGAAAACCCTTTTTGTATCATTTGGGCATAACGTTTTTTTATTTGTAACTGTAGTTTCTAAGTTATGATTAGTTGATTTTTAAATTTATGTTGTTTGGATATGTATCCTGTTCTACCCATCTAATTGATGCTTTAAAGTTTTCATGCACTATTGTTTTATTTTAATTGCTGATTTTTTTTATTCCTTTAAGCTTTACTTTTTTCTTTAAACCTCCCAAATCTAAAATACTATACATTTTTCGCTCTTAATCCAACATATTCTTCTATAGGTTTTCCGTTCAATTCATCTTTCATTTTACCAATTATCTTTTTATTTGTAAATTGAATGTAATGGATGATTTTCTGGATAATCTGATGTATCATAATAAAATAATTCAGTTTCCATATCTTTATAAATATCATCAGTTGTAACGTTTTTTATTAAAGAATCACAATCGAATATAAAAGTTGTTGCATCAGGATATTTCTTTTTTAAAAAAAATCATAATAAAATTCATACATTAATAATTTTGATAATTCTAAAACAGCTAACCCAATAAATACAGGTTTATCCAAATCTACTTTTTTCTTTTTCATTGAAACAGCATATAATATTCATGAAATTCTTTATACCTTGATATTCAGGTTTTTTCTTTCAAGTTTAATATGCTTGATTTGACTTTGTAACTAATCTAATATCTTTCATTTTATATGGTTTTCCATTGTTTTTACCATAAAACTGAATTATTACATAATTTAAAGTAATCTTTTTCAAAATCGGATTTAGCTTGTTTTTTAAGATCTGTGTTTTTAAATTTAATTTTAATACAGCTAGGAAATCAGTTTGTGTAAATCTTATAATTCTATGTATGTATTTTAATTTTAATCCATGTCTAACATAAAATTGTAAATTTCTATAATGACATACATATTTCTTTTTATCATACAAGTTAGGATTAATTTTGTTTGTTTATCTATTGTTAATCTTTCTGGTGCTAGTGGTAATCATTTTGTAAATCATGGTAATTCATCTGGATAATCTAAATCAACTTTAACTATAATCCCCTCATCAGAATTTGGATCATGAGTTAATATTTTTTTTATCCCCTTCTTCTTGATCTTCATATTTAAAGTTATTTAAATTCAAAATCACTAACTGGTAAATTTTCACTCATTGAAACCCTCCAATAAATTGTTAGCATCTAAGTAAATAATATAATTAGAAGGTTCGTCAGGATTTTGTATGAATCTAAATATTTATTATTTGCTTTACAATATTTATGAAAAAGCAACAACTAATTCCACCCCGTATTCCATTTTCAACCATTTTTTCATCATCTCCATATCAGAAATTAGATCTATTTCAACTTTACTATATTTTAAAAATGCATCCCATGCCATTGCAGGTGTAAAATATAATGTGCAGAATCTAATTTATATATATTTAATGTTGTTTCTCTATACTTTTCAAATATATCAGCTAGTAAACAAACATCAGCTAATAAATATTTATCATGATAATCTCCTAATGTTTTACATTCTAATTTATTCCAAATATTCTGTGCATGTTTATAATCTTCATCTGTAATACCAATCTTGTGTAGTGTAGAATAAAAACATTCTTTATTAGGTAATTTTTCTTCTCAAAACAAGTCCAACAGTCCATATATTCATAAGGGTAAACACCTTTTCTAATTAAAGATGGATCATCAAAATATTACTAGTAATAGGATATTCTGTTAATCCTTTTGCTAATTTATCTATTGATGATTTTAAATGTTGCATAGAGTCATAAAAGGAGAGTTTATCTAATGTAAAGGTTTTATATTTTTCATCTGTTTCAGGAATAATAAATATTTTTTTATATTCTTCATTAACAGCTTGCATAATAATATGAGAATCGTATCCTTTTAAATTATGAAGAATATTGGTAGTTTATAGTTTTTAATGTTTATACCATAACGTAAATTACATTTGTTATGTGGCTCTCCTCTATACTTTCCTGTAATATGATCATGATCTCTTACTTTTGTTTCATCAAAAGATTCTTCACAAATATGACATTTAGTAGCATTTTCAAAATCTTCTTTATCTTCATCTGTTAATTTCATAGCAACAGGATTTTTTAAATTATTAACTAGCTCTTCATATAATTTATTCATTTCTAGTAAAAACATTTTTGCTGCATTTTCTCCTCTATAGATTACAGGATCTTTTACTTTTCCATCTGATCTAACAACTACATATCCATAACTACAAGGCTCATGTCTTTGAATTGTAAATGTTTGATTTGTTGTAACAGTAGGTTCCTTAATTAATAAACATTCAAAATCTGCATAAACAACATAAGATGTTTAAACTGTTTATGAATATTTTCAAATCTTACTTTTGATTCTGGATTAGGTAATACTAATTCAGTATTAACATCGGTAGGAGATTTACATGTTTTTACGTGTTCATCTACTTGTTTGAGATCATTTACTCTCTTTAAACATTTTCTACAAAATATTTTTTCCTGTCATCTTTTGTCATATTAAATATTAATCTCGACATATTTTTTATTAAAGTATAATGTTTATGATCAGGATCTGCAGGATCTGTAATTAGTAAAAGATCAATATGTTTTTTATAATTATTATTTTCAGATTCTTTATCAATAGTTGGTGAATAGTCTGATATTCTTAATGTTTTTAATTCACCTACCCATTCATAAACATTAATTGAGAATGAATTATTTTTTTCTTCAAACTTATCAATATCTTCTATTTGAACAGGAAATGTAATATCTTTAAAATTTTAATTTAGTTACGTGTTCTTTGTATTGAGTTATTCTTTCAGATGATTATTTGATTGATAAAGGTGTGCTAAAACACACCACATAAAACATTTGTTATCTTTTTTATTTTGAACATTGATTATTGCTTTTTTATTTTGTAGTTCTTTACATAAAGGAAAATATGAACTTCCTTTAATAGGGTTATATTTAGCCGTTTGTAATTTTAATTCTAATACTTCTCCTACACTCCATCCAGACCCTTTTAAGGTTGCTTCTTCTATTGCTTCAACTAATCTTTCTTTCACTTTATTAAAACCATTATCAAAATCATTAATAGTTAATACTTCAGTTTGTTTAGTAGAAATCCATCTTTGTATTATATCATCAAAATCACCTGGTTTCTCATATCGTATATAGGCTTGAATTCTAAACTTAATAGGAAATTCTTTTATTTTCTCTTTTATATAACCCCGGTTATGTTCAATTGATTTTAGAATATCACGTCTATACTCTATTTTTAATGGAATTTCATTAAAGACACTTTTTGGTTTATTATCGCTCACTTTTTGTCCGTCATTTTTAGGGGAAACATTTTTGATTAGGTGTTTTTATTTTTATAAAATTTTATAATCTGTAGGTTGTTCCGTTTTTAAAATTAGTTTTGAATGTTTTATTTTATCTAATTTCTTTCTTACTTCATCCCGTTTTCTTTAGACTGAATTACATAATTTTCTCGTAGACATTTATCATAACTGTCTTGATCTTTACAATAAAATAAAGCTACCCATTTCACTTGTTCCCTGAAATCTTTTAAAACTGCATTATATTTCTGAGTTAAAATCCATACCGAGATATTTACATGTCTACCACTGAAAGCTAACATCGATAAAGTATTTCTTTTCTTTACAATATCTTTTTCTGCTGAACAGTCATCTATTATAAAAAGAGTTTCATATCCTTTTAATAAGTTGTAATAATATTCTAAACATTCATTCAGTTTACTTCCTGGATTAACAATAAATATAACCATTATCTTTAAAATAAATTCTCGTTCATGATAAGTTTTATTATGTTTAAAAGTAGGGCAGAATATAACAATGTAATCATAATAGTTAAAGTATTCTGTTTCGAGAAGATCTAATATAAATTTAGTCTTTCCACATTCTGTTGCTCCACATATAATTGCACAATGTGTTTTTTTTCGGATACATTTTACTCCATATAAAATGGATCGGGCTTCTCAGGTTCAATTTTTTCTTCTTTTGTTTTTACTTCATTTTTATTTGTTTTCCATTTTTGGTATATATAAATCCCTCCACCAATCATCCCAGCTAAAACTAAATAGACAATATGTGATGTTTTGTATTCTACTGGTTTTTCTATTATTTTATATTCTTTTGATTCTTCTTCCTGTGTTATTATTTTTTCTTTGTGTTCTTTGTTTTTTGCTTCTAACTTTTTTAATCTATTACGTTCCGCTAAACGCTTCCCAGATTCAACTCTACCGGGATGTTTCTCTTTAGTTACTTTCTTCGTTGGAGTTTCCTCTTTCTTCGGAGTTTCCTCTTTCATCGTAGTTTCCTCTTTCTTCTCCATTTTCTTTAGAAGAAAAATCAATATGATTAGCAGAGATTAAAGCAACAGCAACTGGTCCTAAAAGATTTCCAAATCTATAATAAAGTTCGCAAGCAATTGAACCAATGGTATTTGAAACTATAGGATCATTTGTTAAATCATCAGATAGAAAATCAATATCTTTTACTTTAAAGAAATGATTAAGTGATTTTGTGTATATACTAATTAATGACTTACCAATACTTTTTGCCATTTTTGCTCCAAGAGCTGATTGGTATCTAGCATAATAATCTTCAACTTCTTCAGGTGTAAAAGTTTTAACTTCTTCAACAGTTAATTGTTTTCCAAGATATAGTTTTGATTTCCCTGTTGTTATGAGTTGATATAACCTTTCTTTTTTATTATGTATATCTTCTGTTTTAATTGTTTGGATATTTTCGTTTAAAAGCAATTCATCAGCCTCCATTTTATAGGATAAATTATTAAGTTATTATTCAGGTTCTTATTAAGTTGTTATTAAGTTCTTGTATAAGTTCTTATGTAAGTTATTATTAGGTTATTAATAGGTTCCTATTAGGTTTCTGTTAGGTTTCTATTAGGTTCCTATTAGGTTGTTTATAGGTTCCTATAAAAAAATTTTGATTAAAATGGTAATAACAAAAAATGTAGAAAATTATATTAATCAAGGAGATTCCTCTTTGTAAAAATAGATAATAAATTAAATATACTTTTTATTTTTAATATAATTATTATTTGTTTTTAGTTGTTTTACTAATTGCTGTCTTTGTTTTATTCTATTATAAACATATCTATTCTTAACTTCATCATTATTATTTTCTTTTAGTAATTTCTTAACATTTTGGTTAACTCTTTCATATTTTCTTCACCAATTTCTTTCTTTAGTTCTTCATTTTCTGTACCTAATTCATAAATATCATCTCTTAATATATTAAAAGCCTCTTTAATTCCAGGCATCAGTGCTACTAATTTTTCTCCTTGTTTTGCTTGATTACAAAGATTTTCTTTTCTAAATTCTTTAAGCGCTTGTTTTGATTCATTTTTTAAATTTATATCTTCTTTAATAATTTGCAATGCGTCCTCCATTTTTAATAAAAAAATTTTTTTAATCCTTCTATAATCCTTTTTAAATTCCCTTCATCTTTTATTTTTTTATCTTTTTTTTAAAAAAGGTTTTTTTTCCCCCCCCTTCCCCTCTAGTTTTTTTTCACTTTTTTAAATTTTATTTTTAAAGTTTTATTTTCAGTTTCTTTTTTCCCTTTTGCTTATTTTTTAAAAGGGAAAATACATACTATAAGGGGAATTTAATTTTTAAATCTGTTCTAACTTTTTTAAATTGAAGAAAAGAAGTCCCAAAATCTTTTTTAAAATATTTTAAACTTGTTTTAAGGGACCAGGATTAGCGTTTTTGGGCTTTCAAAAATTTTTATTTGCAAGATTTATTTATTAAAATTTTATTAAGCCCAAATTTGGGGTAAAAACCCGGGAAAAAAGGGTTTAAATTTTTTTAAAGATTTTTCAAACTCCTTTAAAAGAGAAAAAAATTTGAGGTCAATAAAAGGTTTCAATAAAACCCACACATATTTTTTTAAAAGCTCCTCTTGTGGGGGTTGAAAACGGGGGTGGGTGTTTTTTTTTTTTTAGGGGGGGGCCCCTAAAACCCCCTTTTTTTAAAACCTCCCTGCCGAAAAAGACAATGCGATGTTTTTTTTGTGGGGGCAATTCCATCGAAAAAAATTCCCTTTCAGCCCGGGGTATTTAAAAACCCCGCATTAGTCTCCATTTATTGTGAAAAGGCCTTGTTTTGGAAAACCAGACCAATCTGTTGATGGACGGGGTGTTGGGAAAACGGGCCATCGGGGGATTGCGGGTTTTCGGTTTGCGAGACACTGGTGCACTACTGCTGGGGTTCGGAAATCTTTCGTCCCCCAAGACCAGTATCTCAAACCAACCCGCCCAAAAGGGGTAGGTCTTTGGAGGCAAGATTGGGAAAAGTTTCCCCCGCTGGGGAAAAATTTTTGTCGAATTTCAAAACCCTACACTCCGGGGGTTTTCTTACCCCCCTTGTTATTGATAACCCATCTGCACTTTTATCTTGGGGAAAATTTTCCAGGGGTCCCCCAACCGTACAAGGTGGTGCTGGGGGATCGTTTTGTTTCCCTTTTCTTTTTGATACTAATCAAACGTCATAGAGCCCGGGGAAAAGGCCCCTCAAAACCGCTAAAAGGGCTCAAAAATGGGTAACTCCCAAATTTCCCTGATGATTTAAAAAAAATCAGGGAAAAGACAGACGCTGACGACAAAACTTTCTGCTGCCTGAAAAAACTGTCAAATGGGCGTAAAAAACGACAAACCAACGTACATAAAGGGCTCTGACATTTTCTACAAAGGGGTTACCTGGACGGACAACAACAAGTTGTGGGTTCCCAAAAACCCCTTAGAGAAACCGTAAATGCAAAACGCTCATGAAAGCATTTTTTTCCGGGTGGTCACTGCGAAAACAAAAAAAAAATTAAAGAAAAGTTCTTTGTTCTTTTTTAATTTGGGCCCGGGGGGGCCCCAAAAAAGGGAAATTTTCGAAATACGCCCCCATGTGGAACATCTGCCAAAAAAACCCTCTCAAAAAAGGTCCCCCGTCCCATGGCAACCTTTTCACAAAATGCCTCTCATTTCCGTTCCATTTCGGAAGGTAGCTATGATCTTGTGTGGACCGCTACCACTGTCTTCTCGGGATATCGCTATATCTTGACTTTGGTGGATACAGCACAAGGTATCCAGAAGCGATTCCACTGAAGAAAAATTGATACAGTATCTGTCGCTGAAGCCTTACTTGCAATTTTTTCCAGAGTGGTCTTCCAGACGAAATCTCTCGGATTGTGGAACGCAATTCATTTCTGATCTCATGAGAGAAATTTACAGACTGTTGTCAATCTCTTCCTTTCAAACCACGCCATATCATCCCCATCGAATGGCATGTGTTGAACGTTCAATGGAACTTAAAGCCTGTTGAGAAAGGTTGTCAAGGCAAGACCCCAGAATGGGATCGTTTCGTACCGGCTTTGCTTTTTTTGCATACAGGGAAATGCCGAACGGGAACGCTGATTCTCACCATTTGAGCTCTTTTCGGACACTCACCAAGGGGTCCTTTGGATCTATTGATGACACAATGGACGAAAAGACGGACATACTGACAGTAAAACTTTACCAATACGTTTATGAACTGCATAATCGTTTTGAAGATGCATGTGAGCTTGCTCAACAGTCAGCTGATAGGAAAACTGATGTGACAAGGTCTTTGCAGACAGAAAAGCAAAGGCACGTTCCTTCAGTGTTGGGATAAAGTCCTTGTGCTACTAACTGATGAACATAACAAGCTTCGTGTTATGTGGAAGGGTCCTTTTCAGGTGGTCGAAAAACTTCTGAAGTAAATTATAAGATCAAAATGGCAAACACTGAGAAGGTATTTCATGTGAACAATGTTGAAGAATTATGTTAACGTACAAATGTTGCCATCAACCAGTCGGTGAGTGATATATCCTTGTGTCAGAAACTGATGTCAACATGACAGACATTATCAGTGATGAATTTGTACCCAATGTAACGTACAGGGACAGATCAAAGGTATGAAAACAGCAAATGTAGGAGTGTTAACATCTACCAGTGCAGATGATGTTGTACCCCTTCCTATTCTGTCTATCAATAGGATGTGGTTCTGTCGAATGATTTGTCTACAAGTCAAACAGAACACTCAAAGACATTTTGAAAGACTTTCAGGATGTGTTGACGGATACCCCAGTACAGTAACTGGTATTGAACCCCATAGTATTCAGTTAACTTCTGAAATACCAGTGCGAACCAGACCATACCCCCTCCCATTGCAAAAAAAGAGGTGGTTGAGAGAGAAATCAATGTAATGCTGGATTTTAAAGGTGATAGAACCTTCTACATCTCCGTACAGCTCACCATGGTATTGGTGGACAAACCTGATGGCTCGGTGCGTTTTCTGCATCGATTACAGGAAAGTAAATAAGATCACTGTGTTCGATGCCGAGCCCATCTGGTTCTGTGTCAGCTCTCAGAGGGAAATTATTTGTGAAAGTATACTTGACTAAAGGAATTCCAATTTACCATTGAACCAGTGCCTGAACACAAAATGTCATGGCAGATTTGTTGTCACGTGCGTGAATATTCATGGACAAATGTAACTGTCTTCAAGGAAAGACTATTCCTGTTTTTGTCTTTCTTAGGATTACGGTGTGATCACTTTTGACGGTGCATTGTATGCTACTGACGATTTAAATCAAGTGGTATTTATGCATAATTTGCTTGTTGAAGTGACTATATGTTTTGCAAGCAAACGACTACTTGATGTTGATGTAATACATATTTATTCTTTGGTAAACAATGGAAAAATCAAGTACTATTATGTCTAATTTTTGCTTGTGAAGATGAATCTATATGTATGTGTGATGAGCAAATAACGCTTTAGAAAATGTATATATACATGTTTGATTGTGCAATGAGACAAACCAATTGTTTTTCATTTGTCACTGTCAACAATGAAAGCAGGTGACTTTCAATGACTATAACACTACATGTGGGAAAAAGAAACTATGTTTAAACTATGTTATTTTGTTTACATGTCTATTGAAAACATGTACACTTGGAAATATTCTCATTTTCATGAGGTTTTGAAACATATGATGTGAGACAAAGATCAAGGGAAAATGTGCTTCACATCTTAATGTATGAACACAATTTGTGCTTTGAATTGTTAATATCCCTAATTGTTTTATCCATTGAATTTGTGAAATGTATTTTGTGAGATTGGTGATCAATTATGAATGTTTTTTTTAGAAAGATTGAAAGTTTGAAACATGCTATTTATGGTGGATCATGGTGATTGATTCTATACGTTGATTATTAATTTGGTGAATCATGTGTGATGGTTACACATTTTGAGATTCATGGCTGAAGATTGTTTAAGTGAAGTGTATATCCTTTAAAAAATTTTCTGGAGAAAATTTTTTCATCCCAGATGGGGGTGTCATGTGACGTAGCCTCACATCAAGGCATGTGACGCTCCATCACATGTAGTTAGTGATATGAATCATTTCCCCGTGCCACAATTAAAGAAGAATATCATGTGGCTTGACTAGTGTAGCGGGCGTCCCCAAAATAATTGTGAGTAATGACTCATTCAAGAAACGAATGTGTCCATTGGGTGAAAGTGACCACTGAGTGAGAGTTTAACAAGGGCTGGTAAGGTAAGGTGCTGGTCAGTGTTTTTGAACACTGAGTATGCCACTCACTAGAGAAGGGGGAAAGAGTCAGTTTTAACCCAGCAGATGGCCTAGAGACTCGAACCTGTCAGGACGGTGGTCCTCGTTGCTGACCAGTCCATTACCAGGTGAGCGATAGATAGTTGGGGAAAGCTACAGGGGAAAACTTAAAGAAGAGAGAAAGAATCATATGTTGAATTGAGAAGCAGGTTACTTACACGAACCTTATTCGTGTTTCAGCCCTTCACCCTTCACCCTTTACCCTTCGCCCTTCACCCTTCATCTCATCACCCCGTGAGGTGGTTGAAGATGGCCATGGTGTGGGGAACACACCGGTAGTTCAGCCCCAGCCAGTACCAACTCCAGGAGAGGAGTTGAAGCTCGTCATTTCGCAAGAGACAGAAGAAGTCGCGGAAGAGAAGTCGAGACTCGTATCTCCAGGACGGGAGAGTTCGAGGGGCAGTATATTGTCTCAGAGAGAGAGACAGGGAATTGAGAAAGCAGGAAGCTTTTACTTGAGGCAGGCAGGTCCTCAGTGATTACGGGAGTTATGTATTCCGCCTGGTCCGGAATTTTGGGATAACGGAATGTGAAGGCCATAGCTTTATAAAGCGGAACTAGATTATTTTATCTCTCAGTGTAAAGAGAGATACAAGTGTGAAGACTATTTTATCTCTCAGTGTAAAGAGAGATACAAGTGTGAAGACTATTTTTCTCGCTCTCGGTGTAAAGAGAGATACATGTGTGAAGATTGATTTGTCTCTCGTGTGAGGAGAGATACATGTTGCGGATTTATTGTCTCTCAGTGCGGAGAGAGATACAGGTGTAACATCTGTTTACAAGTTGTTGTTGTGATTAGTAAAGTGTTTTCCCTGAAGGAGAGGGGAGAAGAAAAACATTCGGTAGTGCCCTTTGGGTGATTGGAAAGATTGCGTGTGCGTATGGAGTAAATGCTGTCATGAATGCGGGTATGCAAGAGTGACAGTGTGACAATCACCACCACCATCACCATCACCATCACCACCACCATCACCACCATCATCATCATCATCATCATCACCATCACCATCACCATCATCATCATCACCACCACCACCACCACTACCACCATCACCACCACCATCATCCATCATCATCATCATCAATCAACAACCACCACCACCACCACCACCCCACCACCAACATCATCATCATCATCATCATCACCACCACCACCACCACCACCACCATCACCACCACCATCATCATCATCATCATCATCATCATCATCATCATCATATCATAAAATCAATATCATCATTAGCAGCAGCAGCAGCAACAGCAGCAGCAGCATCGTCATCCTCGTCGCCGCCACGCCGCCGTCGTCGGTCGTCATCAATCATCATCATCATCATCATTATCATCATCACATCATCATCATCATCATCATCGTCATCGTCGTCGTCGTTGTCATCATCATGATCATTCACACAGTGACGACAATGATCAATCATCACATCATCACCAGCGGAAGTGGAGAAGCTGTCCCTGGACGTTAGCCAGAGGCAGGGGGACCCGGGGATGTTGGTGTGTGCAGAGGGACCCGGGGATGTTGGTGTGTGCAGGGGGACCCGGGGATGTTGGTGTGTGCAGGGGACCCGGGGATGTTGGTGTGTGCAGGGGACCCGGGATGTTGGTGTGTGCAGGGGGGGGGGGGGTCTTCCCTTTTAAGATGGGTGGGGTGAAGGAGCAGGTTTGCACAGCTGCATACGTTACATCCACAACAGATGGTGCCGTCAGTGTAACTTCAGCATTCTGGGAAATGTCAAACAGTGGCGTGGGGAAGATTTCAAGCCAGGGAAGTTGGAGAGCAAATGAGAGGGACAGACGTGAGCCGGGGGTAGAAATAAAGGTTCCAACAGAAAGAAGACAACGGTTCTGATTGAACGGTTAAAAAAAAAAGACATTGAATTCAAAGTACTCATCTTCTACCGTGGCGGCTCCAACATCACTGAGGGGGGGGGGGGGGGGGGGGGGGGGGGGGGGGGGGAAGGGGGAGGGGGGTCCCAACTGAGTTGGGGCCCAGGAACTGCCCAGCCCCTGCTGAGGTTCAGGTCAACGCCCATGGTCAGGGATGGGGGGGGGGGGGGGGGGGGGGGGGGGAGGGGGGGAGGGGGGAGTTGGTGGGAGAGGGGCGGGATGGGTGAGGCTTACGGGGCGAGGACCCCCCCCCCCTCCAGACTCTACAGGTAGTGTATGTGTAATGAGGTGCACTGGAGGAGCCAGGTGGAAGATAACGTGGTGTCTGTTCATGTGGGTGGAAGACGACGTGTGTCTGTTCATGTGGGTGGAAGACGACGTGGTGTCTGTTCATGTGGGTGGAAGATGACGTGGTGTCTGTTCAATGTGGGTGAAGATGACGTGGTGTCTGTTTATGTGGGTGGAAGATGACGTGGTGTCTGTTCATGTGGGTGGAAGATGACGTGGTGTCTGTTCATGTGGTGGAAGATGACGTGGTGTCTGTTCATGTGGTGGAAGATAACGTGGTGTCTGTTCATGTGGGTGAAGATGACGTGGTGTCCTGTTCATGTGGGTGAAGATGACGTGTTGTCTGTTCATGTGGGTGGAAGATGACGTGGTGTCTGTTCATGTGGTGGAAGATGACGGGTGTCTGTTCATGTGGTGGAAGATAACGTGGTGTCTGTTCATGTGGGTGGAAGATGACGTGGTGTCTGTTCATGTGGGTGGAAGATGACGTGGTGTCTGTTCATGTGGTGGAAGATAACGTGTGTCTGTTCATGTGGTGGAAGATAACGTGGTGTCTATTCATTGGGTGGAAGATAACGTGGTGTCTGTTCATGTGGGTGGAAGATGCTGGTCGCTGTTGACAGACCAATGGTAGAGAGAGAGGGAACTGTGGCGCCCCAGGAGGACTGAGTGAACATCGCTGTGAACTCTACTACAACAGGGCATAGAGGGTCCACGTGCTGACGGCGCAGCTCTCAATAAATGCTGGTAATAGTAACAACAACCACAGCAACAAATTATGATGATAAGAGCAAGAACAACAACAGCAGCAACAACAATAACAGCAATACTAATGATGTATAATAATAATAATAATAATAATAATAATAATAATAATAATAATAATGATAATAACAATAGTGATAATGAATGATGATGATAATAAAAATAATAATAATAATAATAATAATAATAATAGTAATAATAATAATAATAATAAAATAATAATAAAATTAATAATAATAATAATAATAATGTATATCTATGGTGCTTCAACTACACTTAACCCTAAACGTTTGCAATATTCTCATCACACACACACACACACACACACACACACACACACACACACACACTCACACACACACACACACACACACACACACACACACACACAAAACACACACACTCACACACACACACACCACACACACACACACACACACACACACACACACAAAACACACACGCAGCAGCAATGCAGGCAGAAAGGAAGAAGGCTGGGGTAAGTAAGAAATGCAGTTGTCTCAAAAGATGACTTTTTGAGGAAGACAGATACGGAGAGAGAAAGCGAAGCGTGTGTAGAACTGGGCCAAACTTGTTAGATGACATCCGGGAGCGTAGAGGAAGTTTGATGACTACAGCAACAGTTACTGCCCCTTTTCATAATCTACCTGTAAAAAAATGAAATGCCATGAGGTCCTTTGCATCCTAATCCCTTTCCCCCCCATCCCCCCCCCCCCCCCCCCCCTTCCCACTTTTACTTCTATTTTTCTTTTACAACCTTTTTGAAAATTAGATGGGGTAAAAGGAAATTATATTTGAATTATTTTGGGGGTCAATGAATAAAGGCTCAGCTCACCTCTAAGGGGGACCTCAGGGGGGACTGACTCGTGGCTTTTTTGGAAATTGTCGCCAGAAAGTAAATATGGGGGTTCACGACCGCCAATGTTTTTTTTTGCAAAAAACCCCCCCCCCCCCCCCCCCCCCCCCCCCCTTTTCACATCAAATCCGTCCATCACTATCAGTTTTAAAAAAATTAACACCTTTTTTAAACAAAAAATTAACACCCCAAAAACCTCTAAACTTGGCGTAATCAACATTAAAAGGGGGGCCTTTACGTGCTAGATAAATTTGGTGATTGGAACAAAGATATTTACATTCCCCAACACAAAAAAATTAACGCCCCGGGGGGAAATGATCCCCCTACTTTTCTAATCCTCTTCTCTTCCGCTCATAAATAAATCAAAACAGACATTTGTTTTCCATCTTGGTTAGTTTTTGTTAAAAATCCAATAAATTTTTATATCTTCGCAAATTTAAATTCTTTAAATTGGGCTGTCCCCGTCAAACGTAATAATGAAAACGAAAAACCCTGCCCATTTGGCAGCAAAACCTTTAAAACTGTAGATGGATAGCCAGAAAAACAAATTAGCACACGTTTTTAACTGTTGTAAATGAACTACAAAAGGGGTTTCAAAAAAATCAAAGGTTCATTGCCTTTAATTGATAAACATTTTCTTTTGTGCAAAAATTTTTAAGTTTCCTATTTTGAAAGCCTAAAACTCTGCAAGGGCCCTTAGGGGAAAATAACTCTTTTTTTCTTTTGGAAAGTTATAGTAATTCTAAGGTTTTCCTCGTTAATTGTTAAAAAATAAACCATATTCGCAAGTACTTCTTTTTAAAAAACAAAATTTTTAGTAGCCATCATATTTTACGTGAGTATTTTATTGCCCTTGTCGCCTTAACATTTAACCGTTATTTTTGGGCCTTTTCAGAATGTTTTCCAACAAAATTTTAAACAATTTTCAAAAGGGGAACCCTATAATTACCAGCCTATTGTCAAAAGGGTACGTTTAAGAACACACGTTTTTTTTGTTTTTTATATGAGGATCTTTTTTATAACTATTTTTAAAAAATAATTAAAAAAAACTAATTTTTAAAAAAGGTACTTTTCAATATATTAACAGTTATTACAATGTGGACGTTTTATAAACCCCCAAAACTTTAGACTTTTAGCAAATTTAACCTTGCAGTGAGGTCAACGGCTTCCGGTTATTAAAAAACAAAAAAAACCAAAAAAAAGCGGGGTTTTCCCCCATTTAAAACCCCCCCTCTTTTTTTTCAAAAAACAAAAAATTTTTTAAACCCAATACTGGCCCCTTTTTGGCCCCCCCAAAAACCCCCAAAGAAGGCAGTATTTTCTTTTTTTTTTACCGAAGCGAAAACTAGAACTAAAAACCCCCCCCCCGCAAACCTTTTACCCTTTACACCCAAACTTTAAACATGAAAAAACAACTTTTTTTTTCCCAAACCCTTTTTTAAAAAAGAGCCCCAACATTTGGGGACTTTAGGGGGGGGCGGGAAAAAACTTTAACTCCCGGGGGTTTTTTTCCCCAAACCACAGTCCCGGGGGGGCCTGAACAAACACCCTAAGCCGGAAACATTTTTTAAAAAAAAAAGGCCTCCCTGCAAAAAACTTAACCCACACGGGGGGGGGGGGGGGAAAAACCGGCAACAGAGGGACTTAAAAAGGGTTTTGTCCGGGCATTTTTTAATTTTTCTATTTAAATCCCTTGTGAAAGCTCCAAACAAAAATTCGGCCAGAAGGAAAGGCTTTTTTTGGGTTCGGAAACTTACCCCCGCCTTAAATCAGGGCATTTAAAAAAATTTAAAAAAAATTTCCCCTGGGGAAGCCCCCAAAAAACCCCCTTAAAAAAGGCCCCCCTCCACCCTTTTAAAGAAAAACCACCCCAAGAAAGCACCCGGAAACCCCCAAAAGGCCCCCCCCCCATCGCCCCCCAGCCAGAAAGCCCCCCAAAGGGCCCACTGGCCCCCAAGCAGCTACAGGAAAAAGACACCCTCGTTGTTTTTTTTTTAAAGGGGGGCAAATTTTTTACAAAATTTTTTTTGAGAACCCCTGGGGCCCAAATTGGCGCCCCTTAAACCCAACGCCTTGTAAAAAAACCCCCACGGGAAAATTTCCACCATAACCTTTTTCGTAACCTTTTTAAAGGGATGTTTGTTTTTTCCAAAAATTTACCAGGCTGGGGGTTTTGGAGGGCTACGGCCCGTTGGCGCGCTCCTGTTAAAAGCATAACGGTGGGGGGATTGCAAACCCAAACAGCCGTAATACTAACTATTAAATCCTTGCCCCTAAACGAGTCCTTTATTTTTTTTCTGCAGCGTTAATATTTTCAAAAGTATTCTTTTTAATAGTTTCCCCTTATCTTTTTTTAAAATGCAGCCGGCGCCTGTTTAGAAACCCTTCCCCCCCCAGCCCCCCCTTTCTACTTTAAAAATTCGGGTATTTTCCTGTGTATCCTAAACCTTTTTTTCCCGCCTAAAATTTTTCACGCATGTAAGTTTTTTTTTTTTCTTTTTTATCTCTTATCTAGTCCCAAGTTTTTGCCAAAATTTTTTTGTTAGTTCCCCCCTTATTTGCCCTTTTAAAGCCTCATTAAGCCCCAGGATTTCACGCAAGGCAATGGGAATCGGTAATTGTTTTAAAACTGGTCTCCTAAAAAAAAAACTCGTTTCAATTTCGCTATTCTTCATCTGCTCTTGAACCTAAACTTTTAAAAGAGGCATTTCTTTCAGACGTGTTGGCAACCTTGCCCCAAGTTCTTAAAAGACTGACAGCCTAGGGCTTAAATTTTAAAAAGTTTAAAAGCCTTTTGGTGCAAAAGGAATCCTCTGTCTAATTTTGTTTAGTTTTAAAAACTTTGTTGGGGCTGGCTTTGTAGTAACCTTAAAAATTTCCTTGCTAGTTCTTATAACAGATGGTTGCTTTTATCCTCTTTAAAATCAAAAGGGGGGGGGCCTTTGGTGTTTTTGTCCCAAGCTTTGTAAAGAGTTAAAACTATTTTTTAAAGTTCTGCACGAGAGCCTAACGAAGGGGGGGGTTTCGCTTCTCTAAGAAGGGGTTGAAGAAACCTTCTGCGCTCTTTCAAATTTTTCGCGCAATGAAGGGCCTAATTCTTTTCATCTTTTTCAAAGAAGGGCCTGGCAGTCTCTTTCTTCTTTTTCAATAGGATCAATCGCGGGGTCCCCAAAAACAAAAAAAAACCCTTTTCCCCTTCCCCCCCAAAAAATTTTTTTAAAAAATTATAAATTTTCCCCTTTTTGTTTTTTTTTAAAAAAAAAAAAAATGAAAAACTCATAAACGGGGTTTTTTGGACCCCAAAAAC
>CM031613.1:14723624-14739484 GCA_018398815.1 Conus ventricosus
CTGGGACAAGACCCCAGGCAGGTACCCCCTTCCTCGTCGTTCAGACAGGAACGTTAAAAAACAATAGGACAGGCTTGGCCATCCATGTGATTTGAAATTCCTGACTTTCAATATTGAAAACTTGTACACGAAACTGACCGATATCTCTTTCATAAAATACATTGAACTATTTGATTTCGTTTGCTTGACAGAAACTTTTGTGGATAACACTTTTGACTATTCCGGAATCTTCATTAACTTTTTGAAATATTATGTACCTGCAAAAAAGTTATCAAAACAAGGAAGAAATTCTGGTGGGTAACTGTTTTTAGTACGCAGATGCTACCAACACTATATAAACACATATAAAGATTGATTGTGAAAATACTGTGGTTGTGAAATTAGATAAGTGTGTTTTTAAGGTCGATAAAGATGTGCTTATTATTGCAACATACGTTGCTCCGGAGAACAGTCCTTTATACAGTAACAAAATGCAAAAAGATGGAATTGTTTTACTAGAAGAAGCTATCCTGAACATCATGAATGATGAAGAGTTATATGTTGTGATCTGTGGGGATCTAAATGCGAGGACAGGGTGGAAGCAACCTAACTGGAATGAAGCACGTACCTATTCTCCTCTTGATGATGTCGATGATAATGATGTTGATATTTATAACCGACAGTCAAAAGATCTGTTGATCAATAACTTTGGTGAGTCTTTGCTGAATTTGTGTTTTATGTTGGACTGTATTATTGTGAACGGTGCATGTGTTGGTGATTTTGATGGTCAGTTTACATATGTTTCACCACATGGTAATAGTGTTATTGATTATTTTATAATGACTAAAGGGCTGTTTTCAAGTAATTGTCATTTATATATTGGAGACCGTGTGGATTCTTGGCATTTGCCAGTCGAGTTTACTTGGAAATGGGGTCTTGATTGTATAGACAAATCTAGAACTGTAGAGAATGAGGAAAATTGTGTTGTGTGGTCTGAAGATTATTTGTTAGAGTACACACATGAGTTAAATTCACATGTGGTTCATAGCCATATCCAAGAAGCTGTTCAAGCTCTTTCAATCGATGTCAACACTTCTCTAGATATATTTGTTAAAACATTGTATGGAGCTGCTGCCTCCATGATTCGAACTGTTGGCAATAAGAAGAAAAGCGTAAATGAATGGTATGACAAACAATGCGCCCAAAAGAAAAGAACGGTCCAACGTTACCTTAAACTATTCCAAAGGTCAAAAAAGAGTAATGAGCAGCACAGAGATAAGTATGTGGATGAAAGGAGACTATATAAAGAACTTTTATCCTGCAAGAAAAAAGAATTTGACAATGAAAGGATAATTAAATTAAAACAGTCAACCAACGACCCAAAGGTGTTCTGGAAAATAATCAGATCTGTGAACAGAAAAAATGTAGTGCGCAATGATATTTCTATGGACCAGTGGTGCGAACATTTCCACAGGATATTTAATATGATAACACCTGGACTGGATCAAGAGGAAATCTTAGCAGCAGAACTAATGGACAATTCAGACGAGCCACTTTTTAACGACCCTATTTCTCAAGAAGAAGTTGTAGCTAGTATAAATAAACTTAAAGCCGGTAAAAGTTCTGGTGCTGATATGATACTTGGTGAAATGCTTAAACATGCCAATGAAACGGTAATTAAATTTCTCGTAGTGCTTTTCAATAAGATATTTGAACAGGGCATTTTTCCAAAGAATGGTGTAAATCCATTATTATTCCAATTTACAAGAAAGGGGATGCTAATCTACCTGATAATTACCGTGGTGTGGCATTAACAAGTATCGTCAGCAAAGTGTACACATTTATTCTGAATAAGCGACTTTCACGATGGGCAGAAGCTGAAGGAAAATTAGCTGAGGAACAAGGTGGGTTTAGAGCAGGATATAGTACAATTGATCACATTTTTACTTTACACTCTGTCGTTGAAAAATATTTAGCAAAACATTCTAAGCTCTATGTAGCTTTCGTCGACTTTAGGAAAGCATTTGATTCTGTTGACAGAAATGTCTTATGGCATGTGTTAAGGAGAAGTGGCGTTGATGGAAAAATGTATAAAGCACTTCGGGGAGTTTATGACTCAGTCATTGCATGTGTAAGAGATAAGCATTCATACTCTGATTTTTTTTTATTGTCCGAGAGGCGTAAAACAAGGATGTGTACTCAGCCCAATTATGTTCTCCTTTTTTGTCAATGAATTAGCCATAGAATTAATCAGGGAAGGGAAGCACGGAATCCAGATGGTACCAGGAACTTCAGAACTATTTTTATTGCTTTTTGCAGACGACGTGATTTTGCTCTCAGATACTGTTATAGGTCTACAAAATCAGCTGAACAATCTGAAAAAAGAGGCTGACAGATTACGTTTAGAAGTAAATCTAGATAAGACTAATATTATGGTTTTCCGTAAAGGTGGTTATCTTGGAATAAGAGAAAAATGGACATATGGAAACGAAGATATAAGAGTAACAAACACATACAAATACTTAGGCTTGATATTTACAACAAAATTAAGTATGAATGCTGCCCTTCTAGACATGAGTAGAAAGGTAAAATGGGCGTTATTGAAATTTTAAAATCACTAAAGAAACTACATACAATTGATCCTTCCCTATTCTGGAAGCTTTTTGATACTCAGATTGAGCCCATATTGACTTACGCAGCAGAAGTATGGGGGTTAGAAGATACAGGGTTAATAGAAAAAGTACATACTTTTGCCATTAAACGATTCCTGGGTGTACCTTTACACTCTTCAAATAAAATGAGTTACGGAGAAACAGGAAGATATCCTTTGTTCGTTCGAACTGCTGTAAAATGTATTAAATACTGGCTGCGACTGGTAAAACTGCCAACCAATAGAATATGTAGGCAAGCCTATGATATGTTGTTATTACAATTAGAAGCAGGCAAATACAATTGGGCATCAAAAGTTAGGAACACTCTAACAGAAAATGGTTTTGGTGTAGTATGGTTGTGTCAAGGTGTTGGCTCTGAGGAGGGGTTTATATCAGAATTTAAGGACAGAATTGTTTCATGTTATAAACAAAATTGGCATTCTGAAATTGAAGATAACGATAAATATGAGTGGTACCGTTCTTTTAAAATCACGTTTGAAGCTGAGAGGTATCTAACTTTGATAACGAATAAAAAGATGAGGGAAGATCTGTGTCAACCTCGGTGTAATGTCAGTGGAGGAAGGACTAGCGCACAGCCCAAACACACCCACAGCTTGCTTACGATCTCATTCATATATCATGCATTCGTCACATCAAACCACTAGTAAAGTCTATAACTTTACTACACATGTTCATAGAACGGAACATCAATGCATATGGAATCAAATGAAATAAAACATTCTCTCTTTCCTGAACTTCACAAAATCATTTATCTAAAACATCATTAGCTAACCCGGGTATAGATAGATTTCTACTTTACCTGGCCAGGTGATCTTAACTATTCACGAATCACTGTCTTTTCTTTTCTTTTCTTCTTCTTTTCACTGTCACTTTCACAACACGACACAACTGCCGGCACTGGTGTTGGTCTGATGGCGCCTGGTCAGGTGAGACTGTTGGCGTTGGTCTGTTGGCGCCTGGTCAGGTGAGACGGTTGGCGTTGGTCTGTGGTTCTGCTTGGCGAAGTGACGCTGCCAGGTATGAGGTCGAACCCCGGTTAGGATAGAACAGTGACTATCAACATCGATCTGTTCTCCTTTTTTTCTTCCTGCATTAACGCATTGCACTCTCTCTCTCTCTCTCTTCTAGTCTGCTCTTATCAAATGGACATGGTTGCTTTTCTTTTCTTTTTTCTTTTCTTTTTTTTCTTCTTCATAAATTAGCAACTCTCTCTCTCTCTCCACATCTCTCCTCAGTCCTTCCTCTGCAGACTATCTCATGCTAATCTCTCAACTGGTTCTCTTCTCTCCTCCCCTCATCTCTCTCTCTCTCTGCCCTTCTCTCCTGCAAGCTCCACTCGAACCCTCTCTCCCTCTCTCTCTCTGTTCGTTCTTCCCCTCGTTTCTCGTTCTCCCCCCCTCACATCTTTCTTATTCGTCCCGATCTGTCCGAAAAGGGCGAGTACCATTGGTCAGGTTTTTTACCGCCCTGACACCCGAAGTTATCCCCCTCTAATTCCATTGGATGTTCAAATCATGACAGTCACGCCTACACACCTTACTCTCTGTGGTGGTCAATTGGTCATTTAATTGATTAGCTAGATTTCACCCCCACCACACACTACTTTCCCCCTTTCCTACTTAATTGGCGCCGTGTGACTTAAGTCGGGGGGACACTGGTCAATCTAAAGTGGCTAGCTGTGTCTGGGTAGGCCCCACGACGTCTGAGTAACAATGACGCTGGTTCCACAAAGGGGCCAGATGAGCCTGAGCTCGGCTCTAGGGACTCGTCTCGCTAGACTTCGAGGCGTCGGTCAAAACGGCTTAGTCAGTCTGGGTGGGTCGGACCGTCTGGGTTTGAAACCTCTCACTAAGCTTAATTGGCCGGATCCAAACCCACGGGCCCGGTCTACGTGGCGCCTAGAATGTTTGAGTTTGGATTATGTCCGAACAAATTGACTGGCGACTCCCCAAGTTAGGTTGTTTCATTTTTTTGTCCGTGAAAATTTTCCCCCCTTGCAAAAGACATGCTCCGCATTGCTCAAAACAACGGTACAAAAAAGGACAAAAACCGAATTTGCGGGACCCCACAGCAACACGTGCAAAGTTTAAAAAAAATACTTTACAACCAACGGTTTATAAATTATAAAATATATCATAGTGAATACCACTCCAATGAGTTATCTTTGACGTGCGCTTTTGCGTTTTTCAACTCATTTTAAACGACCTCTGTGCGCACTTATGCCATTCCCCTACTGCGGATTTGCCATATCTTCTTTTCACATTCTTTGAAAAGCACAATATAATAGATCACGATCCAGACACTTCACTGAGGAATCTCCATCCTCACTTATTGCAAATAATGCTCACTACACAAGCGACTGTATGCTCCAAGCATAACTACATTCACATGAACAAGTCTCACAAAGAAATATGAACAAGTCTCACACAGAAAATATGAACCATAGCCAACTGGGAATGAACCCATATCCAATCAACATAACTGTCATCAACACATATTATCAACAAAGCACCCGGATATGACTGACTTCCTCTGAGTTGCAGCTTGCTAGACTACACGGCTTAATAGTCAGCTCGACATTCTGTCGACCGGGAATTTTACTGCACTCGGTACCTGTGGGGCTGCGTGCCATTGCCCAACGCAGAACCCTGCTGTTTTAGCTGTGCCTCCCGCAGGAATTTGAGTGGTTGGTGATCTGTCTCTATCACGAACTCTTTCCCAACAAGTATTTGTGGAACTTCTGCAGGGCCCCCACGACAGCTAAACATCCTTCTCCACCGTTGCGTACCCTTCTTCACACTTTGTCAACTTCCGCTAGCATATCTCACAGGAAACTCGACCCTCATGCTCCTGTAAAAATACTGCACCTATCCCACCACCTGATGCATCTGTCCGCAAAAAAAATGGTTAGGACATATCGGGTAGCTTCAAGATGGGACGGGAACCCAGTCTTTCCAACACCGTCTGCAGTGCTTGCTCTGCAGCGTCTGACCATTCGACCACTGCCGGTTTCCCTGCCTTGACCAAATCACTGAGAGGACTCGTGATTGCAGCAAAATTGGGACAACTCCCTAAGGAACCCAATAAAACCCAGCAGACTCCTGATTCTGTTTTGGGCTTTGGTCTCTCTGAATTCATCATCTTCTCCACCTTTCCCTTTCTGGCTGCTTTGTGTCGCCTCCGACAACAAAACCTAGGAACTCCTAATGTCTGCCCTTCATACAGTGACACATCCCTGTATGACTCTTCGGGAAACTTAGGCAACAAAATCCCCTTCTTTTGCTGGGTCTCTTTCACCTCATCAATGATTGCTGCTGCGCCTATGTTGTGATCTCACGCTGAATAATTTGCGGAGGAAATTTGCATGGAAAAGTTTTGGTTTCCATTCACATCAATCGGTAATCCCGACCCACCCTTTCAGTGATGGTGAATGGTCCTTTCCAATGCATCAGCAGCTTGTTGTGACCATGGGAAGCAGTACCAGGACTTGATCTCCCGCCTTGAGGGATTGCTTCTCACCTTTCTGTCATATTTCTTCTTCTGCCCCACCCTAGCCTTCTGCAAACTTTCCCCTTTTCAACCTTACATGTCTCATACCTGTGCCCACCTTTGGAACAGGCGAGATTGGGCCAATCAGATCAATAGCCACCCCCCTGGGAAAGGGTGTGTCAATTAAAGGGGGATTTAAGAGGCGCCTTCCTCTTCACCCCTCTTGTGGCTGACTTTGACACACGTCACATGACATGCAGAAACGCTTTATGTTTGCCATTGCCCCTGGCCAATGGAAATCTTTAAAATTCGGTCAGCCGTTTACCAGTGCCGAGATGACTCGCCAAGAGCGACTCGTGACCCACGACATGACGTGTCACGATAACATGCTGGTTCCTCTAACTGAGTGGTTTACCTTACCTGTCTTCCCCTTGGTGAACACTCGGTACAACAGCCCGCCTTTCACAAGAAATTCTGTCTCGCCTCCTCTAACCTCCTGTTTCTCTCCACCTCTTGCCAACTCCCAAGACTTCACGAGCGAAGGGTCTTGTTCCTGCGCTGCCCTAAACTCATCAGGCGACAATCTATCCTGACTTCCTTGCTGGAACGACTAACGTTTATCAACCTTTCCCTCCTTCTTGCTCCGTGTTTGTAACTGCTGCCCCTGTAGCAGTCAACAACTCAGGATCCCCTGGATCCCTTGCACCTGGAATATTTCCCAAAGATCAAATCGTGAGGGGTTTCTCCATCACCAACGCAGAAACTCGCCTGAGAAATAAGGGGTACGTACTTCTATCTTAGCAACTGAAACTCCCTCACAGTGCCATCGATTAGAGTACAGGTCTGGATTTGCCCTGTCAAATCCCCTTTTCGACCAGGGGTTGTTCGTACTACCCCGCATGAACAACCCTGTCTCGTTTAAAACTTTCACCCTCTGCTGGCCAATCCACCCTTCTTCCACTGGTAACGAACCACTCAGCCCCAGTGCCCTCCATCCCTGACACTGACTGCTGCCAGTGCAGCCTAGGCCGCACTCCACCCTCTTCAGACTGAATCCCCTTTGGTTCCACTGCAGGGCGTTTCCCTTGACGACCTTATCCCTCTTGCAAGGCTGCTGCCTTCTGGAACCTCATGCGACAATCCCTCGCCACATGTCCCTTCTTGTGACAAATGAAACACCTAATGTCCCTTTGCCCTTCCTTCTGCCCCACCACTGGGTTTGCAGACTTTGCAGAAAACTCTCCTAGTCTCCTTGCACTCTTCTCACCTGTGCCTAGCACCTGTTTCTCCTGCACCTTCGTGCCCAAACGTGCCTCTCTATACACCTCTGCGAACTTCAACAACTCCCTGCTGTCTCTGGCTGTCTCTCTTTCAAATGTATGGTTAACTCAGGGCCGCAACCTGACAAAATCTGTTCTTTCATAACTAGCTCTTTCAATTCAGCGAACTCCTTCTTCGTACCACTCAACTCTAACCATTTCTCAAAATAGTGATCTAGACGTGCACCAAACTGAGTGTACGTTTCCCCTGCTTGCAATCTAGCTGAACGAAATTTCTTTCTGAATCCTTCCTCTGTAGGTCAAATCCCTTCATTAAAGACTCCTTCACAGCACCGAAATCAGACTGTTGTTCTGCTGGTAACGCAGTGAAAATCTGCAATGCCTTACCCGTCAATAGCGCAGACAAAATGACTGCCCACTCTTTTGGAGGCCAACCCTGACTGGTCGCAAACGTTTCGAAACGACTGATGTATGCATCAATCGAATCGGTTCCTTCAGAGAATTTTGCAACTTGGTCGGGAGCATAGCTGCGCACAGAGTCACTGGAAACTGAACTACCATCCTCGGTGGTCTCCCTTTGTATTCTCACCTTCTCTAACTCTAATTGAATCTTTAAATTTTCTGTTTCCTGCGTTGCCCTTATTCTTTCTGTTTCCTGCGCTCCCTTATTCTTCTGTTTCCTGCTTCATTCTTTCTGTTTCCTGCGCTTCCCTTATTCTTTCTGTTTCCTGCTTCATTCTTTCTGTTTCCTGCGTTTCCCTAACCTTTTCCCGTTCTGCTATTTCGACTGCGATACGGCGTCTTTCCGCGCGTTCATCCCTTTCCATCTTTTGTTGTTTTCAACGAATGCACGCAACTCATCTCCTGAGTAACCTAGATCACGAGCGACGCTCACAAGTTGTTCAATAGGGGTGTTTCTTTTCTTCCGCCATTGTATCTCTTTTTTTTTTTTTTTTTTTGAACAAGATTTTACTACTACGACAGCAAACTGGTGGTTACCGACACGAGTGACGTAATAGCACAATCCTATGAATGATAATATTAGCTTGGGGCAACGTAATTAGTTTTTATAAGACGCCCAGCGCCTGACCCAACTATGAGAGCGAATTATAGGCAATCTGTGCGAAATAAGTACTCTGGGGCTGAAATGCCAAGCCTAGTAAATTTAAATATCTTGGAAGCAATGCCAAGCCTAGTATTTTTACCTATCTTGGGAACATACAGTAAGACAACCCCTTGTCTTAGGATTACAATACTTGAATCCCCCCAGCTTCCTCTCTGAGAAGTTGAACAATTAATAAAAAAATGGGCCAGAATATCCTGGCAGGCTCGCCAATAAATTGTCAACCTCGGTGTAATGTCAGTGGAGGAAGGACTAGCGCACAGCCCAAACACACTCACAGCTTGCTTACGATCTCATTCATATATCATGCATTCGTCACATCAAACCACTAGTAAAGTCTATAACTTTACTACACATGTTCATAGAACGGAACATCAATGCATATGGAATCAAATGAAATAAAACATTCTCTCTTTCCTGAACTTCACAAAATCATTTATCTAAAACATCATTAGCTAACCCGGGTATAGATAGATTTCTACTTTACCTGGCCAGGTGATCTTAACTATTCACGAATCACTGTCTTTTCTTTTCTTTTCTTCTTCTTTTCACTGTCACTTTCACAACACGACACAACTGCCGGCACTGGTGTTGGTCTGATGGCGCCTGGTCAGGTGAGACTGTTGGCGTTGGTCTGTTGGCGCCTGGTCAGGTGAGACGGTTGGCGTTGGTCTGTGGTTCTGCTTGGCGAAGTGACGCTGCCAGGTATGAGGTCGAACCCCCGGTTAGGATAGAACAGTGACTATCAACATCGATCTGTTCTCCTTTCTTTCTTCCTGCATTAACGCATTGCACTCTCTCTCTCTCTCTCTTCTAGTCTGCTCTTATCAAATGGACATGGTTGCTTTTCTTTTCTTTTTTCTTTTCTTTCTTTTCTTCTTCATAAATTAGCAACTCTCTCTCTCTCTCCACATCTCTCCTCAGTCCTTCCTCTGCAGACTATCTCATGCTAATCTCTCAACTTGGTTCTCTTCTCTCCTCCCCTCATCTCTCTCTCTCTCTCTGCCCTTCTCTCCTGCAGAGCTCCACTCAGAACCTCTCTCTCCCTCTCTCTCTCTGTTCGTTCTTCCCCTCGTTCTCTCGTTCTCTCCCCCTCACATCTTTCTTATTCGTCCCGATCTGTCCGAAAAGGGCGAGTACCATTGGTCAGTATTTTTACCGCCCTGACACCCGAAGTTATCCCCCTCTAATTCCATTGGATGTTCAAATCATGACAGTCACGCCTACACACCTTACTCTCTGTGGTGGTCAATTGGTCATTTAATTGATTAGCTAGATTTCACCCCCACCACACACTACCTTCCCCCCTTTCCTACTTAATTGGCGCCGTGTGACTTAAGTCGTGGACACTGGTCAATCTAAAGTGGCTAGCTGAGTCTGGGTAGGCTCCACGACGTCTGAGTAACAATGACGCTGGTTCCACAAAGTGGCCAGATGAGCCTGAGCTCGGCTCTACGACTCGTCTCGCTAGACATCGAGGCGTCGGTCAAAACGGCTTAGTCAGTCTGGGTGGGTCGGACCGTCTCGGTGAAACCTCTCCACTAAGCTTAATTGGCCGGATCCGAACCACGGGCCCGGTCTACGTGGCGCCTAGAATGTTTGAGTTTGGACTTATGTCCGAACAAATTGACTGGCGACTCCCCAAGTTAGGTTGTTTCATTTTTTTGTCCGTGACAATCTGGTAAAGTTTAGATTAAGAGTGCATGGTCTAGGCGCTGCAAAACACTGGTTTATGACCAGCGAACGAAGTGTTGACTGCCCAATGTGTGGTCACAACAAAGAAGATGAAGTGCACTTTCTTTTTCATTGTTGCTTCTTGTCAGATATTCGCCGAAAATATCCTTTTTTCAACATGACTCATGTCGAGCCTACAGTAAGTGGTTTAATTAATCTTTTGGCAACAGATAATGATGCAACTATCATTGGTCTTGCTAAGTATTTAACTGATGCTACCAAGACGAGAAAAAAGAAGTTAGAACTTAATGACAACAGTACTGTAATCTAATGTTCCTTGTTTTGTCTTAGTATGTTCTTTTGTAATTAGTGGATGGCCATGTAGTCTCAGTGTGTGTGTGTGTGTGTGTGCGCGCGCGCTTGCGCACATGAGCTTGCGTGCGTTTGGAACAGCGAGGTCGGGAGTGGAGAAGGGAAAGGTGGGGGGGGGGGGGGGGGCGAGGGCGATCGGGCGGTCGGGGATCTGTCGGATTAGAGGGTGAGGTTGGGAGGAGGAATGGAAGAATGTGAGCTTGCGTTTACTGTTTATGTTTGTGCGTGCAAGGTGAGAGAAGGGATTGGGAACTGGGTTTTGGAACTAAAGGGACGGGAACGGTAGCGTAGGAAAGGACGTCCTGTACGGAAGTCCTCTTATAAGATTTGATCGTTTACGTGTGAG
Organism: Conus ventricosus; assembly: GCA_018398815.1. Taxonomy (NCBI): domain Eukaryota; kingdom Metazoa; phylum Mollusca; class Gastropoda; order Neogastropoda; family Conidae; genus Conus; species Conus ventricosus. The sequence goes on from CM031613.1 coordinate 14,734,560, forward strand.
TAGTTTGATGTAAATATATGTACCATCCTGACAATGTGAGCGATCCCTAAATCCTTTACGTTCTGATTATTTTGTTTATTTAATCATTTAGTTTCCTTTTATTTTAATGATACAATGTGTATTTTCCTTATACTTTCATGATGCAATGTGTCCAGTCGTATGTGTACCCCCCTTGCCTTAATGGCCCCTATAGCTGAAGGCAATAAATCATCAAAGCGTCAAAGCGTCAAGCGTCTCGCGCGCGCGCGCGCGTGCGCGCGCACGTGACTGAGTGAGTGAGTGAGCGAGGGAGGGAGGGAGGGAGGGAGTGAGTGAGTGAGGGAGGGAGTGAGATAGGGAGGAAGTGAGTGGGTGAGTGAGTGAGAGGGTGGGTAGCACTAGGTGCCAGTAGAGTTATCATGAATCAGAAATCAGTCTGCTTTATGTCTGACATAATATGTTGCTGTAAGACAAATAATTACCCATATTTCTTTTTTAAACGTGTTAAAGGATGGGGGTAAGGAGAAAGATGGCATGAACCCCGCACCCCCTCCGCCACACATACTCACACACACACACATACATACGCGCACGCACGCACACACACACACACACACACACACACACACACACACACACACACACACACACACACACACACACACACAGGTACGCGCGCGCGCGCGCGCTCTCGCGCCCACCTAATAACGTCCTATTGCAGCATGTGTCGCCGGAAATTCTTCCACAGGAAAATGACATTCAGGCGTCATGTGCCCATTATCGGAGCAAACTGACATCTAGTTCAATGCATCACGGCAGAAGTGATCCATCAAATCTATTAGCGCACGTAGTAGGTGAACGGTTTTCAGAACCAAAGGGAGGTTTGCTGTTGGGATGGTAAAAGTGAGCTCTGTTCAAAAGTCACCATGTTTGCATCGGAAAAATCCCCGCACAAGATACAAACACTTCCAAACCATCATGCAGCTAAACAGATTTTCAAGGAAAAGAATATATATATATATACAGATAGATCGAGAGAGAGAGAAAGAGACAGACAGACAGACAGACAGACAGACAGATAGATAGATGATAGATAGATAGATAGATAGATAGATAGATAGATAGATAGATAGATAGATAGAGAGAGAGAGATGTAAAACCAAAACTGTGAGAGATAAAATATCGTCCTTATTCACCCGGACAGGAGATATTCCCGAATACAGTACCTACCCGGCCTACCTGCATACCGCTCTCGCCTACTCCACATTGCAAGAAACTAAGGCTCCCTCTACACAAGGCGTTTTAACCACAGTCGTGATGGGCGGAACAGGCCGATGCCGAGACCAAACGATGCGTGTGTCTTCATAACCATGCGTTTCAAAAGAGCCGGTCCGTTTCCAGCTGTCCCGTGTCCATACCAGCAGGACCTGACCCGAACATCCGATCCTCTACGTTGTGAACGTGCTTACAGAGGAAAATACAGAGAAGAAGAATGTGCCAATGTCTGGGCGAGACAGTTGTTTTGCCTGACAACTACCCGAAAGAAACTTAATGTTAGACAATCTTTAATGCTGTGGAAAAAAAAAGAAAGAAACCTCTCTCTCTCTCTCTCTCTCTCTCTCTCTCTCTCTCTCTCTCTCTCTCTCTCTCTCTCTCTCTCTCTCTCTCTGTGGTATGACTGACAGTGCTATTTGGTGCAGTATAGTAATCATGAAACTGAAATCGTTCTGAAAATAATAATCAATACTATGATAATGATGGTGTTGTCATAAACTGCAAGATTGTCTCTTCTCAACTCACTGGAAAAAGACCGCCGGGATGGTGGAGGGATATCACACAAACACACACACACACACACACACACACACACACACACACACACACACACACACACACACACACACACACACACCACACACACACACACACACACACACACACACACACACACACACAAAAGAAAAAAAGGCTGCTCACACAAACGCAAACTTCAGTACGCAAAGACAGACACAATTTCCGGTCTTCTTGATGAAATTCGAATGAACACACCCAGCGACATAATTACACAGCAATCATCTCAGATCGATTAGTCTCCCAAACCGATAACGTGCAAGCAGGGAGAGAACAAATTCCTGAAATTAGGATTGATCCAGTCCTCTTTTAGGTGCAGATCTTCGAAGGAAAGCGCTGGCGTCGTCAAATTTCCCGTGCAAAATTTACCACGAGCAGATTTGTTATTGTGTCGTTATTGTTGTTGTTCTTAATTGTGAAGTGTAAAATCTGTCGAAGAAGAGACAACAAGATGCAAAGCATATAAACGTACTCCCAGTTTATCTTGAATAGTGATAACCTTTCTATCTACCAAATTTTATTAAAACCCACCAATATATAACAAATAACGGCAATAAAAAAACGGTTTTAACGGTTATTTAACCAAGGTACACTTTTGAAACTGGTATTTCAGTCCTCACTGGGCTAAAGCCTATGTACCTACCAAATTTCATTCAGATTGTACAATATGTCAAGAATAACGGTTTTTGACGGTCAAATTTTGAAACACTATATGCAAGTGCCATTTGTGTGTGATAACCTTTCTATATACCAAATGTCATAAAAATCCACCAATATATACTGTTCAAAAAAAGAAACGCAACAGCAGCAATTGGTCACCTGCCTTTACTATTTTCAAAACATTGTACATTTTCAGGTAACTGCAAAACACGGTTAAAGTGGAGATGATTGAAACATAATGGCTTATCTGATTTTGCGTTGAAAAAAAAAAACAGTGCCAAAGAGTCATTACAGAAGAGCTCACACCTTTCGAACGTCAGTAGCGTGTGTGTCCTCCCTGTGCAGCAGTCACACCTTGAAGTCGCCTGGGCAGGGATCGCAGCAGACTGCGGATGACGCGCAGTGGAATGGTGTCCCACTCCTCCTGAAGAGCCTGGAACAACTCTTGTTCATTTGTAGGGGCATTAACCCGGCACAGACTCGGCGATCCAATTCATCCCAAATGTGCTCTATTGGGTTTAAATCCGGTGACATAGAGGGCCAGGGAAGGAGATTGACGTTGTTGGCAGCCAGGAAATGTCGTGTTAAGTGGGCTGAGTGTGGCCGAGCATTGTCATGCATAAATATGGAACCAGGAGCAGCCAGGAGTTGAAGAACGTGAGGCTGGAGGATTTCTGCAATGTAGCGCTGAGCATTAAGTCGTCCCTGGACCAGTACTAGGGGGCTTCTGCCACTGAAACTGATGGCTCCCCATACCATTACCCCTCCACCACCATGGGGAGGTGCCTGATCAACACAGTTCTGTGCATAGCGTTCATTCGTTCTGCAATAGACCCTCCTCCTCTGGTCATGGCGTTGCAGCAGGAAATGTGATTCGTTGCTGAATGAAACCTGTCTCCATTCACGATGAACAGCCCCGGGAAGATGTTGCATGCACCATTGAAGTCGTGCCTGGCGATGACGCTGAGTCATAACGGGTCCTCGGATAGGTCTTCGAGCCCTCATTCCAACAGCATGTAGACGATTGCGTACGGTTTGCCCGCTTACACGTCTGTGGCCAGGGATGGCCTGGGCTGTAGAGGAGACACACAGGAAACGATCCCGAACATGGCGGAGCGTAATGTAGCGATCTTGGGCTCGGGTTGTGCACCTTGGCCGTCCTGAACGAGGTCGATCTGCTGTTGACCCCGTCGTTCCAAACCGGTTTCAAAGCCTACTGATGGTGCTTCTGGCCACATTGAAATGTCTGGCAACAGCCGCTTGACTCTGTCCGGCCTGCAACCGGCCTATCGCATTTTCTCGTTGTTGGCTATTCAGATTTGGCATTCTTTCCTTTCGTTTCTGGTTTCATTTTTTAATGAAGCCAAACCCCTTTTATACCCTGCTATTGAGGTGTTGTGAGTATTGTATTCTGTGCTTTGCACGTGAATTTCCCGTCTGCAAAACCGTCGACAGTCGAAAGTTTACAGCGCTAGATTTAGCCCACCAGCACGTGTTTATCGCACGGCATGCGCTGAACTTGTACACTGACATGGCAGAGGAACGGGTGAATCAATTCTGCTATTTGTCAGCATCATTCATGTTGGGAATATGTAAATATTGCATCATATTCCAAAATATTATTTGTTGCGTTTCTTTTTTTGAACAGTGTATAAGAAATAACAGCAAAATAACGGTTTTTACGGTTATTTAACCGAGGTACACTTTTGAAACTGGTATTTTAGTCCTCAGTGGGCTAAAGCCTGTTTACATACCAAATTTCATCCAAATCGGACAATATGTCAAGAATAACGGTTTTTAACGGTCAAATTTGGAAACACTATATGGAAGTGCCATTTGTATGTGATGACCTTTCTATATACCAAATTTCAATAAAATCTACCTATGTATAGGAAATAATGGCAAAATAACGGTTTTAACGGTTGTTTATTCAATTTTCAGCATTACATCACTTACAGAAAAAGAGGCTCCGATTTGTCACAGATCATCCAAACCGCTTATATATCGGCCATCTTTCTCAGATACTCCATAAAGAAGAATAGCCGTTTTGGGCCGTTATAGCCGTTAGTAACGGCTATTCTGGTAAAAGAAAACATCGGGCATCATCCGTGACCCATAAGGAACATACCTACAAATTTTCAGAAAGATCGGCCCAGATGTTTTGTCTGGAGCGAGTGGAACACATTTTGACCATGGACAGACAGACACTAAGACACACACAGCATTTCTTCGTTCCCATTGTAAAGTACTCCCTGTTCTATAATAAGAACTGGGAGTACAAAATACGAAAGAACTCTCTCTCTCTCTCTCTCTCTCTCTCTCTCTCTCTGCTTATAGGCCACCTCAGTAGCATTGCACCCACGCCGCTCATTCTGAATCTCTGACCACAGGTACAGCCTTGCCGCCCGCTGCAGCCCCGCACCGGGAATCTTCAG
>CM031613.1:14740484-14770971 GCA_018398815.1 Conus ventricosus
ACAGTTTACAAGGGCGTAGGCAGCCCCTCACGCCTGTGGGTAAGCTGACATTCGCGATGGTGAAAGAGGGCTACGCCTAGGCTGAAGCTGCAGTGCACCCGCCCGGGCTGGAGTTCATTGAAACATTGAAGAGCGGCGACAAATGAAAGACATTCTGTAAATACTATAAGAGACAGAACAGTGCCAGTTTCAGCCAGAAGGTACTTGATGGCTATGTGAACAGAAAATGAAAATGATGAAGGATCATTGTGAATAAATGTGTGTGACATTACATGTCTGGCCTGTGATGTTTATATTGGCACTATCCTTACTTTCTCTAAAGTCTCACGTAGCTTCCCTTCCGGGAGCAATAGGCGAGTGATAATTGGGAAAATTTAAACTAGACCTACGCTAGGGGTTGCAGTTTAATTGAAATTATTACGAGCCTATTGTGGAGGAAGGAGAAGTTACGTCCTCCCAATTAGTGTTCGTAGTAATAATCAATTTTACTGTCCCTCCCTAAAGGCGTAAGTCTAGTGGCCATACAGCTCTGAAATTTGCCTGCAACCCTGTGCGCGCCAATTCTCAACGTAACTTCTCCTTCTCCACAATAGGCTCGTAATAATTTCAATTAAACTGCAACCTTCTAGCGTAGGTCTAGTTTAATTTTCTAATTATATTTGTATTTGCTGAAGTTGGAGTAAGCAATAATATACTTGCATTTGTTAAAATTGGAGTCAGTAAAAATGTATTTGTCATTGTAAACTGCTACACATTGGATTCAGCAGTAAAATCTGATTCATTTGCTGGAAATACATAGCAAATAGCTCTATAATTTTTTCTTACCTTTGTAGTGGGGGTACATTGTTCTTCTTCAAATTGAGTTAAAATTTGTGTACATAAATTTTCATTTATACAGTTGTCAATATTTGGTCTCTGTGGACTTAGTTTTATTTTTTTCCAAGAGTACCAATATTGTTTAAAATGGCGGGGGTTCCTCTTGACCCGCTAGATCAGCTCGTGGCTGAGTTGGAAAGAGAAGCTGATTTGCTTAATTTGACGCAAGTAGCGAAAACTAAGCATATTCGTGAGGGCCTGGTAGAGGCTAGAGCAAGGGCTGAGAAGAATGAGGCAGAACTTTTGATGCAGACACAGAAGAATGAGGCAGAACTTTTGAGGCAAGCTGAGAAGAATGAAGCAGATTTTTTTAATGCACCACAGAGAAATGGAATTGAAGGAAAGGGAGTTGACAAACAGAATGAATTGAGAGAAAAAGAATTGAGGTTACAGACTGAACAGAATGAAATGAGAGAAAAAGAATTGAGGTTACAGACTGAACAGAATGAAATAAGGAAAAAGAATTGAGGTTACAGAATGAAAGAGGAAAGAAAGAACTTGGATTGAAAGAAAGAGATTGGAGTTGCAGGAAACGCTAAAAAAAATCTGAAAAAAGAGAAATATGCTGAAGATAAAAACAAGCTGAAGCTTCTGCTCAAGCTCGTACCCGTCCCAAATTCCCTTACTTTGATGACAGACAAGATGATATTGAAAGTTACCTGTTCAGATTTGAACAGCATGCAAAATCTGTGGGATGGAAAAGGGATGATTGGGCATCAATTCTTGTTTGGAAAGGCTTGACGTATTATTATGAGCTGTTATCCTCTCAGCTCAGCCAAATAGAACGTTCAAGAGTTGAGTGACCATTTGTTGGAGCGCTTTCAGTGTACAAAGGAAGGATTTCGTGAGAAATTCCGCACTGTTAAGCCAGAACAAAGTGAGCCCTTTTCCCAGTTTTTTTTGATAAGTTGCACCGCTTTTTCATGCGATGGATAGACTTGTCAGGAGTTCAAAAGTCATTTGAAGGTCTTTTTGATTTGTTGATCACTGAACAATTTCTGTCGTCATGTTCTGCAAAGTTGGTAACCTTTTTGAAGGAAACTGGTTTTTCAGATGTGAAAGATTTGGTTGAGAAGGCTGAAAGGTTCAGAGAAGTACATAAGAGTGAAACCTTGGGACGTGAGGAAAAAGTTCACCATTTTGCACACGCTTCTGTGTCAGGGAATCCCCCAACCAAGGGTGATTCAGATATTCTAGAGGAGGATATGGGGGTTACCGTGGCTACGGCGGGTACCCAAGGAAATCTTATGTTTCAAATACCAGAGGGTCAGGAAACACTACTTTTCGTGTTGGGACAGGAAAGAACACATGACAAAATCCAAAGCATTTGTCAACACACAACAAATGTGCCAACCAACACAAGTCCAAAGAAAGGCAGAACATGCTACTGGTGTGGTGACAGTAAGCACCTTCTGAAAGACTGTGATCGGAAACCAATGCTGAAATCACAGATAGGCTCCATTGGGTTGTCTGTACAACATGGCTTGCCCAATGAAATTCAAACATGTCAGGGTACAGTGAATGGACAGGACGCTACTGTCATGTTGGATTCAGGTTGTACTACAGTGGGAGTCAGAAAATCATTGGTTTCAAAAGAACAGTATGTGGATGAAACAATCTCCTGTACCATGTTTAGTGGTGAAACTGTGATTTTCCTGTAGCAGTTGTCAACATTGATTGTCCTAGCTTTTCCGGGAGTGTCAAAGCTTGTGTTGTTGATAAACCTGTGTGTGATGTGATTTTGGGTCGAATACCTGGTTGTACATTTGCTTGTGTTGAAGTTGCAAATGCTGTCACAACGAGAGCACAAACAAAGAAGACTGACAAACCTTTTCGACCTTTGTTGACTGCCAAAGTTCCACAATTGGACGTTTCAACCGACAAAGTGACCGATTTACAGAAAGGTGACAACTCTTGGAATCATGTTTCCAAAAAGTCGGACAACCGCCAGGAAAGAAAGGGACTGAGTGTTTTGTGGTCAGGAATGGCTTATTGTACGCTCAGTGATAGGTACCGGACAGAAAGGATTGTGCTGGCAACTTGTGGTCCCAAAGAGTTGCGACCGTCTGTCCTCTTGGCAGCTCATGACGGGCTGTTGGGTGGGCATATGGCCAGCAACAGTACCTACAAAAGAATTGTCCCGTATTTTTTTGGCCAGGATATCACGGGAGATTAAGGAATACTGCAGGGCCTGTGATTTTTTGCCAGAAGACCTTTCCAAAGGGCAAGGTACCACCAGCTCCTTTGCAATCAGTTCCTGTGATAGAAGAACCATTCTCGAGAGTCGTGGTGGATATTGTCGGTCCACTGCCTTTGTCTACTTCAGGTTGCCGATACATTCTCACATGTGTAGACATGGCAACGAGATATCCGGAGGCAGTTCCCCTCAAGACCATACGACCGAAGCAGTAGCGAATGACCGAAGCAGTAGCGAACGCTTTGTTTGTGATCTTCTGTTGCACTGGGGTTTCCCTATGAAATTTTGTCAGACCAAGGGACACAATTCACCTCAGACATGATGAGAGAATTGTTGAGATTGTTGTGTGTCTCGCAACTTCATTCCACTCCTTATCATCCCCAGACAAATGGATTAGTGGAACGATTTAATGGTACACTAAAGACCATGCTAAGGAATTGATGATGGACAACCAACAGAGTGGGATCGTTACCTACAGGTGCGGTTTTTGCGTACAGGGAGATTCCGCAAGAAGCCACAGGTTTTTCTGCTTTCCAGTTACTGTATGGCAGAGTACCCAGGGGTCCTACCCAACTCTTGTATGAATCATGGACAGGTGATAAACCAGAACACAGTGAACCAATACATGATTATGTACAACACATGAAGACCACTTTGCTGACATGATTGACTTAGCACAAAAGTCGGTTTCAGGAAGCTGGTCGTAGACACAGACAGTATAAACTTCAGAAGGGAAGTGACAGAAATTGTCAATTGGTGATCAGGTGTTTGTGTTGCTGCCCACTGACACAAACAAAATGTTGTTGAAATGGAAGGGCCCATTGTTGTACTCAAGAGACATGATGTGAATGATTACCTTATCGACATGAATGGGGTACATAAATTGTTTCACATCAACATTTTGGAGAGAGTACAAAAGGAAGAATGAAGTGGTACTTGCGTCAGTGTCCCGTGCTACCTTTATGTGATGAAAATGAAGGTGTACCAGAGACTACTTCCAAAGTGTCTATACAAACAGTTCCCACAGTGCAAACTGAAGGTGTGAAGAGGTCAAATATGATGTTGCCTTGCCACAGGACAAGAGGCTACAAATTGAACAGGTCATGGGAGGGTTCGTACGCCCCTTGAAGACCCCTTTAAAACCCTTTAAATACAACTGGGGCAAAAAGGCCCTTGAAAACCCTTGAATACTGCAGATATCCTACCATCCTTGAAATCCCCTTAAAAATCGTTTTCGGACCAAAACTGACCGTAACATTTGAAGACGAATCGGAGAACAACGCGAACAAGACTTCGGACATCGATTTTCGCCTCTCGAATCGTTCTGTGTGTCGTCTGCTTTTCAAGCAAAGGGAAGCAATTTAATAGTTGGTTATCGTTTGCGCATGCGCAGTTCGACTTCCGACAAAGTGCGCCATGCTCCTAATCTTCGGTGAATGCGAACACTGTTGCGTCCGTCATCATGCCTAAGGGAAATTGCGCATTTGATCCGTTGTGGTTACAGAAGGAAGAATATCGAAGCTGATCACTGAAGAGACAACAAACATGCGTTTTTCCGTAAAGTGTGCAAAAAGACGTTGATGTTCGGGCAGTGGGCGAATCGCGGTTGCAAGTCACGGAAAGGAGGAAAATATGTGGAATTGGAAAACGCGAGTAGGCTGGTAGTTAGTCTTACGGACTTCGTTCAGCAATCATCAAATTCATCAACATCAGTCAGACCCTTTCCTCAGTAAGAATCGTCAGCCAATTCACAATAACAGCAAGTGGACAGATGTGTTAAAAGTTAAAAGCTGAAGTGTTGTGGACGATTCATGCCATCAACAATCATCACAGTTTCCCATCTGCTGAAGACGACACGAAACTGTTTGCAGCAATGTTAACGTATTACTCGATTGCGACGAACTATCGGCGTGGGGAAACTAAAATTAGATATTTTGCAACTTTTGGCATTGCTCCTTTTTTCTGTTAGAACTGAAAAAGAGTGAAATCATATACTGAATCTTCAAATCAATCGTCACGTCCTCTCCATAGACACTAAGTGACTCGTGTGTGCACATTTGTAAAAAAAAAAATCCTACTTGTTTAAAAAAGACCGCATTCATACCCCCCCCCCTACCCCCCCCCCCCCCCCCCCCCCCCCCCAACTTACCTACCAGCTAGCCTTCACACACCACACACACAGACACACACACACACACAACACACCACACGCACACGCACACACACACACACACACACACCAGAAAGAGAGAGACACAACACAGACAGGACACACACAGAGAAAGAGACAGAGAGAGAGAGAGAGAGAGAGAACACACAACACAGAGATACACACACCCACACACAGAGATACACACACACACAACACACACACACACACACACACACACACACAACACCAAACTAAAAACAGTTCAAAAGGCCACTTTTGCTCCGCATGTAATCAAGTATTAGTATTTTTGTGTTACATACATTGTTATATAGGTCTTGTTTGCCATGTACTCTCCACTGTGTTTTACAGCTTGTTTGTCAACATCCAAAACTTGATTTAAGCATGTTACTGAAAGCATTTGAAGTCACGCAAAAAACCCAACCCAATCTCTCTCTCTCTCTCACTCCCCCACTCCCTCCCTCCCTCTCTCTTTCTCTCTCTTTTCATACTTTTTTTCTAGCTTTATATTTAATTCATTTATAATGAATATTTCTTTTGTGTATTTGTTATTGTCATTTTGTTTAAAGCAATTAAAAAAAAGTTAAAAAAAACAACAAACAAAAAAGTTCAGTGTGGAGCTGCAGGAAGGCTACCCACGTTCACCTTTTCAAGAGGGGTTATCCCGCTCCCGATCCTGCCCAGAACAAGCATTAGGCTAGTCCAGGCCGCCAACCATTCACACACCTTCCACACAACACATACAGTGGCTGTATTTTAAAGTAAAGTTTGCAGAGCTCCCTCCTGAAATGTGCCAGAGAGGGGGCCTTGCTCCGCTGCAAGCTGCCGGAAGAGAATTAATAGTCATGCTTTGTTGATGAAACGTTGACTAGGACATGAAACAGAAGCAGCTGGCATCCCATTTCAGATACTGGTCCAGAAAGGCAGATTGAAAGTTTTCTTTTTCTGATTTCTCATTTTCTGTATAAAGACTTCATTTATTTATTTTTTGTAAAGAAATTGAGCATTGAAAAGACACAGAAGTGTATTCCACCTTATCATGGCTGGATTTCATGTGTAAGTAAATATTCACGTCTTTTTTTTTTTTCAATTTTAAGGCTAAATTTGCCCCTTTAAAAATTAAAATATCCCCTTCAGAAACCCTTGAAAAACCCTAGAATTTTTTTTCCCCTGTGAAAATGTGGAAACGGCCTGTCATGGAAAAGCACTTCTGAGATGCTTACTGATGTGTGCCCATGTTGCGGTCAGGGACTGATTTATGCGAACACGAATTTCGCTCACAGTATCAAAAACCTGTGAATGTTCGGCAGTATCCTCTTCCTTTCGGTTCAGACGACTGGTCAAAAAAGAAATTGATAAAATGTTATGTTTTGTTTGTTGTTGTTGTCGTACCCTGGCTAAAAGACTCCAGGGAAAATCCGAACAGCCGAAGTTTTGAACACTATGCACAAATGCATCAGCTGGGATGATGAACATTACGTGTGTGAACGTTTTTTGAATTATCCCCCCGCCACATGGGCAGCCACACTCCGACTTCGGGGATATTGGGAGACAGATAATGTTTAAGCTAGGACTTGTCACACTGAAGACAATCCCCACATAACTATGCAGAGCATAACCAACATTTTGCTGTAGCCTTGTGTTCTGCCTAACGCTAAATGTCAAATGGTCTGACACAGCCTTAAGGCCAAGCGGATAAAATGTTACAAATGGATATCATAGAACCATCCTTGTTCCCCCCATTTTCATCCACCAGTCGTCTGCCGGAAAGAGAGATGGTACTGTGCGCTTTTTGCATATGACATGCGAGAAATCAACAAGGTGACACAGTTTGATTCTGAACCATTCATATGTGGAGGAGCTATTCATTTTCTCTCAAAGACCAAACGTTGTGTCACGCAAAATTGATACTACCAAAGGATATTGGCAGATTAAGAAGGCTGAGGGTGAAAGGGAGAAACCGCTTTTTTCGACTCCACAGGGGCTTGTTTCAATTCAAGCGCATGCCTTTTGGGTTTAACCACAGACCCACAAGCAACATTATGCAACTCATGATGAGGAAATTGCAATTTGGAAGAAGTTCGATGCCGTTGAATTTCTGTTCCTTCGAGACGACATTTTGGTGGCTACTGTCAGCTGGACACGCCACTTATCAACAATTGACCGCTTAGTTGAGGAGAGTTGTCTTTGCCTGGACTTACAAGCTCGGCCTAGTAGATTGAAGTAGGCTATCAGAAGATTACCTACTTTGGACATGTTCCAATCGGGGGCAATGAGATGTCACCATGAAGCCAAGCAAGGTTTTCCACAAGTTTTGTCAGACAGTGTACCAACAACAAAGCGACAATACGTTCAATTTTGGGCATGTCAGAGGATTTTAAATTTATCGCGGTACATAACCGCACTTCTCAGCACAGTGTCACCTTTGTTGGATTTGACAAAGGAGATTGTGTCCAAGCAAGGTGAAGTGGTCACCCTCTTGTCAAACTGCGTTTGACAACAGTGAAAGCGGAATTATCCCAAAAGGTCGCTGTCGTGGCATTGCCTGAACTTTGCGCAGACCTTCAATTGTGCGCAACTGTGACTGCTTCATCATTGGCATAGGGGCGGTTTTGGGCTGCAGACCCTGTCCCCAAAGAAGGGCAAGTGCAGTCCCACTCCTATAACGCAAGCAGGAGGCTCCTGGACAGAAGAAACAATGTACACAACACTGAGCGGGAGTGCCTTGCGCTTATCTGGGCCGTGGAGAAAATTCCAGCGTCTAACCTGTTATGTCGTCACGTTCATTATCGAGTACGGATCAAAACCGCTTTCAGTCTTGGAAAACGGCTAAAAACCAACAAATGCCGTGTTTTGCTCTGGGGTCTTGCACTGCAAGATTATTCATTTTCAATTTTGGCCAATCGCAGGTGCTGCACGTAATTATGAAGCGGATGTGTGACTCGTCTGGGGTGTGATGGTCATGCGGATGCGTATGCTAGTCTTATCATAAAGAGTTCATTAACTTGTTAGAAGGTGAACATGTATTTATTTGGCTGTGAGATGGATTGTTTGCAGGAACAAGGCTGATGGAAGTCCGCTGTCATCCCTCGTTGCACATCCGTAGCTGTCATCCATCGCATCGCAAGTTCAATGCTGACTCACAACGTGTGACGCCGACATGTCAAGACGCACGTCCAGCATTTGTGTCGTCGTACACAGGGTTGGAAATAGAACTTTCTAAAAAACCTCCTACTGTATGTGGGCAAAACAGATCTTGCTAATCACTCACTAGCAAAAACACAATGAACTGTTCAAGGAAGTAAAAGACAACTATAAGCCATTTGAATGAAAAACATTTTCAATCAAACGTTGTGAACTCAGAGATGTTCAAATACGTGGAAAGAAGACCCATAAGAAATTATAGGATGGACAAAAAAAACAAAAACAATTCAATACAACGTCGATGACACGCATGGATGGAAAATTTGACATAGAATAGAAATTAATATGTGATTATTAAATAAAAAACATTTTTATCTAGATAGGGACCAGGGACCTTCGGTCCGATTTGTGAAGTAGATGCAACAATCTGTGGTGTAACCAAGACGGGTGGCAATAGAGAGTTCTTGATATGTGTATTCGATTATACTTATTTGTATCCAAGTCCTGTTGACAGGGGTCTAGGACTATTGTTAAACTGACGAGAATTTTTCATTAAAATGGGAAATGAGTAATTTAGAAAAAATTACTCTAAAGGGATTGAGACATTTGACAGTCGGGGACAAGTCAATTAATGTATTGTTGTACTCAATTATTTACCTTGGTTAAGGTTAATTTTTTTAGAAAGCTCTTTAATCATGGATTTTCCCTAAAATATGGATAAATACACCTAGTTTGGAGCCATCTTCGAGGAACATTTTTCCCCGTCGGTCGCTGGTCTTAATAAAAAAAAAAAAAAAAAAATTATAATAGTTTATTTTATTATTTATTATTTTTCCCCGGGAAAGGGGGTGATGTCAGAAATGTGTTAGTGATAGTGTTAAAAGTTTTGGGATTTTTTATAATCTTCCTCGCATCTGTGGGAGTATGGCCTTGGAGATGCCGAGGCCAAAAGCGTAGGAATATAAGGCCTGGTTTCCGACTCCTGGTTCGTTCCCTTTACAGAATGGCATGGAGGTGTGGTGCTGCTTGAGTTAGATAGTTTGTGATTTTAAAGGTTTTACCAGTGGTAGTCATTTCGACTTAGAGTGATAAGATGTTTTCGAAATAGGAACACGTAGTTATAGTTTGGTTCAAAAAAATTTATTCCGGCTTTTGCAGGCAATCCATGTTTGATAGCTGGGGCGTCCGCAGTAGAACACCGCTGGCTGAGTGAACAGTAAATTAATAACAGTAAAGGTTAATGATATGGAGAGCTTGCGCGAGGCTGACTTTGTAAGTTGCGATGAGGTTGTATGTACAAGAAAAGAATGTACACAACGAATAATTGAGCGAGGGCGCATGAGTCTAAGAAAGATGTCGTCAGAATGTTCGAGTAATTGGGGAGAGCGTAGGCAGTGAATTAATTTGTTATTGGGAAACTTGGGAAGATTATATAATTAGGTTGAGTACAGAGGATAGGTTTGGATATCAAGTTTACAGTCGTGGAAGTAGTTAGTTTAGGGAGGTCAGCTAGTTTCGAAATAAAGTAATGTTTATGGGTTGACTAATTTAAGTTAATTTGTGAATACCTGTGTGCAAAAATGTATGTTAATAAATGAATGGTGAAGTTTAAGGGTTTTCGTACAAGTAAAGTTCAACTGTATTTTCTTTGAGTCCCTTTTAAAATGTTGGAGTGACAGCAGACCGACAGTTTATTGGAGGAAGTGAGCTACTACATGTTGTTGTCGGTGTGACGAAAGCGCGAGAGTGAGCCTATTGACAATCACACAGTTATAATAAAAGTCGGGAGCTGTTAGCGTTTCATTCTTATTTGTTTCCATGCTCTATTAATCAACAGCGTAAAAACGAGGTAAAACCGGCTCGTGACAATAGTGGCGACCCTGCATTTTTCATAATGTGTTGTTGTCATCAGAGTAGGATGGTCAGTGAAACAGTTAAACTTTTGGAATAAGTGGTAACATTTTCTAGATGTTTTTCGGAAAATAGTAATATTTAACATTTTCAAAGTGAACATTGATTAAATAGTTTAATTGCTGTATGAAATTTATATATACTGCAATGTTTTTCTGAAAACAAATTTCTTTCCTATATTTTAATTTGCCTGTTGACGACACGACCACTGCGGAGGGAACGGTCGAAGGGGTTTAACCGACGCATTCTGGAGTGAGGCTGCTGTCTGATGTGATCAGTCGTACCAGCGCAAAACTTCCGTACTCATGGGTGAGTCACTTCTGGACCAGTTATCAAAGTCGGGCAGTCACGACATGCTATTTAGTTTTAATTTTAAAGATATTTTAGGAATATTTACCTGGGTCTCACTTATATTACTATTGTATAAATTGTGTAAATTGTGAATGTGGAAAATGAATTCATTGCTGTAATTTAAATGAATATTCAGCAGTCTTGCTTATTGTAAATTGCTGCGGTTGGAGTCAGCAATAAAAAGATTGAAATTGCTCTGCTGAAAGTTGGAAAAAGCAGTATTATATTTGTATTTGCTGAAGTTGGAGTAAAGCAATAATAAACTTGCATTTGATAAAATTGGAGTCATAAAAATGTATTTGTCATTGGAAACTGCTACACAATTGGATTCAGCGTAAAATCAGTGATTTTCAATTTGCTGAAAATACATAGCAAATAGCTCGAATAATTTTTTTCTACCTTTGTTAGTGGGGCTACATTGTTCTTTCTTCACATGAGTTAAAATTTGTGTACATAAATTTTCATTTATACAGAGTTGTCAATGTTCGGGGGCCCTGTCCCTCTGTGACTTAGTTATTATTTTTTCCAAGTAGTACCCATAATGTTTAAATGGCGGGTGTATCCTCTTGACCCGCTAGAGTCATGCACGTGGCTGAGTTGGAAAGAGAAGCGTGATTTGCTTAAGATGACGCAAGTCGCGAAAAACTAAGCATATTCGTGAGGGCCTGGTAGAGCAAGAGCAAGGGCAGAGAAAATGATGCAGTACTTTTGATGCAGACACAGAAGAATGAGGCAGAACAATATAGGCAAGCAGAGAAGAATGAAGCAGATTTTTTTTAATGCAGCCACAGAGAAAATGAATTTAAGGAAAGGGAGTAGACTAAACAGAAAGAATTGAGAGAAAAAGAATTGAGGTTACAGACTGAACAAAATGAAATGAGAGAAAAAGGAAATTGAGGTAACAGACTGAACAGAATTCATGAAATAAGGTAAAATAATTGAGGTACAGAATTAAAGAAAAGAAAGAACTTGGATTGAAAGAAAGCAGAATTGAGTTGCAGGAAACGCTAAAAAAATCAGAAAAATAAAGAGAAATAATATTCTGAAGATAAAAAACCAAGCTGAAGCTGTCTGCTCAAGCTCGTACCCGTCCCAAATTCCCTACTGATGACAGACAAGATGATATTGAAAGTTACCCTGATTCAGAGTTGAACAGCAGCTGCAAATCTGTGGATTGAGAAAGGGAGTGATTGGCATCAATTCTTTCTGGATTTTTTAAAAGGAAAGGTCATTGACGTATTCATAATTAGCTGATTTATCCTCTCAGCCAAATAGAACGTCTCAAAAACAGTTGATTGACCCTTTGTTGGAGCGGCAATCAGGTGTACAACAGGAAGGAATTCGTGAGAAAATACCGCACTGTTTATAGTCCAAACAAAGTTAGACCTTTCCAGTTTTTTTGTTGTTGATAAGTTGCACCGCTTTTTTCATGCGATGGATAGACTTGTCAGGTGAGTTCAAAAGACATTAGAAGTCTATTGATTGTTTTTTTTTTCTATCCCCGAAAATGGAGTAAGGCTGCCTAATGTCGGGATAGAAACGTCATAATACACAGAAAACTCCACGCCTGTCTCTACAGTCAGTGTCCACAGAGTATCAGCCGTGTAACTCAGAAAGAAAGAAAAAGAAACTGAACACTTTCTGTCGTCCATGTTCGCAACAGTTGGTAACCTTTTTGAAGGAAAACTGGTTTTTTTCAGAATGTGAAAGATTTGGATGAGAAGCTGAAAGGATCAGAGAAGTACATAAGAGTGAAACCTTGGGACGGGAGGAAAAGCTCACCCTTTTGCACACGCTTCTGTGTCAGGGATCCACCAACCAATGGTGATTCCAGATAAAACTCAGGAGGTTATGGGGGTTACCGTGGCTACGGCGGGTACACAAGAAATCTTATGTTCAAATACCGAGAGGTCAGGAAACACTAGCATTTAGCTTGTTGAGACAGGATAGAACACATGACAAAATTCCAAAGGCATTTGTCAACACAACAACAGAATGTGCCAACCAGACAAGTCTCAAAGAAAGGCAGAACATGCTACTGGTGTGGATGACAGAAAGCACCTACTGAAAGACTGTGATCGTAAACCAAAGCTGAAATCACAGATAGCTCCATTGGGTTTGACAGTACAACATGGCTTGCCTCAAATGGAAAATCACACATGTCAGGGTACATGAATGACATGACGCTACTGTCATGTTGGATTCAGGTTGTCCTACGTGGGAGTCAGAAAAATCATTGTTTCAAAAGACCAGTAAGTGGATGAAACAATCTCCTGTACCATGTTTAGTTTGAAACTGTTGATTTTCCTGGTAGCAGATGTCACATTGATGTCCTAGCTTTTCGGGAAGTGTCAAAGCTTGTGTGTTGATAAAACCCTGTGAGTGATGTGATTTGTGTCAATACCTGTAGTAACATTTGCTTGTGTTGAATTTTCAAAAGCTGTCCCCACGAGAGCACAAACACAGAAACTGACAAACCTTCTGACCTTTGATGTACTGCCAAAGTTCCACATTTGGACTTTTCAACCGACAAAGTGACCGATTTCAGACATGTGACAACTCTTTGCAGACTCTAGTTTACTCTACGATTTTTGGCGTAGGCAAACTCCGAATTTGCACTTAGTGCTACGATGCACGACCATAAAAATAAACTACGCTTTCTGTTCATTTTCTGCTCCGCAATTTCTTGCGCGCCGATCCCAGTGCCGATCCAAGTTTTTGTGCGCCGATTCCACGTTTTTATTCCTCAGCCAGCAGTTATTACTGGTTCAAGTTTAAAGCATCGCCCGCCTCTAATTAACTGCATATACACTGCCGCGCATTCCGCTGTCGGCGATGAAAAATCGGCTCTCCTAACACAGCTCTTTGACCCACTTATCACGTCTCGTCACGTCACGCCGTCGTGCCGTGTGTTGGATGCAGCCTTTCATCTTCAGAGACAAATTCACAAAGATGGACAAGCGGAAACGGCATGAAACCAGATGATGATGATGATTTAATATTGATGGAGCAGGAGGACAAATCTCTAAGATAGCAGTCAAACTCTGGGCAAAAAAAAACACCGTAAAGCAGGACAGAAAATTACCAAAAGCCATCATGAACCTACACCTGTCTCGTCCTCAACGAGAGTGAGCCGAGTTCGCACATCTGCACGATATGCGACTCTCAATTTTCAGTGAAACACACTGGCGGCAACAATGACTGCAAAAAATAACGTTGGCACTCAGGCGCCACAAACAACTATCAAAAATGAGTAAATAGTGCAGCCATTACTTCATTTTTTTGTTCGCAGACGAAGCTAAGGCAAGGCCGCCTCCATTATCCATCGACCGACGATTCACAAAAGCACGAAGCCACTTGTTCCCCGGCTGATCGACGAGTCAAATCATCCCTTTCATCACTGGGAGATTTGTCAAAAGCCATACAAGCTATGTGTCCTGACACTAAAATCGCTGTAAGTAAGTACGATCTTTTTTTCATAGGGAAATATGCAAACCCAAAAAACTGCCTCTCTCACACCTCCACTCATTCTCTCTCTCTCTCTCTCACTCTCTTTCTCTCTCTCTTCCCCCCCATCCCCCCCCCCCCCCTCTCTCTCCGCCTCACACACACACAGTCACAAAATACTCATTAAATTATACACACACAAAGAAGGCAATCTAAGAAAGAAGTGTCAGTAAACTAGTTATGTTTTTTGTTTCTTCCCTTGAAGTTTTCTTTTAAACACACCCACACACGCACACACTACACACACACACACACACACACACACACACACACACAGCACTCACACACACATGCAACAATCATCATGCACACACAAACGCTACATCACACCTGCACATCACACGCACACACACACACATGCACAACACACGCACACACACACACACAACTCCACACACACACACACACACATCACCACAAGTTTTCTTTTCAACACACACACACACACACTTACCACACAAAACACTTAACACACACACACTTACACACACACACAAGTTTTCTTTCAACACACACACACACACACTTACACACACCATGCATGGGAACTTGCTCCTCTCCTCGGATTCCAGATTTCCGCGATTTTTTAAATGGACATCCGAGAAAAAAAAGACGTTCCGAGGAAAAAAAAATCCCTGAGAAAAAAAAAAATCGCGAAGGACTTGAACACTCTGCTTCCCGAGGCCCAGTACCGTCTATCCCAGATATTTCCATCCAGGTTTTAGTATAATGCAGTTCCCGCCCTCAGGTTGTGAGGGTATTTCCGCGAGCTTAGGAACCATTGCCGAGGGCGGCGCATCAGTCTGCGAACGCAATATTCTGCATCATTTTCTGCATCTTTCACGAGTCAAAATGTCGTGTGTAATCACGCATCGTAATCGTGGTGACGAGTACGTTGAATGAAGGAATCGATTGCCACAAATGTAGATGGGACATGACTGAAAAATCAACGAAAGTGGCGGGTTTACGATCAGCGAGTTTCAACATGCATTCGCAAAGTGAACAAGGCTGGAGTTGCTCGCTGCCACTGTGTGCAAAGGATTTTGAACTATTCCAATCGTGGACTGACAGCGCTCTTTGAACACATGCATTCCAAAAGGCATGTTGAAGCTTCGAAAGGACTTCATTGCAATCAGAGCAGACTGCCTAGTAGTTGACATGGAATGTGTGTTTCTGTGCAGACAGCCAACTTCGTTTGTGTGTGTGTTTGTGGGTTTTTTTTTTTCATTCCATTATTTTTTTATTCCCATGCTTTTTCACTCTGGGGAAAAAACTGAACATTACTGGGACTCAATTTGTAAAGACTGAACTATTGAACTATGAAGCAAGGCACTACAGCACATCAACAAAATGAAATAAAGTTGTTTTTTTTTTTAATTTCTTTGCATGCTGCATGTAAATATGTTTCAGTTTGGTTTCTTTGCATGCCACAGGGTTATTTGCCTATCACCAGAAGCCACGAAAGGGTCTTCAAAAGTGCTCAAAATCAATTTCGGCCGGGGGGCTTCGCCCCCCTGGACCCCCCACCGGGGCGTTGCCCCTGGACCCCACCGGGGCCTGGGCGGCCCCTGGACCCCGGCCTATTTTCAGAGATTTTTTTGATCACTGTTCCCCAGCCTGACACACACACACATGCACACACACACACCACACACATGCACACACACACACACCCCGTGGGCATATATACATACACACACATGACATACACACTCACATGACATACATACACATGACATAAACACATACACACACATACACACACACACATGACATACATAAACACACATGCACACACACGCGTGACATATATATTTACACACACACATGACATATATACACACACACACACATGACATACTTACTCACATGACATACATACATAGACACAGTTAAAATACACACTTTTTACACACACACACACACACACACACACACACACAGTTACACATACAGTCACAACACACACAGTTACACATACACAGTCACACACACACAGTTACACACACATACCCACACACAGTCTCTTACGCACGCACACACACACACACACACACACACACACAACACACAACACACACACACACACACACACACACACCACACACACACACGACATACATAATACACACACACACACAGTCACCCTACACACAGATGCACATATACACACACTATGAACTTATACTGTTTTAATTTTCTGTTTTGTAGAAATTCAGTGTGGCCGCAACAAAGCGACAGCCTTGATTAAGGAGATGGCGCGAGGGAGGTCTGCAAGCATCGCTGAGCGGATGAGAAAAGGTCCCTACACTGTGTCCCACAGATGGCTCCAACGACTCGGGCTCTGGTACCAAACAGTTTCCAGTGGTTGTTCGGACGATCAAAAGAGAGACTGGCCTTGTAAGTCACAGATGTTAGCTCTTCCTTTGCAACGGACCTGCCACTGGTAAGGTATTTCCTCCAGAAGTTCCCATGTTTGCTGCCAGAGAATGTGTCTGTGTCTGATGTCTCAGAACAGTTTTCCCAGTACCAGTCTACTGACATTTCATCATGCCTGGCTAAGGAGAAGAAGAGGAAAGAAGATGAGGATGTCATCAGAAGAGGAGGATGAGAATGGAGAGGACAAATTAAAGGAGAAAGCACTGCGCTTGGATGCCATCTGGAACAGTATCGGGTTGCTGCAGGAGGGGGCCTTTATGATTTGTCACTGGTGATGAGGGGAATTTTAACAATTCCACACAGCTCCGCACATTGTGAGAGGATTTTCTCCTGTGTGCTGAAGAACAAAACTGAACAGAGAGTCAGCATGGCTGATGACACTCTGGACAGCCTTCTTGTGGTGAAAGGGTCTAAGAAACGGCCTGTTGATGCTGTTGGTGCCCTCACTGGTTCTCAGCTCAAGAAGCTCAGAAGTGCATACTATCAGTCTGAAGAATAAAAATTCACAGTGACTGTTGATTGGATAGTTGGTTGAGTAGGACTGAATTGTTCAAGGAAGGAAGCTACATCAATGAACATAACCGTTTGTGTGCATCATAGTTGCTCTTACAATATGACACTTGTGAAAAAGATTGAATACGGTCATAGTAGTACTATATAGCAATATCAAAATATCATCAACTGGTTACCTCAAAAAACGGATTGCTCAAAACAATTATTTAGTCCCCTAAATTTCAGGTAACCGATTTCCACTGCAGTATATATATATGGGAAGAAAAGAAAAAAAGACAATATTATACTATTTTGACTTCATGCAGAAAGACACTTTAGCCTGTCAAAGACATATCTAGAGGACATTATTTTTACCTTAGAATGCAGGAAAAGCGTCAGCGGCCAGGGCTCCGCCCCGGACCCCGCTGGGGGAGCTTACAGCGCTCCCCCAGACCCCCTAGACTGTTGGGGCTTCGGCCCTGCGGGCCTCGCATTTGCTACTACTTTTCATACCCCTGCTACTATTTTTGGCTATCTCAGCTACTCCAAGACTCTTTGGGGGTAAACAGGTCTGTCTTTGGAATCATGTTTCCAAAAAGTCGGACAACCGCCAGGAAAGAAAGGGACTGAGTGTTTTGTGGTCAGGAATGGCTTATTGTCCGCTCAGTGATAGGTACCGGACAGAAAGGATTGTGCTGGCAACTTGTGGTCCCCAAAGAGTTGCGACCGTCTGTCCTCTTGGCAGCTCATGACTCGACGGGCTGTTGGGTGGGCATATGGCCAGCAACAGAAACCTACAAAAGAATGTCCCGTATTTTTTCTGGCCAGGATATCACCGGGAGATTAAGAATACTGCAGGCCTTGTGATATTTGCCAGAAGACCTTTCCAAAGGGCAAGGTACCACCAGCTCCTTTGCAATCAGTTCCTGTGATAGAAGAACCATTCTCGAGAGTCGTCGTGGATATTGTCGGCCCACTGCCTTGTCTACTTCAGGTTGCCGATACATTCTCACATGTGTAGACATGGCAACGAGATATCCGGAGGCAGTTCCCCCAAGACCATTAAGACCGAAGCAGTAGCGAACGCTTTGTTGTGATCTTCTGTCGCACTGGTGTTCCCCATGAAATTTTGTCAGACCAAGGGACACAATTCACCTCAGACATGATGAGAGAATTGTTGAGATTGTTGTGTGTCTCGCAACTTCATTCCACTCCTTATCATCCCCAGACAAATGGATTAGTGGAACGATTTAATGGTACACTAAAGACCATGCTAAGGAAATTGATGATGGACAAACCAAAAGAGTGGGATCGTTACCTACCAGGTGCGCTTTTTGCGTACAGGGAGATTCCGAAAGAAGCCACGGGTTTTTTTCTGCTTTCCAGTTACTGTATGGCAAGTACCCAGGGGTCCTACCCAACTCTTGTATGAATCATGGACAGGTGATAAACCAGAACACAGTGAACCAATACATGATTATGTACAACACATGAAGACCACTTTGACTGACATGATTGACTTAGCACAAAGTCGGTGCAGGAAGCTGGTCGTAGACACAGACAGTATAAACTTCAGAAGGGAAGTGACAGAAAATTGTCAATTGGTGATCAGGTTTTAGTGTTGCTGCCCACTGACACAAACAAAATGTTGTTGAAATGGAAGGCCCATTTGTTGTACTCAAGAGACATAAATGTGAATGATTACCTTATCGACATGAATGGGGTACATAAATTGTTTCACATCAACATTTTGAGAGAGTACAAAAGGAAGAATGAAGTGGTACTTGCGTCAGTGTCCGTGCTACCTTTATGTGATGAAAATGAAGGTGTACCAGAGACTACTTCCAAAGTGTCTATACAAACAGTTCCCACGGTGCAAACTGAAGGTGTGAAAGAGGTCAAATATGATGTTGCCTTGCTACAGGACAAGAGGCTACAAATTGAACAGGTCATGGAAAAGCACTCTGAGATGCTTACTGATGTTCCAGGCGTCACTGATTTATGCGAACATCGCATTTCGCTCACAGTATCAAAACCTGTGAATGTTCGGCAGTATCCTCTTCCTTTCGGTTCAGACGACTTGGTCAAAAAGAAATTGATAAAATGTTACAAATGGATATCATAGAACCATCTTGTTCCCCATTTTCATCACCAGTACGTTCTGATCCGGAAGAGAGATGGTACTGTGCGCTTTTGCATTGACATGCGAGAAATCAACAAGGTGACACAGTTTGATTCTGAACCAATTCCAGATGTGGAGGAGCTATTCATTTCTCTCAAAGACAAAAAGTGGTTCACCAAAATTGATCTGACCAAAGGATATTGGCAGATTAAGATGGCTGAGGGTAAATAGGGAGAAAACCGCTTTTCGGACTCCACAGGGCTTGTTTCAATTCAAGCGCATGCCTTTGGTTATCCACAGCCCCAAGCACATTTGCACGCATGATAGGAAATTGCATTTGAAGAAGTTCGATGCGTTGAATTTCTTCGACGACATTTTGGTGGCTACTGTCAGCTGGACACGCCACTTATCATCACTTGACGCTTTGTTGAGAGAGTTGTCTTTGCATGGACTTACAGCTCGGCCTAGTAAGATTGAAGTAGGCTATCAGAAGATTACCTTCTTGGACATGTCATCGGGGCAATGAGATGTCACCAAACCAAGCAAGGTTTCACAAGTTTTGTCAGTCAGTGTACCAACAACAAAGCGACAAGTTCGTTCATTTTTGGGCATGGCAGATTTTATCGTCGGTACATACCGCACTTCTCAGGCACAGTGGCACCTTTGGGTGGATTTGACAAAGAGAATGTGTCCAAGCAAGGTGAAGTGGTCACCCGCTTGTCAAACTGCGTTTGACACCAGTGAAAGCGGTATTATCCAAAAGTCCTGTCGTGGCATTGCCTGACTTTGCGCAGACCTTCATTGTGCGCACTGATGCTTCATCAGTGGGCATAGGGGCGTTTTGCTGCAGTCCAAAGAAGGGCAAGTGCACCCAATCCTATACGCAAGCAGGAGGCTCCTGGACAGAGAAACAAGGAAACTCAACTATTGAGCGGGAGTGCCTGTGCTTATCTGGGCCGTGGAGAAATTCCAGCGCTATCTGTTTGGTCGTCACTTCATTGTCGAGACGATCACAAACCGCTTTCAGTCTTGGAAAACGCTAAACCTACAAATGCGCGTGTTTTGCGCTGGGGTCTTGCACTGCAAGATTATTCATTTTCAATTTTTGCCAAATCCCAGGGCAAGTAATTATGAAGCGGATGTGTTGTCTCGTCTGGTGGATGAGGGTCATGCGGATGCGTATGCTTGTATTATCATAGCATTAACTTGTTAGATGGAGAAAAATGTTTTTTGCTGTGAGATGGATTGTTGCAGGAACAAGGCTGATGGAAGTCGCTGTCATCCCTCGTTGCACTCCGTAGCTGTCATCCATCGCATCGCAAGTTCAAGCTACTTCACACGTGTGACGCCGACATGTTCAAGACCACGTCCAGCTTTTGTGTCGTCGTACACGGTGAAAAAAACTTTTCTAAAAACTGTATGTGGCAAACAGATCTTGCGTTACACGCACTTGCAAAACACAATGAACTGTTCAAGGACGTGAAAAGACACTATAAACCATTTGGAACGAATAACATTTTCAATCAACGTTGTGACTCAGAGATGTTCAAAAGGGCGTGGAAAAAAGACCATATGAATTATTTGGATGGACAAAAAAAACAAAAACATTTCAATCAACGTTATGACTCAGCATGGATGGAAAATTTGACAGTAGAAGTAGAATTTATATGTGATTATTAATATAAACATATTTTTCTAGATAGGACCAGGGACCTTCGGTCGATTTGTGGATGTTGATGCAACAATCTGGGTGTAACCTATGACGGGGGCATAGAGAGTTCTTGAATATGTTGTATTTGAGTTACTTTTTGTATCCATGTCCTGTGACAGGGGTCTAGGACTAATGTTAATTCTGACGAGAATTTTCATTAAATGGAAAAACTTGTCCAGGCTCGGCAAACTCGAGCCTCCATTCCTGCCGTTCGCACTCAAAAAAACAACGTTTTTTATTCAAGGATAAAGGTTTTAGGCATGCCTATTCTTCCAACCTGTCCTTGCTAATCTACTGTAAATACATGCAGCAATATCATAGGATGAAATGTTGATAAACAAAAACAAATAGTACGAAGATAAACAAAATAACAATAATTAAATGCAGATAAGGAAGAGAGAGAGAGAAAAGGAAGAGAGAAACAGATATACAGACAGAGGGAGAGAGAGAGAAATGGAGGATAGACAAACTGTGCACTCTCTTCACAAGGACAGTCATAAAGAATTGCAGCGTGCTACCCAACTAACGGGAGTTTTAGATGACACTGTGCTGCTAAACAGACTTGCGATAAGATATCCGACACCTTCCAGTTGAGCGAAGGGCAAGGCAGCGCGTGCCTCCTCCCCCGGGCGGGTCATGAGTAGGTCACACAGCTGGTGGCTGCTTCGCGCATATGCCGAGTGCCCGTCCCCGTGGTGCTAACACGCACGCTGAGCAGTGAAGGAAAACGCCTATAACGGAAAGCATGGTAGACTCCACGACGGACATTCAGCTGTTAAGGAAAATCCCTACTTGAAAAGCATGCGTGATAGAACTGTACAGGGTCGACAAATGCTATAAATCTGAGCCTCATACGGTGAAGGTTAAAACTGTAAGAGTTGAGATGCCACAGTCTGTGGTGTGAAGTGCTAAAGCCTCTAAAGGATAAGACGCCAATGCTTCGTAGGGAAGTTGGCTGTGTTTTAAATGTTATGTACTGTCCCATACCAATATTTCTTTATGTAAAGTGGGAAATAACCAGGTATAAGCGGCTAGTGCAGTGATGTGAAAACCAATAGTGTGGTTTGAGTCAAGATCCACCTGCGGCCTCAAGTTTCCTAGCCCTCAATGACATCAATTTGTGAACCAATATCTTGTTTTCTTTGCCACTTATTTTTAGTATTTCATGTTATGTATTTTGTTTGTGTGTATCACTTATTGTTAGTATTCCTTTTTTCACTTTTACTTTTAGGGTACTTCTTGTTATGTCATTTTTTTATGTGTTTCACTTATGTTATTATGTTGATGAATGTTGTCATGATCCTAAGACTATATTAGAAAGCTAAGAATGGTTTTTTTTGTCTTTTGTTTCAGATAGCTCGGGGGGTTTTTGTTTTAGGTAGGGGTCTTTTGAGGGAAAATTTGAAGGTTAATTGGGCAAACATCATCCTCGGCTCGCCCATTTAGTTAGGGACGTAGGGTTCTTATCATTGTATACATGTCCTCATCACCTATGCCCCCACAACAACATTTGGGCAATAAAAGAACTGGAATTTGGAGCTCTCTCATGTGGTCATTTGAACGAGAGATGTACAAGGGAAGCGACAAGCATTGAGACAGGAGCAAGTGACACCCTACCCCCCCCCCCCCCCCCCCCCCCCCCCCCCCCCCCACTCCGTAAGATATGACAAAGTTTTCCTGTTCAAAATTTATTGTGAGCTTACTGGTTTTGCTATGGTGTAGTGGCTACTGTTTACAAACTGATGAATGGAAGGTTTTAGGTACATAACTCTTCCTCAACTTCACTTTATAATGGGATGTTTAAACTTCTTGGTAGCTATCCAATGCTGAGCATGCCCAGCTCTAATTAACGGCAGCCTGGATGACATGTGCAAATGCCTTACTGTCTTTATTTGTCTCAGACTTGACTGACACCAGCTGCTAAAAGGAGCATAAAAGGTTTAAAATCAATCTGAAAAAATGAAGGGGGAGTGGGGATGAGGGTGGAAAGTTGTCTGAAACCATTTAAAACTTCATGCTCTGTTGTCACAATGATCTTAGTTTTTAATTCCGATTTGTATCTGCTCCAGTAAGAAACTGACTTGAAAACCTTTACTGTCATCACATTCCAGAAGATTACTGAACGTCACAAAGACGGACATCACTTCAGGAAAAGAACACTCACTTACTCTGGCACTGTAACTCATGAAAATTAGCAGTACTAGTCACCACACTGAAGACAGTTTATGCGGCAACACATACGCTACATCAGCCTCAGCAGTTTGAAGACTCACTGCTGCTTCTGACACTACACACACAGCAGATGCTATTCCACTGACAGGCAGATATTCAGTGGCACATCTCCATGGTCCTGCAGGAACAATGGCTATAGACAACTGAGGGGCACTACACCATTCCTATAGGAGCCACATAGTGTCCCTCTCTGCAGCATACCCTGCATACGATATTTGGTATTTCCCAGGTGGCTTGTGGGCAGGCCTTGTACAGCTGCCACACAACTTGTTCATGTGTATCTTTGTATACCACAGGATCAGTACGTTTGGGAAAGGGTAATACACCTGGAAAGGTTTGTAAAATGTGTGTGTGTGTGTCTGCACGTGTGTGTACGCATGTTTGCCTGTGTGTACAACTCTCACAAACAACACAAAACTCCCTGTAAGAAACCTTAAGCAAATGTATAGAAAAAAAAAAAAAACCATTAAAAAAATGAAATAGGCAAGACAGTTTACTTTCCCACTAAAATGTGTCAAGCCTGTTCAAATCATCTCTCAATAATTCAAAAAAAACATCTTTCTCATTCCATTGGACACAGCTCACAGTGGGCTTTACAGGACACAATTACTTTCAGGCACACTCTTACCTGTGTGCCTGGCCCATTTTTCAAAGACGTCACCATCTGTTTCCAGCTTCCAGCCCAGACGAGAGGCATGGCGCCATGACACCTGGAAGACTCCTTCTTGCTTATTCACCCATGTCAAGCCAAACACGGAAGCAGAGTCCAGGGGGTTCTTCAGCCACGGTCGCATCTTCTCTCTGTCCACAGGGCGCCGCAGGTCAAGACTCTTGACCCCCGGACGATCCCTACGCTTGGGGAATGTCTGCGTCCTTTAGATGCTCTGGCTGATGCACTCCTCATCTGAAAACCATGCACCCTTTCATCAACTGATTTTTACTTCTTCACCTCTGGACACTATAATAAAGTACAGTGAATGAATCAATGAGCAAAACAGGTTATAGTTCTTTCTTTTCTTTCTGCGTACGCAGGCTGATACTCCTGCGGACACTGCCTGAAAAGACAGGCAGTGAAGTTTTGTGTGTATGACCGTTTTTAATCCCGCCATTAAGGCAGCCATACTCCATCTTCGGGAAGGTGCATGCTATGTGTAACGTGTCATCCATACCAGGGCCAAACTGGCCTTCTCTTCCGAAGTTGGTGATGGGATTTTACGTGTGTGCAAGATGTTGTGCATGCGTTCACACACGGAACCTCGGTTTATAGTCTCAATCGAAGGACTGTATGGGAAACGGAGTCAGAACCAATGTTAACTCCGAGGGAAAAATCCCCTGTACCGAAATTCGAACCTGCAACCCCAGGATCACGAGTCCGGCGCTCTAACCAACTGAGCTATTCCGGCCCCCACAGGTTTTAGTAATTCAAATCATGATTATATAAAGGCTTCATTTCAATCAATTTAGAGCTGAATCCTAGATCAAAGCCTTAACCTCCTACATCAGTTTTCCACAGGAAGCAATGCAACTCTGGGTGGAAAAAACGACAGAGGTTTACCCAGTGAACTATACTTCATTAAATCTTGTGTTCTGGATAAAATATAATTTTTTTTTTTAGAAGGGTTTGTTGGGAGGTTTCTTAAGCAAATCTGTAAAGTATACTTGAAAGCTTTAAAGAAAAAGCAGCAGTGAATATCAAAGCGACAAAGCAAGAAACACAGCCCAAGTACTTTGCTGACTGGTAAAGAAAAAAAAGGACTCCATGATGGCCATATATGTGCAAAACCATGTAAAGGTTGAAAAAAGTGTATATTCTAACATCTTTACAGACTAATATAAGCAAAACAAAAATCATGTAAGATTCAATAGAAGCCTAATTCACATCATTTTCTACAGACCTTTAATCCAATAGGCATCAAATAAATGACAAATGTGATCCAACACTACCTGCATAATGCAATCACTCTGCTATAAATTGTTTAAATCTGGAGAATATCTATGGACTTACAGTGTGTCCTCATCTGTGTCGGCATCCATGATTTGGTCAGCAGAAGATTTCTGTTATGGAGATCTGTGCTGTCCTCTCAAGACGTTTCACGTAATCATCCATTCCCATGTAATCATCTATTCATCATTCAAGTTCTGAAAAAAATGGGAACATGAAGATAAATGCATTAACTAGTCTATGCATACTTTTCTGTTTTAACCTGAGATTTTCTTTCTTTTTCTTTATTAAAAAAAAAAGAGGGTAAGAGATACAGGTGCAATGCAAAATCTACCATGTCTACACCCCTCTTTTTCCTTATTAAAAAGAGATGAAGAGATACAGGTGCAATGCAAAATCTACCATGTCTACACCCCTCTTTACTATAGCTCAGCAAAACAAAAAAGTCATTTTCAAGTGCCTAACATGTCTGCTATGATAGAAATACAGTTCGTGTTATGAACTTTTTTTTTTTTTCATTTTTCATCATTTTGCCCCCATTTGTGGTCCCCAAATACACAAGAGCTTTGAAATCGCCCAATATGTTGTTTTTTTTTCCCCATGTCTTTTTAAAAAAACATAAACAATAGAAAAAAAATGAAGCTTTAAAAGAACAATGGTTTAATTTTTGTGCCACCTCTAGCCTTAGGGGAAAAAAGAGTCAAGAGATAAACACCATTTCCAGCAACTTGAGCAAGTAAAGGGAAGTATTTGTTTCTGGTGAAAAATGATCTAGGATTACGTGAAATTTGTTGATATCATATAGCTTACATCACATTCGGTGCCTTTGTTTGTGATGTGGATTTTGCATAATGATATGGTGTGTGTGTGAGCACATGCCTTCAGTGTTCATTTTTGCTTTCATTTGTAGCTTACTTGTAAAGCAGCAGAGGAATATGTTGTAAAGAAATGCCTAGTTACCATTGTGCTGTATAATAATAGAACTCTGCAGATGGTGAATTTGAGTCGTAGATTTTTGTTTTGAAAGATATGTAAGAATTCAATGATAATTGTGTGCAAAGGCAGCAGTTCATGTAAAGACAGCAAGGTGATGATTATACTGTACAAAGACAGCAATTGGAGGACAGTATTCGTGAAGACTGCAATTCATGACAGTGCTGTACAAAGATGGCAAATTGGGAACAGTCCTGTGCAAAGACAATTTAAGTAAAGTCATCTGGAAGAGATAACAGTTCAAGGATAGTCCCAATTGAAATTCTTGGATATTCAAGAATAATTCTGTGCAGTATATTACCTTGTATAACAGAAATGGTTGATAAAAGTACGAGGACTTGTGATGGTCACGGTCTTTAAAGGAGTATGGAAAATGATGTTGATACCGGTAATATCTATAGTGCTCTTCTGGTGTAGCGTCACTTGTATTTGGGCCCCGAGGTGTCACCAGGGTTCGTACGGTTTTTAAAGGTCGGTAAAAGTTTGTAAAAATCACCACCTCATTTTTAAGCCCTTAAAAAGTCAGTAAAAAACCGCATCTAGTCAAAGGTTTGTAAAAGTCTTTAATTTTCATCAACTGAGCAGCTATTTCATCTTCCCAGCTTATATTCTGCCGTCATCTGCAAACGAAATCAAACTGCTGCCGCAGATTCTTTTAAATTTTACAGAAAACTTGATAAAAAAAAATTAAAATAATCGCGAATCGTTTCTGAACTTGACCGTTTGAACTGGCTTGGTAGCAGACGACGCAAGGGAGATAATTAACGAGGCCTAACGCTCTTCTCTGTTTGTGCACATCCGGGTATTCGATGTGAAGAAAAATGCCGGGCTCGTGCCTATTTAGAGCTTCTTGGCTCACAAAGCCGAATTTCTCAGTGGCTGAGGCGTGACCCTGCAAATCCAAGGCTGCATACTGCCACATCTGTGCGAAAACGATCAACGTTTCGTCAATGGGCGAGAAAGCTGTGATTGTTCACAGTCAAGGTAAGCATCGATTTTTTTTATGTGCGATCTTCTAGCTGAGCTGTCGCGGTCAAATTTGTTGCTAAGTCAAATCGGTTGCTGGCATACCAGTTTAGGCAAAAAATGACGTCATTTGATGCCACAACACACATCCGCCTACTCAGAAATGTGTGAGCACGACTTGGCCTAACGGCCTTCGTTCATTCGTCCTTCGTCCTCTCTCGGGCTTCGCCCTACTCTAATCTAAAGACCATCGATCATCAAATGAAGACCATCGATCATCAAATGACGTCATTGTTTGCCTAAACTGGTATGCCAGCAACCGATTTGACTGAGCAACAAATTTGACCGCGACAACACCCCCCCACAGTGAAACCGGGTCGGCTTCTATTTGCCACTAAACTTCAAGACGCTTTTGCTTCTCCGTCAGCATAGGGCTATTAGGCTAAAGGGTTAGTTTTAGGGTTCCTCTATCTATACTGAAAAAGGCAATTTTGAAAAAACAAAAGAAGCGAGAAATTAGTGGGGGGGTGCCTCATCTAGACGATTGTCACTTTTTCTCTCTCTCTCTCTCTCTCTCTCTTTCTCTCTCTCTCTCTCTTTCTCTCTCTGAGTCTCTCTCTCTCCCTCTCTCCCCGCCTCTCTCTCTCTCTGTGAGTCTCTCTCTCAGAGCTGCCAACCCTTCTGGTTTCGCCGGATTTTCTTCCGGTCAAATTAATTTCTTCCGATCTTCTGGTCAATCGGTATTCTTTCCGGCGAAAAAAAATCTGAAATCTTCCGACCATCCATTTCCAAAAGTAAGCGCTCAGCTTGCACAATAATAGTGCGAGTAGCTCAAGTCGCTCGCTTTGAGACAAAGCTAGCCGATGTACTGGCCTACTGAACGCTCAGTCTGACAGTCTCTCAGTCTCTAACACTTGTGTTCAACATGCGTCGTCTGCTACTGTAGCAGGCGACTCAAGCTGCGTGTGGCAGGAGTGTCTAGCCTATCGCGAGACTTTGCGATTTTCACTGCTCTCTATCAGACTATGGCGGACAAAAGCGCTGTCGCAAAACGCAAAGGCACGAATGATGAAGGGCCAGCGAAAAAGAAGACCTCGTACCATCAGAAATTCCTGCCGCACTACTCGAAGGAGTATCCATGCATCATCGCTTCTAAAGTTTCTACCAATCATGCACGTTGCGTTCCATGTGAACTGGATTTCAAGATCTGCTATGGCGGGCTGGATGATGTAAGTCGCCATTGTTCCTCTGATCGCCACGTGGAGAGGAGCAAGGCGCTGAAGAAGACGGTCAAGTTGAGTAATTTCTTCTCATCCAGCACTTCAGAGGGGAGTTCAGAGCTGTCGACGATTCGGGCTGAGACCTTGTTTTCTCACTTTCTGGTGGAGCACAACATCGCTATCAGTGCTGCTGACCATGCAGGGCCCCTGTTCCGAGCCATGTTTCCGGACAGCAAACTTGCTAACACTTCTGACACTGTAAGTGCCCTCATGGTCCTCAAATCTGGTGAACGTGTGCCGTGCCATCAGACTGCCTTATCTGAGAAACTGTTGCAGACCTGCAAGTCTGCAACAAAGAAGTCCCTGTAGACAGCTTTCTTCTTGTATATAGTGTACATACTGGTGAGTTTCAACTTCATTCACTTCTACTTGTTTTTCTATAAATGATGAATGAAATTTGATTTCTTTATGAATTTCTTGCGCGCGCCAGATTTTCCTGTCAAAATGCATTTCTTCCTGTCAAATTTTCAAAATCTTAAGGTCAAGTCATCAGGGGGGTTGGCAGCTCTGCTCTCTCAAAACACACTTGTTTTCTGAGTAACTTTATCTTATCTTTGCAAGTTTCTCTCACACTCTTTTCATCTCTGTGCCCCCCTCCCCTCCATTCCACCACCACCTCCTCTCTCAAATTCTGTCTTTACTAGGTGTTGCCATGCATATCATAACATAAACAGTACTATAGACTATTTAAGCATTTGTCTTGATGGTCACACACACACACACACACAAATATAAAGTTTCAGCATACCATCAAGACCATGCATGTTTATTTACAATTTCTTCTTTTAATATTGAACAGGCCAGAAGCACAAGAAGAATGTATCTGCAACACAAGCTTTGGCTCCCATCAGTAGCTACAGTGCTTCCTCTGGGGTGATGCCAATGAGTTCATCCAGCACCCGGCACAGTGATCAACGTCGACAGCTAACCCAACGACATTGTCTCCAGGGACTCTTCATGGACATGTACAAAAAAGTGACTCTCTGAAAGCAGAAATGCTGTGGACACTGAAAAGCATTGATAGTCATTACAGCATGAAATCAAGTAGTGACATCGGGGATGTGTTTGCTGCTATGTTTCCTGATAGTGCGATAGCTCAGTCATTTCAATGTGCGGAAAGCAAAACCACATACCTCTACACATTTGGACATACCCCATACTTCAAAAAACAACTGAAAGACCAGATCAAACAGCAGACTGAGTATGTTCTTCTGTTTGACGAGACACTAAACCAGCATCTTCAAGAGAAGCAGATGGATATATATGTCCGCATATGGGAGAAAGAGCATGTCAGGACTGCCTTCTTGAGCTCCAAGTTTCTTGGCCATGCCACTGCTGAGGACATAAAAGGTGCACTTGGTCCAGTTATCAGGAAGTTGGGCCATTCCCGTCTCCTACAGATATCTATGGATGGTCCAAACGTCAACAAAAAAGTCCACAGACTACTACAGGAGGAGGTTGAAACCTCCACTGTGGTCCATCATCACAGTAATGCTGTGGACATAATTTTGTCAACATTTTCATGTGAATTTAGAACTAGAGGCTGAGAGGATAATTTTGATCACAACTGTGAGTGCAGAACAACCTTCACTAGAAAATGAACTGAATATTGGGATAACTTGTGTTCTTGGATTACATTTTTACAAGAGCTTGCTGCTACAAACATAGTTATGTGATTTTTTTTTTACTTTGTGTGTATGTCATTGTCATGTATGATGCATGTATGTGTGTCCGTGTCTTAGTGCGTGTGTCATGTATGTGTGTTTGTGTCTGTGTCTTAGTGCGTGTTCATGCCGCATGGGCCTTGAAATTTGTGAAAGGGTCTTTAAAAAGTATTTAAAAAGTTTGTAATTTTTAAAGAGAAAAATGAGTAAGAACCCTGGACTCACCAAGGTATGAATGTACATTTGTTGAGATAGCTCCAGTCAGATTTGTTCATACAGATATTTGGTCTTGCTACGATTTTTTGGTCTTGCTACGACTTTTTTTTCTCCAACATGTATTTTTGCTTTTTATTGTTGATCCAGTTTTTGATAATAACAGATGGGCTTTCAGACAATTTTGTTTCATTTGATGAAAGAACATACATAGCATAGTAAACAAATTTCAAATCTGCATGAGCGTTTTAAATGTTTTTAAACTTTTTTTTTCTAT
>CM031613.1:14771071-14773571 GCA_018398815.1 Conus ventricosus
TTCCTACAAACTTACAAAAGGCTGAATCGTTCGCTGACTCCTTTTCGGATACAATGCTTCCTAGTAAACTTCCCCATGAAATCAGAACGTTTAGGGTAAATGAGACCCAAAAAGATATGTACAAAGATCCTGTAGCAGATAACGCAAATTATATCAATGCTCCAATTACTTTAAGTGAACTAAAAGATACTCTATTTTCTTCAAGCGCAAAGAAAACAGCTGTTGGAGCAGATGCAATATCCATCATTCTATTAAAACATCTGCCAGATAACTGGATAATACTACTGCACGAATTATTACAGAAATGCTGGGATGTGGGCTGTATTCCCCAAATATGGAAGCACTCAATCGTAGTTCCAGTATCTAGACAGTGTGTGTGTGTGTGTGTGTGTGTGTGTGTGTGTGTGTGTGTGTGTGTGTGTGTGTGTGTGTGTGTGTACAACCTTGAGTTAATCTGACAATAAATTGGTTTCAGTCAGTCAGTGTGTGTGCGTGTGTGTGTGTGTGTGTGTGTGTGTGTGTGTGTGTGTGTGTGTGGTGTGTGTGTGTGTGTGTGTTTGTGTGTGTGTGTGTGTGTGTGCGCGCGCGCATGTGTGCGTGTGTGTGTGTGTGTGTGTGTGTGTGTGTGTGTGTGTGTGTGTGTGTGTGTGTGTGTGTGTGTGTGTGTGAATATGCACTCTTGTTTGTAGGAGCATGGTACTTATATTTATGTTCTTCTTTGTTTCATTTATGTTTTTTTTCTTTTCTTTTCTTTTCTGTATTTGTAAGCGCTTAGGGCTTATGTAAGATCAAGCGCTATAAATAATCATTATTATTATTATTATCACCATTATTATTATTATCATTATTATTATTACTATCATTATTATATGTGTGTGCGCGGGCGTATGCTGTTGTTGTGAGACAGTGTGTGTGTGTGTGTGTGTGTGCGCGTGCGTGCGTGCGTGCGTGCGTGCGTGCGTGCGTGCGTGTGTGCGTGCGTGCGTGTGTGTGTGTGTGTGTGTGTGTGTGTGTGTGTGTGTGTGTGTGTGTGTGTGTGTGTGTGTATGTGTGTGTGAATATGCACTCGTTTGTAGGTGCATGGTACTTATATTTATCTTCTTCTTTGTTTCATTTTTTTTTTTTCTTGTGTTTTTTTTCTTTTCTTTTCTTTTTTTTTTCTGTATTTGTAAGCGCTTAGGGCTTATGTAAGATCAAGCGCTGTTGTCACGAGTTTGTCACGAGGCCTACGACGTTTGACCCATCTAGGGTGGCGGAATTATTCATTTGTTTATTGTCGTTGCTGTTGTCGTGTATCCGTCCCTTAATGTGGCTTATGGTGCGGTTGCACCTTGGTGTAGTTCAGCTCAACTTCGGTTTGCTTTCTCTCTCTCTCTCTCTTTAATTCCACTGCCCGTGCTATTCATCCTGTAGGTTCACGGGTGGCTGGTACCTTTCTCTCGAACTTGCTGTCTATCGGCCTCTCGCCTGTCTTTTTACCTGTCGCACGTGCTTCATTTCTTTTAGTTTGAAGTATGCTCACTCTGTGACGCAGCATGGCATGTTGGCCGCCATCGCTGAGGGAGGTTAGCTCTTCACTCGAGCGGAAGATGTCTCTGGGAGCGCCTGCTCCGGTCTTGGTTCTTTACGTATCATCGAGGGTACAGTCGGTATCTTCAATTCCTACAGTCGGCCTGTAGGAGAGAGGGACATCACTTCTTCTTTTTCCGCACCTGTGCCTCTGTCCTCTCGACTGGACAGAGGGCAGAGAGAGTCGTTTGACCCGCCTCTTCTGGGTCACCCACGGGTAGCTGGTAAGCATCAGTTTCGTGGTTTTGTTTGTTTTGGTTTGTTGTTGTTAGCCGGCTTAGTCTTCTCTTTTGCGCAATTTTCCTTTGTTTTCGAAATTATAAGAGAAATATTGTGGGAGACCTTTTCTCTGGTTAATTCAATCTTTAAACCTGGCCATTCTAAATTATTTCCAAAATTATTTCTCCTGTTTATGCATCTGGTGATGCGGTAGTCGGTTGGGGATGGGAGAGAACCTGGTGATTCAGGGTTTGGTACTTGCTTGGTCTCGCTCGTCCGCCCCTGTCACATTCGCCGGACTCTTATCCTTCGGCCACCGTCTGTTTGTGTGTGCAAGGAGAACGAGTTTTATGTTCGCGAGCGTGCGTACGCATGATTTGTCGTTTGGATGCGTGGTTGGAGATTTGTGTTATTTTGAAATGTGGCTATAAAATGTGACAATTATGCCATTGATTATTATTTGCAAATGTGGTGGCAGTTATTAAGCGATGGTCGCTGTGTTGGTTTATTTCCTAAGAAAGGAAATTGTTAAACGTGAGTGAGAGAAGGGTGAAGATAATTCATATTTGTTTTATAGCCTGTTGATTTAATGCAATCCCTTACCTGCTTCATGTGAGAAGACTTTAACGATTTGATTGGTTTACTGTGCTATGCTCAGGTCTGTGTTGAGCTGGGGTTATTGGTGCATTTAATAGACTTCCCCTCGCCCATC
>CM031613.1:14778571-14786071 GCA_018398815.1 Conus ventricosus
GGAAATGATGTCATGCCGTGAGGGTGCAAAAAACAACGACAATGGGTTCATTTAATGAATATGACATACTTGTCTTCCTTTCACGCTGATGTTACGACATAAAAGTAATTTGCAATCAAATGAGTAATCATGACTCCTGCTGATGAGCACGAAGCAAGGCTGAGAGAAAGAAATAATTGATAACATTATTCTTTTCCACTGCGGAAGACCTGATGGTAAAGGTTTTCATTATCATAATTATCCTTTAAACTCTATTCTCTATTTTTTTTAAAGTATAATTGTTTATACACAGACATCGAACACAGTAATTTGTCGAACAGGACGGATAAAGAAAACACACGCACGCACGCACGCACGCACGCACGCACACGCGCGCACGCACACACACACACACCACACACACACACACACACACACACACGCGCGCGCGCTGCGCGCGCGCTGAACGCGCACACAGAGAGAGAAAGAGACAGAGAGAGACAGAGAGGGAGTTTTTAAACATAAAGAATACGTACCGAAAGAGGATATCGATAGATTTGTCGTCAGTAATGTAGATGTAGTCAGATACATGAATGAAATATGCAACGAATGCAGATATAAACACAGAAAAAAAGAACAAACGACCTGTAGTTTAGAGAGACATAATATATTGTGATTTTATGGCTTAAAAGTTGCAACATAGTAAATACCACTGAGAACGGGGTTTTCAGATTCAAGTATTCACATTTTTGTGTTTTGCAAAGGTTCATAATTATTTTGTTGTTTCTTTTGACACAATATCTAATGAACCAATAATGACAAAAACAGTCTAAAGAGTAATTATAGCATTAAAATACCATTACACTCTACAAAGAGAAAACACTTTTATATCATCACACAAAAACCAAGGCTAGAGTGCAATAGAGTTACTGTTCCTGATGAACATATTATTTCTCTTGAGATAGAAAATGAAATGTGAATCTTTTGAGACTAACGACGTTCCGTAAGTCACTCTCGGTGACTGACGTCATCGGTTTGAGGGCCAGTGGATGGCCAAATAATGGCCACAGAGACAGAGCTGGCACCCTGTGCTCACATAGTGTCTGATAAGGCTGCCTCCCTGTCGCCTACCTCCCTCCCACCACCTCCTCCCAACCCCCTCCACATCCATCTGCCCCCAGTCTCCTTCTTTCTTTAGTTTCCATATGTATGTATGCGTGGAAGATGCTAGTTCGTTCTCACACACACACACACACACACACACACACACACACACACACACACACACACACATACACCACACACACACACAACACACACACACCGCGCGCGCGTGCGCGCGCGCGCGCGCGCGCGCGCACACGCACACACACATGCGTGCAGATGTGGACCTAGATGCCAAGACGTACACACATACGAACACCAACACGCACTGCGCTGAACGCGCGTTCATACAAACACACTCGCACCTCTAACCACATGTACATACATACGCACAGACAGAAAACAAAACACAGACATGCAAGTACTCATATCCATGAAATCATTAAGACGCGTACGTTTGTACGTGCATATGCACACAGATATATGTTAGTTTATCACCAAACTTTATGTGGTGTATATACATGTCAGTTTGTCATCAAAACAAACGCACGTTTGTTTATATATATATATATATATATATATATATATATATATATATATATATATATATATATATTATATATATATATATATATATATATATGGGATATATATATATATATATATATATATATATATATATATAATATACTGACTTCCATAAAAAACGCGAAAAATTAAAAGGCTATTTTTCGGGTGAAAAGGGGTGAATATACAATATTGAACCATTGTGGCAAGTTGTTTGGGTCCAAGACTCACGTGCAGTAAAACAATTGTGTGAGCAACACATCATTCCCGGCATTGGAGGGTCAACAAAATTGGCAAAACTGGTTGCTGCATGTGAGGCACGTGCACACCATGCAGAGCAAAGTTAACCAGCGACAAGTACGCAGGCATGCAGCCTTTATAAAGCCGCGCTACAAGGTTCAGGTAACGACTTGCCGTCTGAGCGCTACAGAGATGCCAAGACTACGAGCAGAGGAGCGCAATCGTGCCCTAGGCCATCTGGAGGCTGGTGTGGATGCCAGGCAGGTCGCCAGCATCTTTAACGTCCACATCTCAACCATCTATCGTCTGCAGCACCGCATGCGAGTCACTGGTACCACTGATGATCATCCCCAGCCAGGCCGTCCTCGGGTCACCACACCAAGAGAGGATCGCCATCTTGTTCGAACCCATCTGCGGGACAGGCGGCAAACAGCCGCTAACACTGCTCGACAGGTGCCTGGGAATCTCCAGCAACGAATCAGCCTCAACACTGTG
The DNA here is from genome assembly GCA_018398815.1 of Conus ventricosus. NCBI lineage: Eukaryota > Metazoa > Mollusca > Gastropoda > Neogastropoda > Conidae > Conus > Conus ventricosus. The sequence continues at coordinate 14,780,957 of CM031613.1, forward strand.
CGGTGGCATCTTCAGGAGAACGGGCTGGCATGTAGGCGTCCTCACAGAGGTCCGGTACTGACACCAAGACACCAGCAGGACAGGCTGCAGTGGGCACAAGCCCGAATCAATTGGCACAGGCAGCAGTGGGGATGCATACTGTTCTCAGATGAGAGCCGTTTTTGTATTGACATGGCTGACGGTCGTGTCAGAATATGGCGTCGACCTGGTGAACGCTGTGCTGACTCCTGTGTAGTAGAGCGGAACCCCTGGGGAGGCCCGAACGTGATGATATGGGGTGCAATTGGCATTAACCACGCCATAGGACCAGTCACCTTTCAGAACATTGGTCCTGGTTGCGGACAGGGTGTCAATGCACAGCGCTACATCAACCAGGTGCTCAGAGACCCCATGTCGTTCCTTTTTTTGCGCAACACCCAAACTGGACATTCCAACAGGACAATGCAAGACCACACACCGCCAGGGCCACCCAGCAATTTCTTCAGCCGTCAATGTGCTGCCCTGGCCAGCCCTCAGTCCCGATTTAAACCCAATAGAACATTTTTGGGATGAACTTGGCAGACGGTTGGACCTCCTGCGTCCACGTCCAGCAACAGCGGCTCAACTTCACCAGGCCATCGTTCATGTGTGGGCTGGTGTGCCAAGGGGACGCATCAACCACCTGGTCCACTCAATGAGCCGCAGGTGTCAACGCAAATGGTGGCCACACACGGTATTAGGACTTCAAGCTGGTTTGTCACGTGACGTTGGATTTTTCACACATTACCTGTGTAATGAATCAAATCACGTTGAATTCTCGCTTCCACTCTGTACAAGTGTGACCAATAAAATTCACCCCCAACCTTCAGCTTGTTTTGTTTTCGCGTTTTTTATGGAAGTCAGTATATATATATATATATATATAACAAACTAATAAATTCCAAGGATAAGTACCGAACACCGTTCCAGCAACTTACAGAGCAGCTTGGTGTTGCAATGACTGCAAGAAATATTGAATTATAAACAAAGCTTGCTCTTATGTCTTAGATTGAAGAAATCGAGGGAGATAAGCATTCATATCTGTAGTGGTAGATGATTCTGCCTAACTAACAGTATGTGCTTGTGTGGGTGAATGGGGAAAAAATAAAATAAATGCTTCTCAAAATGAACCTTCAGCAAGTTTATAGTCTTCAAGGAGGAGACATCCTCCAATTGGGAGGGAAACTCACTAACATATAACTCCTGGTCATATACCGATATTTCGAAATTTGGTTGTTTCTCCTCAGTGACCGCGGAAAGTGGTAATTTGACTCCTCTGCCTTTTCCGTTTTAAGAAGAATGCAATCCCAGAAAAGGCTGGTGTGCAATACCGTAGTATGTTTGTTGAGTTTTCAAAAAACCAACCAAAGGTGCCACCTAAGAAGCAAAAGAAAATCATGAAAGAGCAAAACAAGCTACATTTTCTTGTGAAAAGTAGAAAATATAAAAAGATATCCTCTTAAGACACAAGTGCTGAGGGCCAGTTCTTGGAATGAATCCACAAGGGACTAAAATACAACAAACTAATATATATATATATATATATATATATATATATAATATATATATATGTGTGTGTGTGTGTGTGTGTGTGTGTGTGTGTGTGTGTGTATTTTTACCATGTGTTTCAAATAATGACTCATTTGCACCTCCAATCTGCACCATCTGGTGTGAACTACTCGCCAGCCTCTCACATCGGCACCATCTGGTGTGAACTACTCGCCAGCCTCTCACATCGGCACCATCTGGTGTGAACTACTCGCCAGCCTCTCCAATCTGCACCATCTGGTGTGAACTACTCGCCAGCCTCTCCAATCTGCACCATCTGGTGTGAACTACTCGCCAGCCTCTCCAATCTGCACCATCTGGTGTGAACTACTCGCCAGCCTCTCCAATCTGCACCATCTGGTGTGAACTACTCGCCAGCCTCTCCAATCTGCACCATCTGGTATGAACTACTCGCCAGCCTCTCCAATCTGCACCATCTGGTGTGAACTACTCGCCAGCCTCTCAAATCTGCACCGTCACGTGTCAAAATGCAATTCATCGACTTGAAAAAAAAACAAACGGGTTACACCCATGAGTGGACACGCGATGCACGCGATGCATAATTTCATGTACGCACTCATTAGTACCACACGAAATACAGCGTTCTTTGTTTAGACAGATGTCTGGTATGCAGCAACCCCATAATTTCAAGTACGCACTCATTAGTACCACACAAAATACAGCGTTCTTTGTTTAGGCAGATGTCTGGTATGCAGCAACCCCATAATTTCAAGTACGCACTCATTAGTACCACACGAAATACAGCGTTCTTTGTTTAGACAGATGTCTGGTATGCAGCAACCCATAATTTTAAGTACGCACTCATTAGTACCACACGAAATACAGCGTTCTTTGTTTAGACAGATGTCTGGTATGCAGCAACCCCATAATTTTAAGTACGCACTCATTAGTACCACACGAAATACAGCGTTCTTTGTTTAGGCGGATGACTGGTATTCAGCAAACCCATCTCGGTGCCTTGAATGTCAAAGATGGTAAACAAACCCACAGAAGCGAGCAATGAACTGTGGAATCGACAGAAAGTTTGCCAAATTCGACGTATCACGTAGTCCGACACTTAGTTCTAATGTCTGCAAACAAAAGAGATGGAGATGATGAACGAAGGGAATATTGAAATAATCCAGTCTCTGATTCAGACCTTTTCCGTTCACAATTCATTTCAGGTTCCACACACTGAGGATAAACAGCATCTTTATCGTCTGGACGCCAGACACAGCATCTTCTCCAGTTGTCTGCCGCCATTGTTTTCCACCTACGCCGCATAATTTGTAACTTCCTCAAATTGGTAAATTAGACGTGGCACTATTTATAATCTCAAGGTGGGAGTGAAGATTAAAAAAAAAAAACGATCTGATGTGCTTTGGAAACAAACAAAGTACATTGCATGCCCCCCCCCCCCCCCCCCCCCCCCAACCCCCCCCCCCCCCCCCCCCCCCAACCCCCACCACTCTCCCCCCCCCCCCACCCACCCCGCACCCCCCCCCCCCCCCCCCACCCCCCCCCCCCCCCACCCCCACTTCAATTTGCCAGGCACATGCATGTGTAGTCTGTACGAACGCAGCCATCGTCGACACGGACTTAGATTCAGGCACACGGCCATAGGGAGTGACGAGCGAGAGCGATCGACAACAGTGAAAGAGAACGTTCTGCAAACCATTTCTTGCAATGTTTGTCAGGAAAGTTGAATGGCACTCTGTCGTCTGTGACCTACAACTGTTCTGTTTCTTTTTTGTTTTGTTTTTTGTCCTCATCATCCATAAGTATACACTGATACCATCTGTGCTTTTAAGACCGTACACTGAGAACCTGTCATTCACAAACGTGAAAATGGGCTTTAGCTGTTCCGCCACCCCTCCATTTCCATTCCTTTACACCCGGTGATTACGCAGTGACACAGTCTGTACAGTAAGACCGTCGTCTAATATCACTTCATGTGGAAAGACGTTAAATTGAAGACAACAACAACAACAGTAAGACCTTAGACTGGTAATCTTTGACTTGCAAACATGAACAGAAGTTTTGTTCTTACTACCCACCATGGCACAGTGGTCACTGTCCTCCATTGTAAGCTGGAAGGTTGTGGCTTCGAACCCCATGAAATTTATCGATTTGGGGGATTTTAGGCGCCAGCCCACTCCCACCCAGAGTTAGATTTACTGTGGGTGCAAATCGGCAAACTGAGTTTCATCAACTCAATGGATGCGTCTCTGAGAGTGATGCTCAAATTCCCGACGAGCACTGCCGATGTCTGTGTCTCTCAGGCCTGGTTGAAGTCGTGTGACATATTATTATGAAAGGAAAGAAGCGGCAGCGTGCAACTCTGTTACGCTCAGACCAGAACAGAACACAGTACTTCTTGACATCATCTTCCTTATTCTCATCCACGTCTATCGGACAGAACACAGTACTTCTTAACATCATCTTCATTATTCTCATCCTCGTCTATCGGACAGAACACAGTACTTCTTAACATCATCTTCATTATTCTCATCCTCGTCTATCGGCATTAGAAAGTCTGAAATTCTGGAACCCTTCATGCCCAGCTTTCATAGTTACCTCAGAATCGCTTTCCTCCCCACGTCTATGCCCCTGACCTGTTTGTCTCGAGATGTCGGCATCAGCAAGTTCCTGGTAACTGTCACGTCCAGGTCTCTGGCACCAAGAAGTAAATGGGGACTGTCGTCAACCGGACACGGTAGAGTCCATAAGCTACTGTTATCGTCAGTACGGGCCTAGGATGGTTGCATCCTGTAGAGTCCTTAAGCTACTGTTGTCAGTACGGGCCCAGGATGGTTGCATCCTGTAGAGTCCTTAAGCTACTGTTGTCAGTACGGGCCCAGGATGGTTGCATCCTGTAGAGTCCTTAAGCTACTGTTGTCAGTACGGGCCCAGGATGGTTGCATCCTGTAGAGTCCTTATGCTACTGTTGTCAGTACGGGCCCAGGATGGTTGCATCCTGTAGAGTCCTTAAGCTACTGTTGTCAGTACGGGCCTAGGATGGTTGCATCCTGTAGAGTCCTTAAGCTACTGTTGTCAGTACGGGCCTAGGATTGTTGCATCCTGTAGAGTCCTTAAGCTACTGTTATCGCCAACACGGGCCCAGGATGGTTGCTACTGTTATTGTCAGTACGGGCCTAGGATGGTTGCTACTGTTATTGTCAGTACGGGCCCAGGATGGTTTGCTACTGTTATTGTCAGTACGGGCCTAGGATGGTTGCTACTGTTATTGTCAGTGCGGGCCTAGGATGGTTGCTACTGTTATTGTCAGTGCGGGCCTAGGATGGTTGCTACTGTTATTGTCAGTACGGGCCCAGGATGGTTGCTACTGTTATTGTCAGTGCGGGCCAAGGATGGTTGCTACTGTTATTGTCAGTGCGGGCCAAGGATGGTTTGCTACTGTTATTGTCAGTACGGGCCTAGGATGGTTGCTACTGTTATTGTCAGTGCGGGCCTAGGATGGTGGCATCCTACGTATTTTGGATCACCGCACACCGCTAAAGCGGTGCAGTGTCTCCTGTGCTGAGTTGT
>CM031613.1:14791071-14803571 GCA_018398815.1 Conus ventricosus
ATATACTAGTAGTTTATCCTGTGACTATACGACTACAACGCAGTTAAGGTGAAACTCTCTCGTGTAATGAATATACTAGTAGTTTATCCATTTGACTATGCGATTACAACGTAGTTAAGGTGAAACTCTCTCGTGTAATGAATATACTAGTAGTTTATCCATTTGACTATGCGATTACAACGTAGTTAAGATGACGTGAAGATTCAGGGGTGTCTTCTCTGGCGTGTTGTTTCGTGACGACCTGACAGGGACTCTTCCCTATGGATTGCCAGCGGAAAACCGTGGACTGCAGACATTTGTTTGTTTGTTTTACCTTTTTCTTTTTTTTCAGGGGGTGGGGGGGGGTGGGGGAGGGAGTCTTGTATTGCATTAAGATTTTCTGGCATGCATTAAATGACACACATCACTGTAGTATCTTTTGTGAAACTAGTTTTCACATTTTTGTTTATGAACAGCAGTGTTTGCACGGGAAATTTGCAGTGATGCCTCTGTTGCTAATAAAAGAGAAACAAAATCTTGGAATGCAATCGTACACAAGCGTCTAAACGACATATCTGGCTGGCACACTCATCCTTTTTTCCCCCAGGCGAAGTTGGGAGGAGCAATGTAAGCAGAGCACTTTTCATTCTAGGTGTGGACATTGTCCGTCCTATAAAACATGAGTGAAGTAGCTTCCATCACAGGAAAGAACACTGCTTTCAGTCAGAAACAAACACAAGCAGCCGACCAGGACTGGCGGAAAGGAGACAGGAAACAGGTGGAAGGTGTGAGGGGCGAAGAAGGTGGAACAGTGTAAAGACACCTTGGAGTGTCTGGGTAAACATGTACTTGTTTCTTTCTTTCTTTCTTTCTTTCTTTGTTTTTTTTTGTTTGTTTTCCTTATCAACCGTGGTGTGGGTACCACATACTGAAGTAGCGTTATACGAAAAGAATGTTTCTTCCAGTCATTATCAATACGAAAAGAATGTTTCTTCCAGTCATTATCAAAACGGAAAGAATGTTTCTTCCAGTCATTATCAATACGAAAAGAATGTTTCTTCCAGTCATTATCAATACGAAAAGAATGTTTCTTCCAGTCATTATCAATACGAAAAGAATGTTTCTTCCAGTCATTATCAATACGAAAAGAATGTTTCTTCCAGTCATTATCAATACGAAAAGAATGTTTCTTCCAGTCATTATCAATACGAAAAGAATGTTTCTTCCAGTCATTATCAATACGAAAAGAATGTTTCTTCCAGTCATTATCAATACGAAAAGAATGTTTCTTCCAGTCATTATCAATACGAAAAGAATGTTTCTTCCAGTCATTATCAATACGAAAAGAATGTTTCTTCCAGTCATTATCAAAACGAAAAGAATGTTTCTTCCAGTCATTATCAAAACGAAAAGAATGTTTCTTCCAGTCATTATCAATACGAAAAGAATGTTTCTTCCAGTCATTATCAAAACGAAAAGAATGTTTCTTCCAGTCATTATCAATACGAAAAGAATGTTTCTTCCAGTCATTATCAATACGAAAAGAATGTTTCTTCCAGTCATTATCAATACGAAAAGAATGTTTCTTCCAGTCATTATCAATACGAAAAGAATGTTTCTTCCAGTCATTATCAAAACAAAGCGGCCGACTTAAAGAAGCAAAAAAAGGAGGGGGGGGGAACGATGGGAGGAGTAAGGGATGGGGAGAGGGAGTAAGATAGAGGAAGGAAGAGGGAAAGGGGCGCAAGGTGACAAAGGGGTGAGGTTGGCGGCAGGATGGATGAGGAATGGCGTCTAAATTCAGATTATCGAGCGATGACATTCACGTTTGATGCCCGCATCCCTCAGGTGATATGACATGGAGGAAACCGTTCTAGGAAAGTGTGAGGAATGGCCGCATTGAACACTACGCGTACACCACCAGAACGACAAGACGTTCAGATGGGCGGCAAAAATACTACTTTTTCTCTTTCTCTCTCTCTCCTGGGGGCAAGAGGTAGAGCTGGCAATGTCCGACTATGACCTCAACGCTCTGCCTCCTGGCTCCTCGGGAGCCCAGCTCCAGCCGTCTGTGAACAGGTCTCTGCTTCATTAGAAATTCATCATTTGCCGCCGGTGGTGTCTTTACGGGCTTTACCCTCAATCCCCAGTGTCTTCTGTTTTGTTTCTGGTGTTAAAACAGACATCGATTAAAGTGCGCAGGCGCCGCGCAGTGGGGCGGTGCGTTGTCTCGCCTTCGCTCTGGACCGGTTTTGGCTTGGAACCTGTTTCTACCCTCTGCAGCTCTGCCTGTCTGGAGCTTCGTCAACACAACGCCCGCTCGTCATTATCTCTCGTCTGCCGCTACCAGGATTGGGTTAGCCCCTTTGTTCCTTTTGAAATAGATCTTGAAAGGTATTTGAAATACTTCCGCCGGATAACATGGAGAAACAAATCCCAAGACAAAGCACGACGCGTTTCGACCTCTTAGGTCTTCTTCAGGCATGATAAACAACACTCAGGACAACCAAAAGTAAGAACGAGCAATCACTTATCTTGTCAAATTCGGCGCAAGATCAATCCTGTCAGAGACAGGCAGCCAAATTTTCAATTACCTTTTAAAATTTGTTTAAACTTCCGCCTACAGTCGCCTCAGTTTGCAGCTATCTTCATAACAGATTTTTTTATAGCTCTCTCCTTGTCGGCCTTTCTAAGTATCTCCTCAACACACACACACACACACACAAAATCAAAACAACGCTGCTCGACTGAGAGATATTCTGATCCTCGCAAATCGACCGCTTCAGTATTCTCAGCACTGGCTGTCTATCTGTGACAGGACTGACTATAAACGTTCACTCTCTCCTTTGCTGTCATGTCGGGTTCTGCTCTCGACAACGAAAATGACTGAACATCTACACACCTCCTCGGCAGCTCTGCCTTCTCTCTGCCCTTCCTCTGAAAATGACTGAACATCTACACACCTCCTCGGCAGCTCTGCCTTCTCTCTGCCCTTCCTCTGAAAATGACTGAACATCTACACACCTCCTCGGCAGCTCTGCCTTCTCTCTGCCCTTCCTCTGAAAATGACTGAACATCTACACACCTCCTCGGCAGCTCTGCCTTCTCTCTGCCCTTCCTCTGAAAATGACTGAACATCTACACACCTCCTCGGCAGCTCTGCCTTCTCTCTGCCCTTCCTCTGAAAATGACTGAACATCTACACACCTCCTCGGCAGCTCTGCCTTCTCTCTGCCCTTCCTCTGAAAATGACTGAACATCTACACACCTCCTCGGCAGCTCTGCCTTCTCTCTGCCCTTCCTCTGAAAATGACTGAACATCTACACACCTCCTCGGCAGCTCTGCCTTCTCTCTGCCCTTCCTCTGAAAATGACTGAACATCTACACACCTCCTCGGCAGCTCTGCCTTCTCTCTGCCCTTCCTCTGAAAATGACTGAACATCTACACACCTCCTCGGCAGCTCTGCCTTCTCTCTGCCCTTCCTCTGAAAATGACTGAACATCTACACACCTCCTCGGCAGCTCTGCCTTCTCTCTGCCCTTCCTCTGAAAATGACTGAACATCTACACACCTCCTCGGCAGCTCTGCCTTCTCTCTGCCCTTCCTCTCATACTTGTTTCATGCGACAGCCCACAGTCTGATCAGAGACCGACAGTGAAAGGTCTTTTTCTTTTCTCCCCAATTCCCAGCTACGAAGGACCTCTCTGTCTGTCTGTCTGTCTGTCTGTCTGCCTGTCTGTCTGTCTGTCTGTCTCTCTCTCTCTCTCTCTCTCTCTCTCTCTCTCTCTCTCTCTCTCTCTCTCTCTCTCTCCTTGGATAGGAGGATCGCTTATTCTATATCTGGGCGTGCTGATTTTTTTCTTCTTTGTAATCAATTTCTTTATTCCTTTTTGTTGTTTGAATCGTTTTTTTCCCTTTGAAGTCATCTTCGCCTTAACTGTTAATGGATGAACCTTTTAATGTTGTGAAGATATGTGTGTTTGTTAAAAGTTTTCTAAGTCTTAGTCGCAAGTCATACTTAGTCCCTTAACGGGGCAAGGGCCGGATGAAAAATGCATGTGTTTGCTTATCTGTTACTCTTGGAAATAAAGATTATCATCATCATCATCTCTCTCGTTCAGGACAAGACACACAGAAGGGGAGGAGACCCACGAGACTGATTTCAACGAAAATGATGAGAACGACCAAAAGGTCCATCGCTGTGGCACCAGATACAAGTGAGGGCGATGCCTACTCTTCATTTAGGATACATGGGTAGTGCTACACCTGAGGATACATGGGTAGTGCTACACCTGATGATACATGGGTAGTGCTACACATGAGGATACATGGGTAGTGCTACACTTGAGGATACATGGGTAGTGCTACACCTGAGGATACACGGGTAGTGCTACACCTGACGATAAATGGGTAGTGCTACACCTGACGATACATGGGTAGTGCTACACCTGACGATACATGAGTAGTGCTACACCTGAGACATGCAGCATCCAAAGAGTACAGCGATCACATCCATGAGGTACTGAAACCTTTGTTTCGCTCTTTACTGATACAAGTCATTTTTGTTTACTTCTTTGCTATTACCTTTGCTTGTATAAGTAACACTACATTTGCTTCCCTAATCAATTGTCAGTGGATACTTAAGACAATGCTTTTGTTTCAGACTCATAAAGTTTGGGGAAGGGAGCGTCAAGATCAAACGAGTTTCAACGCAAAAACTGCAAGTCTTGGTCATTTCTCACATTTCGGATCTCACATTCATTTCCATGCTGTGTACCTGTGTTTATTCGCCCGCACGCGTTTATGTACTTACGTATGTCTATTTGTGCTTAAGTATGCGCTTGCACTATAGTACTTTTCTAAAAAAAAAAACTCATTTGCTAACATTTGAATGTCCAGAGGTGTGAGTTAAAGTCTGCGTTACGTGTAACGGGAGTCGTTAAAACATTCATCTAAACATAAAAATCAGTCATGATACATCTAAAGTCATTTAACATGAAAAGATATCGAAAAGAAAAACACACACACACAACTTTCTAAGCGACAGTCACCAACCTACCAACCTGCAACAAGCCCATGTAATCCCGGAAGCGCGAATGCATGACGGGAAGGCAGGTGGTGACGTTGTCTTGGAAACGCTGGCCGACGGGAGGCGGGTACCGTACAGGGAGATAACTTCGCGGTGTCAACTTTCCATCCAGAGTTATCCCCACAAAGTCCGGGCTGGCACAAAGGTGAAGGTCACAAATGACGAAGACTGCCTGATATCTGTGGAGAGGTTACGAGACAGGCAGTGGTTAGTTAATCATTCCTTTCACGTTGCGTCAACTGTCAAGAGAAGCTAGTACAGTAATGAACACTGTTGCATGTGACCAATTGGCCATGAAACACATCGGACGGATAGTGCGTAACCGCGCGCGCGCGCACACACACACACACGCACGCACGCACGCACGCACGCACGCACGCACGCACGCACGCACACACACACACACACACACACACACACACACACACACGTACGTACTTCCCACATATGAGACAGGCAGACAGGCAGGCAGGCAGGCAGACAGACAGACAGACAGGCAGGCAGACAAACAGACAGACAGACAGACAGACAGACATAGACAGAGACAGACAAACAGATATACATAGACAGAGACAGACAAACAGACAGAGACAGACACAGACAGACAAACAGACAGACGGACAGACAGACAGAGCTTACGTAATATTCATCCCATCCTGGACAGACACGATGTTGCCGCGTTGTATCACGTGCAGGTCAGGGTTGGTTCTCCAGCGGTAGTGACAGAACACCTCCCCCCTCAGCTCTGGCATTTCCTCCAACGGCCGCCGCACACACACGCCCAGCACTCGTATCTGGTTCACGCCAGGTCACGTCCACATAAGCCAAGTAAAGCCAAGTCAACTTAATTGTCACTTACACAGAAATTCAATCAACAATGAACGAACACATCACAAGATGAGCATAACTGTAAAGTGGCTTATTATGTGTTCACATAACTTCTTTGTATTCGTAAATTTTCACAGTAAAAATGTTTGCAATAATGCTGATGTGTGCGTGTGTGTGTTCTTCACCAAGACATACACTAAACCATATTTTTGTTTATTATCAATTCTTATGCAAACACGGAGAATTCAGTTTGTCATACACAGTCTTAATGCAGTAAAAACATGTCTTTGAAGGAAAACATATCATTTCTGAAACAAAATGAGAACATTCACGAGTGATCTTACTTATTCATTAAATATCCAATGTGAACTCGTACATGTGAAACATGACATGATGAAAATAAAAGAAACGGCTTCAAAGGCATAGGCATCATATACAGAAATACTTTAAAGTTTATATATAATGTTCACCAAGGTAGAAAACAAATGCTGCATATGCCCCTAAAACCCTCTATCCTACCAATAACAGTTCTCAATTACAGTAAGTATATTCTTATCCCAAACATATTAAAAGACAGGAAAAATCAAAGAAAACATGTACTATGAGAAAGAAATTCCTAAACATACAATAGTAAGACCTGATGCTATGAAAAAAATCCTTAAATGTAAAATCAATAAGAGACGGTAGTCTGAGAAAAGTCCCTAAATGTAAAATCAATAAGATATGGTGGTATGACAAGTGTCCCTAAATGTAAAAACCAGTAAAACACAGTGCCATAAGAAATGTTCCTAAACGTAATAAGAGACGGTCATATGAGAAAAGCCCTAAATCAGGAATACATGGTGCTATGAGAAAAAAAAATCATAAATTAAAATCAGTAAGATGTGGTGTATGACAAATGTCCCTACAAGTAAAATCAGTAAGACACGGTGGCCGTAGAAAAGTCTCTAAATGATAATCGTGACATTGAATCTTTAAATATCTGGGACAATTCCACAGTTGATGAACACCTTTATGGATCATTGGACATTCCATTACATTTAGGCCACATTTGTTTGCAAGTCTTGGACAATTCCATGCTTTATGAACATCTTTAGAGTCGCTTTGGAATTCTGCTATATCCAAGCCACATTCCACATTCGACTTATGACCTCTGTCAATATTCGTGATGTAGTCTCTGAATGTATATATTTCTTTCTATACATCATTTCCAAATTTCGTTATTTTCAAACGCCAAATTTTCATACTCGAAATACGTTATTTGCTGGGTTTATTATTTTCCAAACCCAGTTTAATTAGATAGAGAGATAGATAGACAGATAGACTGATATATAAATAGACAGATGTAGATATAGATATATAGATATCGATCTATAGATATACATGTGGGGGGGGGGGTGTAGTTAAACAAGAAGAACAGAAAACAGAGACATTTTGAAATAAGTTTGTTGTATTGAAGCCAATAGATTTCGTAGATTGCTAGCTTTGACTGCTCTTTAGTTTGACTGTTCTTTAGTCGGACTACTCCTTAGTTTGACTACCCCCCCCCCCCCCCCCCCCCCCCCCCCTACCCCTACCCCCCTCACATTTCGTGGATTATGTGGGATCCTTAACTTTAAAAACCAAGAATGTATAAAGTTTTCTATTACAGTGGATTGAATGTCGGGGTATCTTCCAGTAACTGTTTGCAAAGAGTTTATCTCACTTACCGGAGAAGACGTGAGACATACTAGATGATTTCGGTTGTTATATACAGAGTAAATTTGGGTGTTGTTTTTGTTGTTGGTTTTGTTGTTGTTTTTGTTGTTGTCGTCGTCGTCGTCATCGTCGTTTTGTTGCTGTTGTTGTTATTGTTGTTTGTTGAGGCAAACGTTGTTCTGTGTACTATCTCATCTTTGTATTTTATCTTTACAGGCAGTTGCAGCGATGGGTTGCAAGTCCTGTTGTTCATGACATTGGAGGCATGGCACCACGGTGCCATCCGTAACACTGAGGAGTTCACTGCCCACACACACACAACGCTCTCACCTGGCGTGGACTCTCGGACACTGTGGACCTCGCCAAACTGGACCGCTCGTCGTAGAACGCCGAATAAACAAACATGTTGTCGTCATCGCCTGCCAACGATTCCCAGCTGTGTGACGTCACAACCATGTCCCGGAATCGAAGTCGCCTGGAAGCTTTCGTCACAAACTTTCTGGTGGATGATTCTCCTCTGGAGGTGGTGGATGACGATTGGCTTCCGGGCGGTCGTGACGTGTTGATTTTCACTCTCGCAGAGACTGCTTCCTCTTCCTGTTGATCTGGGGCAGCAACGCTGTGACGTCTTGTCACGTGATCACGAAGATCGTTCAGTTCCGGTCCATCTCTTTCCTTTGAAACGATCACACTTCCTGGCGTTTTTCGTCTCTCTCGGTTGCCCGAGTCTTCCCTCAGAGACATGTTCTGAACACTGTCTATAAGATGATCCCCACCGCGATACCGAACATGGACATTGACAGCAAACGCTCGTATAGGTCTCTGCTGTCGAGGGAGACTCGAATGCGCATTTCTCTTCGCTCGTGGCGTCTCGTGCATTGGAAGAACGAACGAACGACTCTCTGCATTCTCTGTGTTGGACACCCTGTCACTTAAAGGCAGAGGACTGTCCATCTGGTCAACCCTGGAGTCTATAGAGGCTTGAGATTCCGTGTGGCTGTACGGCGGAGGCGTGGACGCTAATCCCAACGTTCTCGCCACGGAGGAGTCGTCGTTCGTTGCTCGTGTGGTCATCTTCCTTGGCCAGCCAGAAACGGTTCTGTTTCCCTCTAACGGCTCCCAGTGGAAAGCGGGAATGGTGAAGACCAGCGTGCCCTGGATGTTCTGTCCCACCTCCATGGTCAAGGACGTCCTCACCAAGAACGGACGGCTGAGCTCCTCCCAGCACAGCAGCCACGAGTGATCTACTATCTGCACTTTGCTGAGCAGAGCGCCATCTATGGTGAACCCGGTAGGGGGGTTCTGCGCATGCGCGGACAGCCAGATCAAGAGGGCGGCCGTGGCAGCAAGGACCAGCAAGCTCCGGGCCAGGCTCTGTTTCCAACTGACGTCAGTGGCGAGGTTGATGACGACAGTAGGGTGCAACATGACGTCATGGTGTTGGAGGAGATGGGTGATTGGTGGGGTGAGTGATTCTGGTGTGCTGTGCCGGGGTAGGGAGGGATGTGGACAGTCTGGGGTGGCCATGTTGTGTCCTGGAGGAGAAACTTGGAAACGTTAGCTTCGTGATCTTGAGTGAATGGGGGCGGTGCTAATGGTGTGGTGTAGTGTGCTCTGTGTGTGTGTGTGTGTGTGTGTGTGTTTGTGTGTGTGTGTGTGTGTGTGTGTGTGTGGTGTTTATTTATAGTAAATTTTCCACTTTCAGATGCTTCATTCGGCTCTCTCTCTCTTCTTCTTCTTCTTCTTTTTCTCTCTGTCTCTCTCTCTCTCTCTCTCTTGTGTCTTGGATGCATGCGCAAAGACGCTAAGGAGAAGGTGGACGGTCGGAAACGAAGAGACTGGGTGAGACATATAAAGTTATCGAGAGACTGGCAAAAACAGTCAGAAGGTGAGAAAGAAAACAGGCACATGAACAGAGAGAGAGAGAGAGAGGGGAGAGAGAGAGAGAGAGAGAGAGAGAGAGAGAGAGAGAGAGTTAGAGGGGAGAGAGAGAGAGAAAAGGAGAACTCAGAAAGCTTTAATGTACATCGGCTTTGGGCCACAAGGGGAAGGGGGGGGGGGGGGGGGTTGTAAGCAGGAACGGGGTGGAGTTAAAACATATGTCAATGCAAACAGAACATAAAAGTTTTGTTAAGATTCATTCCCCAGAAATGTGTGTAAAGAGATGATGAGTTCAGAGAGAGAGAGAGAGAGAGAGAGAGAGAGAGAGAGAGAGAGAGATGGGGGGGGGGGGAGGGAGAAGCTGAAGAAGGGTGAGTTTAATGTAATCCCGGCGGCAATCCAGTTGACCTTGTGGCCATAACACTGAGCCACGGAGCGTGATTTCTCATAAGCTGGCCTCTGGCGGTGGAGCCAGGCTTCAAACATGACGTGTGAAGGCGTCCTTTGAATCAGAGAGAGAGAGAAAGAAGAGGGGTTGGGGAGGACAGAGGTGCAGTGAATCAAGAGAGAGAAAGAAGAGGGGCTGGGGAGGACAGAGGTGCAGTGAGTCAGAGAGAGAGAAAGAAGAGTGGCTGGGGAGGACAGAGGTGCAGTGAGTCAGAGAGAGAGAGAAAGAAGAGGGGTTGGGGAGGACAGAGGTGCAGTGAGTCACAGAGAGAGAAAGAAGAGGGGCTGGGGAGGACAGAGGTGCAGTGAGTCAGAGAGAGAGAAAGAAGAGGGGTTGGGGAGGACAGAGGTGCAGTGAATCAGAGAGAGAGAAAGAAGAGGGGCTGGGGAGGACAGAGGTGCAGTGAGTCAGAGAGAGAGAAAGAAGAGGGGTTGGGAAGGACAGAGGTGCAGTGAATCAGAGAGAGAGAAAGAAGAGGGGATGGGGAGGACAGAGGTGCAGTGAGTCAGAGAGAGAGAAAGAAGAGGGGTTGGGGAGGACAGAGGTGCAGTGAGTCAGAGAGAGAGAAAGAAGAGGGGTTGGGGAGGACAGAGGTGCAGTGAATCAGAGAGAGAGAAAGAAGAGGGGATGGGGAGGACAGAGGTGCAGTGAGTCAGAGAGAGAGAAAGAAGAGGGGTTGGGGAGGACAGAGGTGCAGTGAATGAAACAGACACATAGACAAAGACAGACAAACAGACGGAGAAAGAGCAGGTGCGCATCAGACACTCGCACACAAACACACAGAGAAACACACGCATACACACGCGCGCGCGCACACACGCAAGACAGACAGACCGACTTACACACAGACAGAGACTGAAACACATCAGATTGTGTGTGTGTGTGTGTGTGTGTGTGTGTGTGTGTGTAAACAATAGAGCGAAAAGGCCATGATTTTATTTAAACTTTTTTTTTCAAACACAGATGACATGCAAAGAAATGAAATAACTTGACAGTACCTGTACCACAGATGACCTCTGATCTGAACCAAGACCACAGCTTTGGACAACACACATTCCAAGTATCACCACCACACCACACACCACATACATGCGCAGTGACGACACACCTTTTCCACGGCAGCTCAGCGATGGCTTTGTCCAGAAGACACACGGAACACTGCGGTTCAAGACAGAGCGTCCACGAATTGAAGCAGACCCCTAAACCAAGGCTCTCTCTCTCTCTCTCTCTCCTCTCTCTCTCTCTCTCTCTCTGAAGTAGACCCTTAAACCAAGACTCTCTCTCTCTCTCTCTCTCTCTCTCTCTCTCTCTCTCTCTCTCTCTCCGTACCAACGTGCCAGAACTCAACGATATAAACTTCGCCAGACACCAAGCACAGAACAACACAACGTCGACCTCGCTCCTGACGACATGATTATCAACCCGCCTTCGCTTTTCTGCCGGTGTCGTAGTCCAGTCTGTACCAACGCCTGTAGTTCCTCACCGGCATTTTTTTTTTCTCCAGTGTCGGGTTTTTTATTCCCTCATGCTGTCTGAGTGGCATTGTTTCTCACAGACATTCTTGGTTCTGGTTTTATATTTGGTGTCAGTCACTGGAAGCCCGCCGAAGTTGTTTTTTTTTTTAATTATTATTATGTTTTGCCGTGAGTTTCAACCCATGCATGTAAAGTTTTCTTTTCCTGTAGGTCTGTTTTAAAAGACAAACCAATCGTGGTGTGTGGGGACTTACGGAGCATTGTTCATCTTCCTTTTCACAGCAGTGGCAGGCTTGTAAGTGGAGAATCAATCGGTGAGTGCATCGTCGACAGTCTTTACAGGTCAAAATTGATTCCATTCCAATCTTTTTAAGACAGACCGACTGAGAGACACTTCCTACTGTTCCAAATTGACCAAAACAAACTTCAGCGTCACTGAAAAAAGCCAAATACAACTAAACACTGAAAGCAAGGTGCAAATACCGTTGCCAAAATACAACTAAACACTGAAAGTAATGTGCAAAATAACGAAGCCAAAACACACATTAACACTAAGAGTAATGTGCAAAATGTGCTGATTTGATCCACAACACGAAACGGGCGAAAGAATTTCCGACAAATATCTCCTTCAGACGTCAGATAGAATACACTTTAACAATCTTCTGGGACAACAAAAAAAAGCGTCATTACATGTAAGCAACCATTTCCTTTCTTGTCCAGCTGTACAGCACTATCAGTCAAGGAAGTATGTGACGACGACAATAACAACAACGACGACAACAAAAACAACAACAAGAACGAGAATGACAATAACAACCACAACAACAATAATAACAACAACAATAGCAACTACAACAACAAAAACAACAAATATAACAACAACAACGCACTCCAGAGCACGAGTAAAGCATCAAATAAAACAATAGGATTGTAATGTCGTATTTCATTGTTGACTAAACACAAATGGGAAGGTCGATTACTTGTAATTTGCTGTCTCCTGTCCCAGTGGCAGGTTCCAAAGGAGCGGAAATATTGGACGAAATTCAAAGTAGTAGAGGCCTACCAGACAGTTTTGTGGGTCGGTTCTCGCTGTTATCCAC
>CM031613.1:14808571-14816071 GCA_018398815.1 Conus ventricosus
GCCTCGGACACATTCGGGAAGAGAGTGAGGAAGAATGAAGACTGATTTAAAGCAGTAATCGTGGAGATGGAGCCTGACATTGCTGCTAAGCAGGCCGCGCTCTTCAATCACGAGAGAGAGCCCTCTGCAAAGACATTGGATGCACTCCAAAAAGCTGGCAACACCCAGCAGACCGCCGGTCAATGCGCCAAGGAGTACTGGCTGAACCTGTGCCAGGGCATCCAGACCTCCGCCGACTGCGGCAACATCCGCGCCATGTGCCCTCGTGCATGGCATTAAGAAGGCGTTTGGTCCTAGCGCCATCAATATTGCTCTTCTAAAATCTACCTCGGGAGATGTCATCACCGACCGCAGCAACCGCATGGAGATATGTGTGGAGCAATACAGGAACTGTATTCCAGGGATAACTCCTCAGTCACCCACAGAGACATCGAGAACCCCCCCCCCCCCCCCCCCCACGCCATGGAGGAGCTCGACGCCCCACCCAGCATCGAGGAACTCAGTAAGGCCATCGGCTCGCTAGCCTGTGGTAAGGCTCAAGGTAGTGACAGCATTCCGCCAGTAGTCATCAAAGCCGGCAAGGAGAGTTCTCTCCTCAGTCACATCTATGAGCTTCTGCTGCAGTGTTGAGAGGAAGAGACCGTACCCCAGGACATGCGCGATGCAAACATCATCACGCTATACAAGAACAAAGGGAACCGCAGCGATTGCAACAACTATTGCGATATATCCCTCCTCAGCATTGTTGGCAAAGCCTTCGCCTGTGTCGTCCTCAACAGGCTGCAGCTACTCGCCGAACGAGTGTACGTACCCAAAGGCACAGTGCGGCTTCAGAGCTGCGAGGTTGACATGATAAATTCCTTGAGGCAGCTACAAGAGAAGTGGCGCTTGCAGAGACGACCCTTGTTCATCGCCTTCATCGACTTGACCAAAGCTTTCGACTTGGATTTGATGTCCCCCAAGCTCCTGAAGATGACCATTTCCTTCCAAGACAACATGAATGGCACTGTCCTGTACGACGGTTTATCTTCGGACCCCTTCCCAATCAAGAGCGCTGTCAAACAAGGGTGCGTGCTCGCTCCGACGCTCTTCGGCGTCTTCCTCTCCCTGCTGTTGCGTTACGCCTTCCGACAGTCTGAAGACGGCATCTTTCTTCACACTAGAAGTGACTGAAGCCTCTTCAACCTGGCACGCCTCCGAGCAAAGACGAAGGTGCGGATTATTAGGGAGATGCTGTTTGCAGATGACGGCACCCTCACTGCTCACACCGAGGAGGCGCTACAATGGCTCATCACCTGCTTCGCTGATGCTTCCACCGAGTTCAGCCTTACAATCAGCCTAAAGAAGACAAACATCATGGGCCAAGACGTCAGCAACACTCCCCACATTTCCATCGGCGATCACACCCTTGAAGTGGTCGACGACTTTACTTACCTGGGCTCCACCATCTCCAGCAACCTCTCTTCAGACGCCGAGCTCAACGTGCGGATCGGCAAGGCAGCAACAGCGATGGACCGTCTGAAGAAGAGAGTCTGGAACAACACCATGCTAACGTCTGTCACGGACAAAAAAATGAAACAACCTAACTTGGGGGAAACAACCTAACTTGGGGGAAACAACCTAACTTGGGGTGTCGCCAGCCAATTTGTTCGGACCTAAGTCCAAACTCAAACATTCTAGGCGTCAGAAAGACGGGCCCATAGGTCGGGTCCGGCCAATTAAGCTTAGTGGAGAGGCTTCAGGAAGACGGTCTGTCCGGCTATACGGGCTAAGCAGCTTTGACCGACGCCTCGATGTCTAGCGAGACGAGTCGCAGAGCCGAGCTCAAGCTCATCTAGCCACTCTGTGGAACCAACGTCATTGTTACTCGGACGTCGTGGTGCCTACCCAGACTCAGCTGGCCAATTTAGATTGACCAGTGTCCACCACTTAAGCCACACCGCGCCAGTGAAGTAGGGAAGGGGGGAAGGTAGTGTGTGGTGGGGTGAAATCTAGCTAATCAATTAAATGACCAATTGACCACCACAGAGAGTAAGGCGTGTAGACGGGACTGTCATGATTTGAACGTCCAATGGAATTAGAGGGAGACAACCTCGGGTGTCAGGGGTAAAAATACTGACCAATGGTACTGGCCCTTGGACACGGGGTGAGAGCATAAAGGAATGTGTGAGTGAGAGAGAGAGGAGGAGGAAAACGAACAGACAGAGAGAGAGAGGGGGAGAAGTCTGGGAGAGTAGGCTCTCGCCTACAGGAAGAAGAGGAGGAGAACGAACAGAGACATAGAGATGAGGAGGTTTTAGGTGTAGTCTCTGCACGAGGGAAAAGGCAGAGAGATGAAGAGAGGAGAGAACGAGGGGAAGAACGAACAGAGAGACAGAGAGAGGGAGAGGTTCTAGGTCTGCTTGAGAGAAAAGCAGAGAGATGAGGGGAGGAGGGAAGAGAACCAAGTTGAGAGATTAGCATGAGATAGTCTGCAGAGGAAGGACTGAGGAGAGATGTGGAGAGAGAGAAAGAGTTGCTAATTTATGAAGAAGAAAGAAAGAAAAGAAAAAAGAAAAGAAAAGCAACCATGTCCATTTGATAAGAGCAGACTAGAAGGGGAGAGAGAGAGAGAGAGTGCAATGCGTTAATGCAGGAAGAAAGAAAGGAGAACAGATCGATGTTGATAGTCACTGTTCTACCCTAACCGGGGGTTCGACCTCATACCTGGCAGCGTCACTTCGCCAAGCAGAACCACAGACCAACGCCAACAGTCTCACCTGACCAGGCGCCATCAGACCAACACCAGTGCCGGCAGTTGTGTCGTGTTGTGAAAGTGACAGTGAAAAGAAAAGAAAAGAAAAGAAAAGACAGTGATTCGTGAATAGTTAAGATCACCTGGCCAGGTAAAGTAGAAATAAATTGTTCAACCTCGGTGTAATGTCAGTGGAGGAAGGACTAGCGCACAGCCCAAACACACTCACAGCTTGCTTACAATCTCTTCATATATCATGCATTCGTCACATCAAACCACTAGTAAAGTCTATAACTTTACTATACATGATCATAGAAGAAACATCAATGCATATAGAATCAAACAAAATAAAACATTCTCTCTTTCCTGAACTTCACAAAATCATTTATCTAAAACATCATTAACTAACCCGGGTATAATAGATTTCTACTTTACCTGGCAGGTGATCTTAACTATTCACGAATCACTGTCTTTTCTTTTCTTTTCTTTCTTTTCACTGTCACTTTCACAACACGACACAACTGCCGGCACTGGTGTTGGTCTGATGGCGCCTGGTCAGGTGAGACTGTTGGCGTTGGTCTGTGGTTCTGCTTGGCGAAGTGACGCTGCCAGGTATGAGGTCGAACCCCCGGTTAGGGTAGAACAGTGACTATCAACATCGATCTGTTCTCCTTTCTTTCTTCCTGCATTAACGCATTGCACTCTCTCTCTCTCTCTCTCTTCTAGTCTGCTCTTATCAAATGGACATGGTTGCTTTCTTTTCTTTTTTCTTTTCTTTCTTTTCTTCTTCATAAATTAGCAACTCTTTCTCTCTCTCCACATCTCTCCTCAGTCCTTCCTCTGCAGACTATCTCATGCTAATCTCTCAACTTGGTTCTCTTCCCTCCTCCCCTCATCTCTCTGCTTTTCTCTCAAGCAGACCTAGAACCTCTCCCTCTCTCTGTCTCTCTGTTCGTTCTTCCCCTCGTTCTCTCCTCTCTTCATCTCTCTGCCTTTTCCCTCGTGCAGAGACTACACCTAAAACCTCCTCATCTCTATGTCTCTGTTCGTTCTCCTCCTCTTCTTCCTGTAGGCGAGAGCCTACTCTCCCAGACTTCTCCCCCTCTCTCTCTCTGTCTGTTCGTTTTCCTCCTCCTCTCTCTCTCACTCACACATTCCTTTATGCTCTCACCCCGTGTCCAAGGGCCAGTACCATTGGTCAGTATTTTTACCCCTGACACCCGAGGTTGTCTCCCTCTAATTCCATTGGACGTTCAAATCATGACAGTCCCGTCTACACGCCTTACTCTCTGTGGTGGTCAATTGGTCATTTAATTGATTAGCTAGATTTCACCCCCACCACACACTACCTTCCCCCTTCCCTACTTCACTGGCGCGGTGTGGCTTAAGTGGTGGACACTGGTCAATCTAAATTGGCCAGCTGAGTCTGGGTAGGCACCACGACGTCCGAGTAACAATGACGTTGGTTCCACAGAGTGGCTAGATGAGCTTGAGCTCGGCTCTGCGACTCGTCTCGCTAGACATCGAGGCGTCGGTCAAAGCTGCTTAGCCCGTATAGCCGGACAGACCGTCTTCCTGAAGCCTCTCCACTAAGCTTAATTGGCCGGACCCGACCTATGGGCCCGTCTTTCTGACGCCTAGAATGTTTGAGTTTGGACTTAGGTCCGAACAAATTGGCTGGCGACACCCCAAGTTAGGTTGTTTCCCCCAAGTTAGGTTGTTTCCCCCAAGTTAGGTTGTTTCATTTTTTTGTCCGTGACAACGTCAAACACCAAGATGAAAGTATACCAAGCCTGCGTGCTGAGCACTCTTTCATACAGAAGCGAAGCATGGACCCTGTACTCTCGGCAAGAACGCAGACTGAACGCCTTCCACCTGGGCTGCCTCAGAAGACTCCTGGGCATCATTTGACAGGACCGCATCACTAACAAGGACGTCCAGACTCAGGCAGGGATGCCTGGCATGTTCGCCATACTGACATAGAAACGCCTGCGCTGGCTTGGCCATGTCAGTAGCATGGACAACGGTCGCATCCCAAAGGACATGCTGCACGGAGAGCTGGCCACAGACCCACAGGCCGCCCCGTCCTCCGCTACAAGGATGTATGTAAGTGTGACCTGAGGGCAGGCAGCCTCGACCCAGCAGACCTGGAGACAGCAGCTTCAGACAGGGTCAGCTGGCGGTCCACCATCAAGGCCGGCATAAACAAAAGCAGAGCAGAGGAGAGAGGCCCAGTGGGAAGAACGGAGGAGACGCGGACGGCAAAGAATTGCGGTCGGCACCCACAGACACTGATGACCGAGACTTCACCTGCAGCAACAGCAACACAGTCTGCTGCTCGATGGTCGGGTTCTTCAGCACCAGCAGGTACTGCAACTCCACAACCGACTGACTCATGGCGCAACACCATTGTTTCTCGAAAATAACTTGCTTGACTGGTCTGCTGACGGAGGTTTGTTTCTCAGTGGTATTTTTGGTGTAAAACATTACAATTATTGCAGCAAAAACATGCATTCGGTGATCGTGCTCTTAGCGTTTCCACACAGCTTGAATTCAGTCTGTCTTGTAGTGATGTCTGCAATTCAAATTTTCAGTAAAGTTAAGCGTCAGTGAGCTCAAGTTTAACCCGACAATACCTTGCCGTTCAGACGACTTTATGTTCGATGCCAGATCGTGGCACTTCTTTCCTCCCCAATCTTTCCGATAATTTGTCTGTGTGCTCGTCGCGCGCGCGGTGTGTGTGTGTGTGTGCGTGCGTGCATGCGTGCGTGCGTGTGTTTGTGTGCGCGCGTGCGTGTGTGTGTGTGTGTGTGTGTGTGTGTGTGTGTGTGTGTGTGTGTGTGTGTGTGTGTGTGTTTGTGTGCGTGCGCGCGTGTGTGTGTGCGTATACATTTTCCCAGATGATATATTATCAGAATGAATACGAAACATTGCCAAAAGCAACGGCGATTATGTTTCAACTCAACGCTGTCAGTTGTGTTGTGGGTTGGATTGAGATCGTCCTTAGAGAGGGACATGAATCGCTGGGCAGTTCAAAATGCTGCTTCCCACAGAAGCTCTGTGCGAGTCCAAAGTCCTGAATGCAAAAGATCCCATGGAGTATGGGGAGTCTCCATTCAGAAAGCGGCCCAATGTTATTTGAACACCTCTTCCCTCGCTGGTTTAAGTATGGTGGGTCACAAATTTAGAGGCTGTTGGATTCGACTGTTCCGTTTCACTGGATTTATGATATAACTCATTTTATTTCTCGCCCCTTCCACCATACTACCACTGATCAATTTGTGTGAGTTTAGAGTCGATGTTATTTGTTATTGTAGCCGGATGCTAACGGAGTATATATTTCTTCTGGTTACCTTTCGTGGATGAAAATGTTTTGTTTAAGAGTTATCTTCCCCTTACCTCCCTTGGTTGAATCTTTTTTTTTTTTTTATTGTGTAAATTCTTTAAATCATGAATACCTCAGAACCTACATAGTTGTATGTACGTCGCTGAAGTCACAAAAATTAATGTATTTGATTCATTACAACCGTACTGGGCTGAGAAGCCAATATTTTCTCTAAACTGGTATTTTGCACGAGCAATCTTGGCGCCATTTTCAATTGTCTGTCGAATGAACATTGAATAATTCTTGATTTTACAAAAAGTAAGAGGAAAACCGAAGAATCTGAAGATGCATGTTAAAGTAATGTCCATGAGCTCTCATTTCGTATATCGCATGCTTAGGATCTTTTCCGTACAGGCTTGCGACTATACGAAATGACTGATGACGCCGGTTCCCTTGAGCAAGTCGCCTTCTTCGTTCATTGTCGGAGTTTTGATCCAAATTATCATTCTACGAAATTCGGACTTCCCGATCGAAATCTTGCTAATGACTCCATTTCTGTTATGAATACAACTGAAAATGTGTAGAATTTATTATTTAACAGACCATTTCAACAGAGTATTTTTCAGTTGAAAATTGTGTCAAAAGTAGGCGCCGACGGCCCGGCGAAGTGAAAAGTCAGCTGTGTTTTCTAGTAAATTTTAATAACAGAATTCTCCACTTGGACACTGTCTCGGAAAATGAAGTTTATATTTATGAAAAGAGCGAAATGCCAGCTGTTCATTCATTGTAAACTTATTTCACGCTCTTCAGTATCCTTTATTGAAATAGAGTTAAATATGACGCAAACGCGTTAAAAGTGGCTTCACTCTGGGACATTAATCAGCAATGATTTAGTACAGGAAAAAAATTGTCAAATGTGACTTACTGTATTTTATTCCTTGGGTTCTGAGGTTTTCATCGATGGTAAATATGTGTTAATAGTTTGAACGGACAGCGAGCCAGACAACCTGAATCTGCGATAGAAAACACAAAATTCTGTTGGTTCCGGCCTCGCGGGGCCCGTTTCGTCTCTGGCACCGTGTTGCTGGCTCTGCGGCCCGGTACATTTTTATAAAAGTAGAGCGTTGCGTGAGAATGGATCAGTGTTCCCTGATGTGAGCGACTGGCGTGAGAGGCAGAGAGAGTGCTCAGTGCGCTGAGTGCTGTGCGGGAGAGATTGCTCCCAGGGCTGCGTTCCTGGTTTGAGCTTATTATGGAAGGCAAATAAAAGGAGAAAAACTCCACGTCGTCCTCTTGTGTCTTCTTGACTGGCTGCTGTCCCTTGGTTCCTGCGCTTATCACCATCTGCCTGTCTTCACCTGCACACCCCTTACCCCTCCACACCATCACACAGTAATTCTTTATTATTTTATAGATTCCCTGTGGATAATGTCGTTGATTG
>CM031613.1:14818571-14823571 GCA_018398815.1 Conus ventricosus
AGAGATCGAAGCTGAGTACCAAATTCGTTCATTATCGTTGTATTATTTGTTTTTGTCTTGCCTGAAGAAGACCTAAAAGGTCGAAACGTGTTGTGTTTTGTCTTGTGACTCGTTTGTCCACGATTCTCTTGGCGGTTCGCTAACATTTATTTAAGATTTCAATAGATAAAAGCAGCTGCAAACCGATTCCCACCACAGAAGAATATCGTCACAAACTGATTTCCATGACAGGAGAGCTTTCATGTTGTTACTTCTTTTTGCGCGAACCTAAACAATTCCCAGAACATGGTGAGCGATCCTTTTTATTTCCGGTGCGAACAGAGGTTCGGCGAGATTCGATGGAACCGTGCCGATTTTGGATCTCGAACCAAATGATCGGGCAGTCGGGAACGAACACAAGATCGCAGAGATCGCGAACAAGATGGAGTAGGTCCGCGATCAAAAGCGTTGTTCCGTTAAAAACGGACTTCAAGGCATGGTCGACTCTGCACACGGTTACATTCAGATAGGTCATCGGTGAATGACTAATGAATGAGTGACTAAATCAGACAAGAGTTGGAAAGAGGCTCATGAGGGAGATCGGCGAACTGATACTACGGAAGAAGAAGAAGAAGAAGAAGAAGAAGCTGAAAGAAAAGAACGGTGTCATTTTGCTATGCATACCATTTCAGTTTGCCCTCTCTGGTCCTGCAGGCGTGGAAAAAATAGGCCTGCATCAATTTTGTTGTTGTTGTTGTTTAGTTTCCATCATGGCGTAACTTTAAAAAATGCATGCTTGTCTCGTCGCAGTGAAATTTTCGACCAAATGCTGAGGGTTTTTTTAATTGTTAAATGCGCGCGCGCAAACACATACACACGCGCGCGCTCGCGCGTGCGTACGCAGAGTCCGAATGATTTAAAGTTTGAGAGAGGGGGGGGGGGGGGGGGGGGGGGGGGGGGGGGGGGGGGGGGGGGGGGGGGGGAGGGGAGGGCGTGTGTTTTAGTCCTATTCCACGATGAAAGTCAACTGTACAATCTGAATAACTGGAAGTTTTTTTTTAAGCATTGGAATACATGGTTTGCCAGGCGGATGAATCACTGTCATAGCGATTGCGTCACATGCCATCAGGCCACTTCGGGAAGTGGGCAAAGAGGTGGCTGTCACTGTAACACGCAGACACACGGGAAGTGACAAAGAAGGTGGGTGTCACTGTAACACGCAGACACACGGGAAATGACAAAGAAGGTGGGTGTCAGTGTAGCACGCAGGCACACGGGAAGTGACAAAGAGGTGGGTGTCAGTGTAGCACACAGACACACGGGAAGTGACAAAGAAGGTGGGTGTCAGTGTAGCACACAGACACACGGAAGTGACAAAGAAGGTGGTGTCACTGTAACACGCAGACACACGGGAAGTGACAAAGAAGGTGGGTGTCACTGTAACGCAACACACGGAATGACAAAGAAGGTGTGTCACTGTAACACGCAGACACACGGAAGTGACAAAGAAGGTGGGTGTCACTGTAACACGCAGACACACGGGAAGTGACAAAGAAGGTGGGTGTCAGTGTAGCACGCAGGCACACGGGAAGTGACAAAGAAGGTGGGTGTCAGTGTAGCACGCAGACACACGGGAAGTGACAAAGAAGGTGGGTGTCAGTGTAGCACGCAGACACACGGGAAGTCACAAAGAAGGCGACCTCGACACTGGTTCGCACGAGACTCAGACGTGGAGAGGTCATCATGACAGCAGGGCATGAACGGCCACAGAATTCGAGACTCAGCTTTTCTGATGCTGACTGAGTATGAAGAGATGACGAAGATGTTGTTGTAAAGTTCCATTTGGGTCTGAGACAGCGTCACGGGGCCATGTCTATGCACAGACAGCGTCACGGGGCCATGTCTATGCACAGACAGCGTCACGGGCCATGTCTATGCACAGACAGCGTCACGGGGCCATGTCTATGCACAGACAGCGTCACGGGGCCATGTCTATGCACAGACAGCGTCACGGGGCCATGTCTATGCACAGACAGCGTCACGGGCCATGTCTATGCACAGACAGCGTCACGGGGCCATGTCTATGCACAGACAGCGTCACGGGCCATGTCTATGCACAGACAGCGTCACGGGGCCATGTCTATGCACAGACAGCGTCACAGGGCCATGTCTATGCACAGACAGCGTAACGGGGCCATGTCTATGCACAGACAGCGTCACGGGGCCATGTCTATGCACAGACAGCGTCACGGGGCCATGTCTATGCACAGACAGCGTCACGGGGCCATGTCTATGCACAGACAGCGTCACGGGGCCATGTCTATGCACAGACAGCGTCACGGGGCCATGTCTATGCACACTTTCATAACGTGTCCCGGCATCAGCCAGGCCCGAGAGAGGCAGAGACATGCATGTGCGTGATAAATACCCAGTAGACTGGCTTCATAAAATAAATGAATTGAATACCATTTTAAGTCATTCTTAAAGAAAACCTTGATGTTCGTGGTCACACTCTCCTGAACACTTAAGACAGTCTTACAACCTGTGATTACAGGTACAAGTAGGAGGGGATACTGATGCAGTAACTGTGTCTACTGGGGTACTCTGAGACAACTTTCACTACTTCAAAAGACATTGCTGCTAATCAGTTTGTTCTTTTCAGCTTTTTGTTATAGTACGTTTCCTTCCTTGTCAATTAATAAGTCATTGCTCTCGTGTTTTTTTCCCTTTTAACTGAATGTGCACTATCCCGCAATAAACAGCCTGTTTGCTCTCTACTTGACCACAGTTTTTATGAATTTTGTGTGAAGATGCATGCTCGAGTGACCGAGAAAGAGACAGATAGAATGGTATATGTGTGGTGGAGGAGGGGAGGGGGAAGGAGGGAGTAAGAGTAGAGATTCGGGTTTTCTACGTACCAGAGGCAATGAAGTGTGTGTTAAGAGGAAGGGAAGGGGAGGGGCAGTTGTCTATAGCGGCCAAACTAGGCCTGACCCCAGAGCATGTTGTTGTACTTCAGCAACAAGGGTGAGGGAAAACAATGAAAGAACCTGGTAGTCTCCTTCCCTCACACTCTTCCCATGCTTCTGCCTGATCAGCTCAACAGCTTCACCCAGGACTCCAGTGGACCACGGCATCTCAACCACTTTATTGTTGCATCACCGTGCTTTATATTACCGTCCCATTTCTGATAGGTACTTTAGTACAATGTGTCCTGATGTGCATGTAATGTTGGTGGTAGAGATGAGAGTATTCTGGCTTGATGTAAGTCTGGCTTTTAAATGAGCAGTCCTCAATAATCAATAGCGGTACGCATGGAAGAGTCTGTCTTTGGGTGAGTCCAGCTTTTAGATGGACAATACTTAACAAGTCATAACCCCAGCATCAAAACTGGAGAATCCAGTTTTTAACTGCATAAACCAGAGATAGGTATCACTAACATTACACCGAGTTCAGTCTGGCCTTGACTTCTGATCGAAGTAGCTGGACTTCCAGTTGGATTATCAATGAAAAGCCATCACCCCAACACCAAATAGAGTGAATACGGTTTTTAATTGGGTACAATGATCTTTCTTTAGTACAGTTCTGACATCAGTTCGATGAACGCACTCACGCACTGGCGCGTGCGCGCGCACACGCATTCGCGTGTGAGCACACACACACACACTCACGCGCACACATATGTCTGCTCGCACGCACGCGAATCGCAATATTTGGGGTTGGGCATCATTATGTTTTTGTTTTTTAATTAACAGAACCTCATAAGGCATGTTCCAGAAAACCTTGGTTGGGTTGTGGGGGTGGGAGGGGAAGGGTTGGGGAGGAGGCTCCGCTGTTTCTCAGTGATGCAGGAGAATCAGTGTCGCTCCTGGGGCCGGAACAGCTCAGTTGGTAGAGCGCCGGACTCGTGATCCTGGGGTTGCGAGTTCGAATTTCGGTACGGGGGGGGGGGGGGGGGGGGGGTTTCCCCTTGGAGTTATATTCCCCACACAGTCCTTCGAATGAGACTATAGACCGAGGTTCAGTGCGTGAACGCACGCACAACATCTTGCACACACGTCAAATCCCATCACCAACTTTCGGAAGAGAAGGCCAGTTTGGCCGTTGGTATGGATGACACGTTACACATAGCATGCACCTTCCCCGAAGCTGGAGTATGGCTGTCTTAATGACGGGATGAAAAACGGTCATACACACAAAACTCCACTGCCTGTCTATACAGGCAGTGTCCGCAGGAGTATCAGCCTGCGTACGCAGAAAGAAAGAAAGAAAAGTGTCGCTCCAGAATGCAGAGTGCCAGAGCTTGCAGAGTGCTTTTCTTTCCTGATGGTCACCGTGTGAATGGCGGGCTGGCTGTACACAGCCTTTTCGGTCCCAGAGCTCATACGAAGAAAACTGGGTATTGAAGACAGTACCAGCGAGATATGTAGCGAGATAGGTTGAACAAAAGATAGCCAAGGATTGGTATTGAGGACAGTGCCAGCACGATACGCTGAACAAAAGATAGGTCAGGATTCCATGCTTCTTAACACTCTCATCTTCACGTCAAGATATTTGGCAACCCCAAAATACCTTGTTACAGACGTCTCGGGGAGGGGGGGGGGAGGACATGAGCGGGTTTACTTGGATGGTTCACGCTGTATTTAAAGTAAATCATAAATGTAATTGATAGCGAACCGCCAAGAAGACGTAGACAAACGAATCACAAGACAAAACACGACGCGTTTCGACCTCTTAGGTCTTCTTCAGGCAAGAAACAAAACACTCAGGGCAACGAAAATGAACGAGCAGTCACTTATCTTCATTCACTTCAGCGAAAGATGGGCGTTGAATGAAAACGAGGCTGTCAAGAAGGAGACAAGGTGTGAGTCGCGGTAGTAATGATGATAATTATATTATTGATAGGAATAATGATAATGGTAATGATGATGATCAAAATATTTTTTTTAAAGAAATATAAATAAAGACAGGATTACTACCACTTTTGGTGATAAAAATGGCAATAGCAGTTGTAGTAGGGG
>CM031613.1:14828571-14844180 GCA_018398815.1 Conus ventricosus
GCCCCTCACTGAAGGGGTATATATACAGAAACAAATGAATAAAGCAAAATATTACCTCTTGCGATCGATATTGTTTACATACAAAAGCATAATATACATGCACATTATTCACGCACGTACACATCCACTCACATTCCCGGACATTCGTTCACCTCATTCACCTAGTCCTTTCTCCTCCCTTGCACCCCCCCCCCCCCCCCCCCCCCCCCCCCCCCCCCTCCCTATTCCTTCCCGCAATCCTCCCATTCAATAATATGCACGTTTTATACAACACAAATTCAGGATCATTTTGTTCTGCAAATTAATTATCATATCTCATTCGGAGCATTAATCTTTTTTTGTCTGATTTGCGTCGAAAGAGCGATATATCTAGCTAATTCTTGTAACCTATTAGGATTATCACTTGAAAGAATATTCGCGACACTAATTTCGTTTGGTACTCCAGAAAAGGATACTAAACGGGAACAGTTCTTTCGAATATGATTATAAGCTTCACAGTGAAATAAAAAATGCACCTCGTCTTCACACTCATTGTCGCAACATGGACAACTGGTGTCTTCCTGATTATTGAAGCATTTAGGAACCATCTTTTACAATTTTTTAGACCAATTACTCTTAACCGAAATCTTGTCAAATTAATTCTGTGCCAATAGTTCCTAACACATGTTAAGTATTTCTTGTTTGAAATATATCCTTAAAGGAATGGTACCATCTATATCTATCATTATTTTCTAACTCAGAATGCCAATTTTGTTTACTACATGCGATAATCCGGTCTTTAAATAAAGAAATAAGCTGTTTTCATGACCCACCCCTTGGTTTAACCATACTATTCCAAATCCATTTATAGTCAAAATTTGTGAATATTAGATACCCAGTTGAAATGTCCCGATTCATGCAATGACAAAAGCATTTCATAGGCCTGTCTGCATATTCTTGTCATAGGTAAATTAATCAGTCTTATCCAATATTTATACATTTCACAGAAGTTCTTATATGAAGTGGATATCTACCTGTTTCTCGTATGCTTTTTTATTTGAGGCATGTAGGGGGACATTAAGGAATCTTTAATAGCAAATGTATGTACTGCTTCGATTCGTTTCCCTTCTTCCTCTAATCCCCATACTTCAGCAGCAGAAGAAAAAGAAAACACCCGAAGGTGCTGGGAGAGGACCCAGAGAAGCACTGTCTTCACTGCCTTAGAGCAGTCCTGTACCACCCCTGGAGGCCTGCGCTGTGTTGACGATGGGTTTCAGGCACGCGCAGGACACTCCATTAAGATATCAAGGACATAACTGCTCCCGAACAGAGGTAAATTAGACTACAGGATGCAGCTCATAACAGCCTCAAAGTAGCATCCCCCATGGGTGTACCAGCCCGTTTTCATGACTGCAGAGCCCACCGGCGAAAAAACACCACCCTCCAGCTGCCGAGCACACCCCACAGACCCAACCACCCCCCCCCACGGACAGATGAAGACAGTGCCACCCCAGACACAAAAAAGGCTTTCCCCTTCTTTCTTATGTCCCCTCAAGAGGGGAACCCAAAATTTTGTTAGTCTTTCCCCCGGGTCAAAGGACTTTCCCTGGGGTTTCAGGGGGTTTTTTTCCTCACCGCCACTGGCCCTTTCTCCGGGGTCAGCTATTTTGGGCAAAAAAAGAAAAAGAAACCCCCAAAGGGTTTGCTGGGGGGGGCCCCCAGAGAAGCACTGTTTTTTAACCTCCCCTTAGAGCAGCCCTGTACCCCCTGGGGGCCCTGCGCTGGGGTTGACGTGGGTACGGGAAATTTTTGGGAATTTTTAAAATAGCAAATGTATGTACTGTTTTTGATCGTTTCCCTTCTTCCTCTAACCCCCAATATTCAGCGTTTTTGTTTGTTTTTGGTTAATTCTGAGAATTCAAAACATTTTTCCGAACGCCCCGGCTTATTGCCCCTATTTTTTTTTCAATGTTTTGTTTTTTTCTACGTCCCTCTTTTTCCCTTTCCCTACAAACATGGGACAAGGCGGCTTGTTTTTCCCCATTTTTGTTGGGGAAAGAATTCCAAAGAAATTTATAGAATTAGTTCCCGCAATTTTGTTTTTTTTCCCATAAAAAACCATTTTTCTCTTGTTGCTAATTTGCCCCCAATCAAAACCCACTATTATTTTTGGGTTTTTTAAAGGTTTAAAACTGACAAGTGTAATCTGTCAGTTTTTCCTTTTAGGCCTTTTTTAAGGGTTTGGGGCCCAAACAATGGGACTCTGCAATAAGCAACATAATCAGCAAAAAATTTTAAAGAAATAATTCTACTGCCCCGGGATGGTTGGAAAACCGTGTTTCCCTGTTTTGGAATTTTCAATAGCTAATTCTTTGTTTAAAAAACGAAAAAAATTTTGGCTTAGAAGAAATCCTTGTTTTACACCTCTTGGGACTTAAAATAATCTGTGAAAACTCCCCTGATTGGAACAAAAGCTAATACCTTTTATAAATACCTTTCGGGGCCCAGTACGTTTCCCTTTCACCCATTTTTCCTAAAAACCCCCCCCAAAAATTTTTTTTTCTATCAACAGAATCAAAACCCTTTTTAAAATGAGAAGGCAAAAAAAGTTTTGTTCCCCTACCCAAAAAATTTACTAAAATTGCTTATGATTTAAAAATATGGGTTAAACGGTTTTTTAATTTTTGGTCTGAAAGTTTGCTTGTTCTTCTTTTCCTTTTTGGGTTTTGTTCCCCCCATTTAGTTAATCTTGATTAAAAAGGTTTGTTTTAAAACTTTGTCAACACACGGGTTTAAAAAGCGATACCTCTGAAATTTTTTGGGCCCTGATCAGCATAACCTTTTTTTTATCGGTATAATAATAGATTTTGACCATTCCAAGGGGAAAACCGAGTTTCCAAAATTTTTTGAAATTAAATTACAAAAAAAAATCAAAAAGGGGAAACATTTTGCTTTTTTAAAAAAATTCCCCCTAGATCTTATCGGGCCCCCTAAAAACTTTTCCCGTTTTATGGTTTACCAATACTGGCGTAAAACCTCATGTTAAATAAGGGGAAAACCCTAAAGGTAGCTCAAAACTTTCCTCATCTGGGTTTTCCCGGGAAAGTTTGGGGCTCTTCTGCATGAAATTTTTTTGTTTGGTTCATTAAAAAAATTAAGAAGTGGTCTTTCCATTGGGTTTTGTTGTGGTTTTTGTTATAGTTTTCGATTTCCTGTTAAAGGATCGAACTGTTTGCCAGAAAAAAATTTTGGTTTATTTTTGATTGTTTTTAGTTTTTCCCGTTTTAAAATTTATCGAAAATCTTTTTTTTTTTTTGTATAGCATGAGGGTTTTTAATCTTTTCTTTTTGGGACGTTAAACGTTTTTTTTTCCATCCTTCTTATAGTTTTTTAAAATTTTTTTAACGCGGAAAATTCTTTCTTTTTTGAGAAAATTTTTTTTTAAAAAACCCTCATTTTTCTTTCTGTGGCGTTTCCTTCGTTCTAATTTTGATTTTTTTCTGAAAATACATAGTGCTTTTGAAATATATCATTGACTATTGATTTTCAGAATAAGTTCTGTTGAGAAATTTTTTTTGCCCGGGTAAAATCCCTTGATGTTGTTTTTTTTATATTTATTTATAAGTTCATTTGGGCCAAACAATTCGGTTTTTTGGGAAAAGGTTCGATCCCCAGATTGGGGATTTTTACTATTTCGTCTCTGTTATTCAAAACCCAAATTTTCCAAAGGGAAGTGCCTTTAATCTATTTGTCAACCAAAATTTAAAACCTTTAGTTTTAGAATAAATTTTTCAGACAATATCAAATTCAAAACTACCGCCTTTGGGGGGAAAAATAAGTTTAAAAAACCCCCCGGTATGTTGAAAAAACCATTAGCATAATTTAAAATTTAAACAGAAAAAATAAAAAATTTTCAACGACTTACCAAAGTTATTTATATAGTCCCTTTTCGATTTGCTTTGTAAACATATGCCCTTTGAACAGTAAACTTTTTTAAATTTTATTCTTATCCCAAAAAGGAGAAAATTTATATTTTGTTCTTCTTTTGGGGTTTTTGTTTCCCGTTTAGCATTCAGATCACCCATTAACATTTTTAAAAAACTTGATTTCGAGCAATGTCCAAATGTTTTTGTAACCAGTTTTTCCATCTTTAATTTGCAATGATGTACAAAGGACCAAATTTTTGGGCACAATATAGTAGCAAATTTAAGATTCTTTAAACATTGGAGAACAGATTTTTTGTTGTTTCACAAAAACCGTATTTGGGCCCCAAATTTTTTTTAATGATGACACCTGACTTGCTTTTATTTTTTTCACAAGGGAGAAAACGCCGCCCGAATTTTTTCCCCCTTTACGGGGAATTTTTTTTTCTTTGGGAGTAAATTTTAAAAGGGTCTGTAAAAATTCCATTGTAATAAATTTCGTTTTCCACAAAAGTTCAGTTAAAATGCAAAAAACAAAACTTTGTTTCTTGTTCATAAAAAATAAATCGCCAAGTTTAGAATAAAAAATTTTGAATTATAGCAAAGGGAAAAATCAAATGAGGCCCCAAAAACCTGCCCGTTTTTTGAGTTCTTGTGGTTTTTCTGGGGGGGGGGTTATTACCGGGGGGCTCTTGTTGCTGGGGGGGAGGGTGGCCGGGCCTGGGGTGGTTCACACTGACAAGGGCCCGTCCTTTTCCCCGACACCACCTTAGCAGAGGAGGGCCACCCGTCCGCCGTGCATAACTACTTCCCGGTTTAAAAATGGAGTTTAAACCACCAGTTTTGGTTTACCTCCGTTTCCCCTTTTCCC
The DNA here is from genome assembly GCA_018398815.1 of Conus ventricosus. Taxonomy (NCBI): domain Eukaryota; kingdom Metazoa; phylum Mollusca; class Gastropoda; order Neogastropoda; family Conidae; genus Conus; species Conus ventricosus. The sequence continues at coordinate 14,833,345 of CM031613.1, forward strand.
CTAAGTATCATGCCCCACGGGCACCATTTATGTTGTCACAAGAGATGCGGGAAAATGTTCGGGCCCCCCGTCCTCCTGTGGTATCCAGGGAACACGAATTTAGTAAAACCTTCCCCCCCCCTCCCCCCTTTCCCAAAGGAAACGTTGGGGGTTTAATCCCCCCACTGTCTTGCCCCGTTTACTGGGGTGAACACAGCTTTTGTTTTTCAAAACACCAAACCCCACTGCCACTGATTCTCACCCTGGGTTTCACGTGGGGGGGGGTCAGTCATTCCCTGCAGGGAAAAGAAATAAAGGGGGTTTCCCCTTGCTTCGCGTCTTTATTCCTTCTGCTTGACCCGGCGCTGAGTTGATTTGTTCAGCGGACGTTGTGATGTAGGCTTTTTTCCCTTTGGCGGGGGGTATGTTGTCTTTTTTGTGCTGCTGCTGTGCTGCTGTACTGCCGCGTAGGTTTGGCTCCGTTCCCCTTCCTCAGTTTTTAAAAAAATCCCTGTTTGAAAAAAGGCAAACCCTTTCCTTGCTTCCCCGCCTTGGATAACCCGGTTGTTCCCCGTTAGGTCGTTAGTACCCTTTTTTCCCGATTCAACCCAACCCTTTCCTGTAAACTTTTTTTGTAATGACACCTTTTTATTTTTTCCAAAAAGTTGAATTTGTTGGTTTATTGGGTTTTGGTTGGTCCCTTTTTTTTCCTGCCCCACTCTGTTGTGCCGAGCAATATCCTTTAGTGGTACATTTTGGAAAATTTTGGAAATTTTTAAAAGTTTCCCCCAAAGTCTGGCACACCCTATTCCCAAAAGGGCTTTAAAATTTTCCGATTGCTTTATGTCATACATTCGGGGGATTGTCTCTCCTGGGGGAAAAATTTCCAAAGTGTCGCCCGTGTTCCCTGGGTGCTTTGTTTTCATCCCTTCCCTCCCTTTCCCGTGTTAAATTTAAAGAGTCACGTTTTTCTTCTTTTTTTCTGGAAGCAGCAAAACAGGGTTTGTTCAAAATCATCTTGTGTTTCTTTCATTGCGAGGAGAGGGGGGCGTTTTTTTTCTTCAGGGCTTCAAAACCCTTTTTTTATCTCCCTTTACCTTTTTACTTTTAATGTCCCAAATTTGGTTTAATGTCCCGGGTTTTTTATCATGGGTATGTGGCCCCTTTCAGTGGGCTGGAAAAATTTCCCCTGGGTGTTTAGTCAGCAATGTTGGATCCGTGTTCCCTGTGGGCGACCAGCCCAAGGGGGATTTAAAGGTTTGGGGCTTTTGGGCCCCTGTTTTGCGTTTGCTTTCCCATCTTCCCCTTTCCCCTGCCCTGCTTTACGTTTTTCGTCGTTGGTGCGGGGGTATCACCATTCACGGGGGCCGGGTTAAGTTCCCAAACAACCCCAGCACAGAAAAAAAGTAATACAAACACAAAAAACAGTTTCCTCCACTTTGTTCCCTACCCCGATTACTCTCTTGGCATGTTCACAAAAAAAAAGCACCCTCCCCTTTTAAACAGTTTTTAAAACATGAGGAAAAGTCCCCAAAAGAACGGAAAAACCAATTGTGAACAGGCATTTTTCTTTTTCTCACCAAAAAAATTTTTCCAAAGATGATCCCGCATAAATCAGTAATCCCAAACGTGAAGAAAAGGGAAAAAGCGTTTAAAAAAAATTAATTTTTTTCACTAAATTTGACAATTAATCCAAAAATTTGCAGAGAGGGGCCCCCCGTTTTTCGTTTTTCTGGGTAACAATCACCCCCTTTTTTATAAAAGGAGAGAGAGAGATGAAAAGGGGGAGTTTTAGAGAAGAAGGGACCCACTCAAAAAAAAAGCAAAATTATTTGGGAAAAGCAACATTTTCGACCCCGGGGGCTTTTATTTGTTCAAAGTATGTGTTTTGGTTTTTGATTAGATTTTATTTTTTAAGTTTACAAATTAAATATGCTTTTATTTTTTTAATATAAATTATTATAAAATTTAAAAATTTTATTAATTTATAATTTTAATTTTTAAAAATTTTAAATCATATTTTCCCGCCCCGAATTTTCCCTTTTTGGGGTTGGTTTTGGGTAAAAAAAGGAAAACATTTTTCCTTTCCCTTTTTTTTTTTTGAAACCCAGCTTTTTTTAAATTTTTATCATTAAAATCAAAATTAAAATTTCCCAAATTTTCTTTCAAACTGCCTTTTTAAAGGGGGGATTTTAAAAAGGGTTTGCTTATTTCTCGGGTTACCTTTGGGGAAAAAATTCCCCTTTTTCTTCTTTTTTCAAAAAATTTTTTATTTCTTTCTTTTTTTCCCCCCCTTTGGGGTTTTTGTTTGGTGGTGAGTTTTTGTGTGGTTTCCCCCGGTGGTCTTTCGTTTTTCTCCTGCGTTTTGTGTTTGTTGAAAATTGAAAAGTTGTTGGGTTTGTTATGGTGTTGGGTTTTCTTAGGTGGGAAAATTAAAAATTTTGGGTTTTTCCCAATGCAAAGAAAATTGAAATTTTTTAAATTTCCTTTTAACCCCTTTTAAATTTTTTAAAATTATTTTTAATTTTTTTTTTTTAATTTTTCAATGATTTTAAATTTTTTTTATAAAAATTTTCAGTGATTTGGCCCCCGCGGTGGTTTTAACAACAACCCAAACAACCAAGCCCACGTAACCCACACCAACCACCAACACCACCCATCAAAACCCCATTAAAAAACCCCCCAAGCACCCCCGGTTCCCGGGAAAAGACCCCCCCCCCCGCCCCCCCCACCCCCCCCCCTCCTTTTCTTTCCGGGTTGTGGTTGGTTTGGGTTGTGTTTTTGCTGCTCCTGGGGGGCCGGGGGCGGAAAGGGGGGGGGTTGTAAAAGGGGTTGGTGGTGGGTTTTGTGGTGGGTGGCAATGAAAACATGGACCTAACCCCCTTGATTTAAACCTTTCTTTAAAAATCTTTGCTTTTTTTGGGGCCCGGATTGGGGGAAATGCCTGAAGGGGTGATTTAATTTCAGGGGGCTTTTAGACAAGGAATGGGGGTTTTCAAACAAAAAACAAAAAAAGAAAAGAAAAAAAAAAAAAAAAAAAAAAAAAAAAAAAAAAAAAAAAAAAGGGGAGGAAAAAGGGGAGGGGGGGAGAAAAAAGGACGAAAGAAGAGGAGGGGGGAAAAAAAAAAAAAACAAACAACGGGGAAAAATAGGGGGAAAAAAAAGGAAAAAAAAAGGAAAGATAAACAAAAAGAAAAAGGGGAAAAAAAAGCCAAAAAAAGCCGGTTGCCAACAAAGGGGCCAAAGGGGGCCCTTCCCCGGGGGGGGGGCCCGAACTTGACCTTTCCCCTTTATGCGGAAATTTTTAATTCGCTGGGTTTTGGGGTTTTTTTATTTGGGGGCCCCACGGGGGGGGTTCCCCCGAAAAATTTTTTAAAGGGGGGGAACCAATTATCCCCGAATTAGGACGGGGAAAACACACACACACACACCACACACACACACACGCACCGCACGCCGCAGCGCACCACCCCACGCACGCACGCACCACGCACGCAACACAACCACCACAAACAACAGTGTGTCAATATCACGAATAGTGGATAGACGTTAAATGAAGGACACACACACACATACAGTGCTTCATTTAGACATGCTCACTGGGAAAGAGAGACACAGTGGACAGAGACAGGCCGGAAAAAGCGGTCTGCTACCACCAAAGGGATTCAGCAGTGGTGCCGCGTCTCCGCTGGTGGGTGGCCTGAAGATGACCTAACATTGATGACGACTTCTTTCCACATCGCTGGGGTTGCGTGTGGTTGGTCGGCATTGGGGTAATGCCCTGACAGGGGGTGATCATGCAGCTGACAGGGCTTGAAGACAAGGTAGTGGGCTGAAGGAGTCGAAGGACGAAGAGGAGAAGCAGGAGGAGGAGGAGGAAGAGAAGGAAGAAGAGAAGGAGGAGGAGGAGGAGGAAGAGGAGGAGGAGGAGGAGGAGAAAAAGTAGAAAGATTAGGAGAAGGAGGAAGGGGAGGAGGAGGAAAAGGTGGAGGAAAAAGGGTGAGGGAGGAGAAAGAGGAAGATAATGAAGAGGAGGAGGAGGAGGAGAAGAAGGAGATGAAATACAAAAGAACGAAGGAATAAAGAAGGAAAGAAAGAAAGAAAGAAGGAAAGATAAACAAAAAAGAAAAAGGAACACACAAATGCAAAAAGGAAGCACAAAGGTTGAATACACATGACCCCTAAAGTCCAACATTCGGGGAGGGCCACGAAATCTACTCCCACGAAGTCTACCCTTTGATCGTTCTGCAATTTTTATTGCAGCTACCCCGTTGTCCCGCGAGATCTACTTTTATGGGGCGCCCCACCGGATCTACTCCCACGAAATCTACTTGGTGGGGGCGCACTACGAAATCTACTCCCATGTAATATACGCCAATGTGTTTGGAAAATGTTGGCCACGCCGCCTTTCCATGAAATCTGCTCAGTGAATTAGTCAACAGTACTCCCTGGCCACGCCGCCTTTCCATCGTAAATCTGCTGAGCTCGTTCACTAAATAAAAATCAAGTTCAAACCGTTGGCTGCAAGTTTGTGATTCAACGAAGCAGCAACACCATGGAGTTTATGCCCACTGCACGAGGGGGAGGTACCTACTTCTTGACGGATACAAATACATCAAGAACAGAAGCAGCAGAACTTTTACTTTTTGGCGATGCGAATACCACAAAACATGTACTGCAACAGATACAACGTCTCTCGACGATACCATGAACAACAGAGACAAGGCAATACATAATCACCCTCCAGATCACGCTAAAATTGCTGCCGACAAAAAAGTGATAGAATTGAAAGAGACTGTGAAAGAAGAACGTTCGAGACCAATCAAACGGTTGTATAGCGAAGCTTTTAATTTCCTGCTGTTGGAGAAAATGACGAGTATGTTGCAGCATCACCATCGTTTGCCAAACTGAAGACCACTCTTTACCGTGAACGACACAAGATATTACCAAAGCTCCCGCGCACAAGAAGTGAAATTGTCCTAGAAGGGGAATGGAGCCACACTTTGGATGGACGACCATTCTTAATGGCGGACGAGGGAAATGAGGACAAAATCCTCGTGTTCTCTACAGAGGAAAACTTACAGAAACTGTCATCCAGTCAGTCAGTATTCATGGATGGCACCTTCACCGTATCCCTCGACTTTTATTTCAACTATACACACTTCACGTTCCATTCCTGGGGCAGATGATTCCTGTCGTCTTTGCCCTTCTTCCCGATAAATCACGGGCGACCTACATCCGTTTGTTCGGGATTGTAACCAACCTGTGTCACCAAAGACAATTGCCACTTCATCCCCAATCAATCCATACGGATTTCGAAGTTGCAGTAATCCAAGGGCGCAGATCGTGTTTCCTGCTGCAAGGTTGTCCGGATGTTTCTTCCACTTCACGCAATGTATCTGGGGGAAGGTAAGATTCTTTTCTTTTTTAGACTATCTCATTTGATGATGGTGGTTATCATAACAATGACGATGATAAAGGAGTACATGATGATGGTGTGGTGGTGGAGGTAATGATGATGGTGATGGTAGAGAAGGATGGAAACACGATGTTGCCGCCGGCGCTCCTGCTGCTGCTGCTGCTGCTGATGATGATGATGATGCTGATGAATGAATGAATAGCGCATAAATACTTCCACACAAAAAATTTGTGGCAGGAGCTTGGATTGTGCTATACTTGTTTCAGGTGCAGGCTCTTGGTTTGGCTGCGGCGTACAGCGAATCTCCTGAGGTCCGGAAGTTTATTCGACGTCTGGCAGTGTTACCCCTGGTACCCGTTGGAGACCTAGACAACGTCTGGATTGTCCTGCACGCTGATTCTCCCTCAGAAACTCGAGGCATAGATGCTTTATGTGATTATATGGTCACCACCTGGCTTGATGATCGTCCAAAGTTTGACAGGCAGCTCTGGAATCATTTCCACAACCTTGCAGACGATGCCATTCCTCGAACAAACAACCATCTGGAGTCATTCCACTCCGCACTGAGGAAGGCTTTCCACAGTCCTCATCCCAACATTTTTACCCTTGTTTCTGCACTCAGGAGCAGACAACAGGAAACAGACACCGCGATCCGTTTCCTAATGATTGGCAACCCTCCTCCAGCAAAGAAGCGAGCTACCAGAGTGAAAGAAGCCCAGATAATGCGAATTCTGCAACAGTTCAGAAGAGGCGAACGTGGTATTCGTTCGTACATGGATGCTTTGAGTTTCACTATCAAACTCCATTGAGAAAGGACAACCCTTTAAATACTTTTAATGTCATTTATTCTTCCACTTCACGCAGTGTATCTGGAGGAAGATTTTTTGTAAATAAATTTAGGTACATAAATTTACTTTTAATGTCATTTTATGAGAGAGGCCGAGGTACATACATTTCACGGGTCTATTAGATTTGCATGTGATCTTGTAGATTTCGTGGGAGTGGATTTCGTGGTTCGCTCCTACGGAGTAGATTTCGTAGGTCACCTCTGCAGAGTAGATTTCGTAGGAGTAGATGTCATGGGAGTAGATTTCGTGGTCCAGTCGTAGATTCGTGGGAGTAGATTTCGTGGGTCGCCCCCCCAACATTCTGACCCCTGAAGTCCAACATTCTGACCTCCTCATCAGTCGACGGGTCTGTCCTCCCCCCCCCCCCTCCTTCCCCCCCCCCCCCCCCCCATCCCCCCTATCCCCCCCCTCCCCCCACAGGGCTGGATCTTCTGAAGTCCAGAGATAGCCTGCCAAATGTCTGGGTCTCTCTATCTGCTGGAAAACCTTGACCCTGAAGAAAAGCTCAATGACCGAAACAGTGCTAGCTCCTTGTCCATTAACCCTGAGACAGATAGAGTCCAGAGAGTGAAGAAGTAAAGAGGAGAAGGGCGGGGAGAAGAAGAAGAAGAACAACAACAACAAGTAGTTGTAGCTGTAATAGCAGCAGCAGCAGTAGTAGTAGTATCAGTAGTAGTAGTAGTGGAAAAAGATGTGAGAGAGAAGGCGGAGGGATAAGATAAGATAATGTTGCTTATAGCCCAGCCGACTGCAAAGGGCCACATCAGGGCTGTCACCACGTCAAAATCAACTCACAAGTCAGTCATTTTACACAATTCTTTAAAATACATCGAAAAATCCATCCGAAAGTTTGTTAAAAATCTTTCCACTGCAAAATCTCAGATCCAATGAAAAATGTTGATCTCTTTCACGGGGAAGTAAAAGGAGTTTGGGTCTTGTTTGCTTGATTGGTTGGTTGGTTGGTTTTTGCTGTTGGGATTCGGAGTTGTTGTTGTTGTTTTAAGGAAGGTGCGAGGAGAGATGCTTGGGTTTTTATTCTTGTTGTTGTTGTTGTTGTTCAGGAGCCATGGGGGGGGGGGGGGAGGGAAGGGGCGGGGGCAGAGTGGCGGGTGGGGAATTTTGCTAGATTTTGTTTCATTTTGTAGGTCAGTCGGTGATTATCCTGCTGTTTCCTGCTCTCCTCATTGTGCACAACAACACACAAGCTCGGTTTATTCACTATTTCAAGGCCGAGAGAATGTAAATATGCGGGTTCACGACCGCCAATGTTATTTTGCACGAAAACCCCCCTTTTCACATACAAATCACGTCCATCACATATCAGTTTTGACCAAAATTAACACCTGTTTTACAAAAAAATTAACACCCCAAAAACCTCTAAACTTGGCGTAATCAACACTTTAAAACGGGGCCTTACGTGCTAGATAAGATTTGGTGATTGTGAACAAAGATATTTACATTCTCCCCAGACACATAAAATGAACTAAAAATGTATATGGTTTGACAGCCTTACTCCAGATGACCTGCTGCTGTTGTTGCTCAACACCGCAAATCGATAAATTGCAATTACTGCCCGACAACGAACTGCTGCACTGCGACACATTATTATTCATCGCGCGTGCAAGCTTAACCAATCGGCAGGAGGTATGACATCATTTTTTGTTGACGGGATCGTAAGCCCCCAGCCAGTCGGTCATTTCTGACCGGAGCGCCACATTGGAGGGTCGTGCTGTGTAGACGTGCGTGTTTTATGTGAGAAAAGTGATCGACTTTAAAACTTTGGATTGGATCGGTGACGGCTGTAGTGTGTGGACATATTTCTGCTGTGTGTGTTAATATCTCTCAAAATGGCAAGTGACAATTCTCTCAGTTTGAATGATTCTCAGAATACGCAAGAATTAGACGAACAAGTTGTAGAATGCTTGGTGCCTACAACTGGATTGAGTCAAGAATTCGAAAATTTTACATTGCCCGAAGAGTCTACAAGTCAAGAGTCTCCTTTTAATGTGGAGCAACAAGAAGCTATTGATGACCATATTAAATATCATGCTGAAATGATAACCTACCTCGGCATAAGAAAAACCGGCGCTGAAAAATCAATGCCAAAAAAACAAAAAAGCAGCCTGGCTTTTCTAGAATCTTCTGAAAAAGACAAAACTATCATGACAATAACCAAGCTGGATACTTTCCTTAGGGGAAAACTTGTACAAGTTGATGAGACTGATGTATCAAGATGATGTTAAAGAAATTTAATAGATGTAAAAGCGTTCATGACATGGTTCCTTTGTGAAGAAAAGCTGGAAGGTTGTGAAATTTAATAACGAAAAACCATGCACCATTCACTGATTTTGGGTTATCAGCTTGGAAAAGCAAAACAAGTGTTTCCAAAAATCAAAACCAAAGAAGCAGTCGTGGACATCCTTTGTTAAAGAAAAATGTCTCATTCATGATTCATATGCAAGAAGGATGATTTCTGCTGTCAAACGCCTTTTACCACTTCCCCAAGTTTCATAAAGGGAATGAGTTTTGATGATTTACTGAACAAACGCCATAAAATTCTAACCTACATGTCTGAGAATGAAGAATTTAGAAAGTTCTGGCAATCTGGAAGTCTGATTGCTTTCAGTTTTGGCGGACTGGTAAAACCTTTTCGGATCCGAACGGCATCTAAAAATAGTTCTTACTTCACCTGCTTTCAACGTAAAGCTTTGGCGGACTGGTAAAACCGTTCGGATCCGAACGGTATCTAAAAATAGTTTTTAACTTCACCTGCTTCAACGCCCTGCTTCCCCGTTTCATTCACCTGCTAAAGGCTCCCTTTTTCAGGGGCTGCCTATAGAACTGAAACAGATCCTGTGATTATTGATTCAGGACTTGATAAGTGCTTTGGGGGCTGTCTCGAATTCACGTCGTTCATGGGGTTGAACCACAAAAAGCCCCTTTTCACATTTCCCTGCAAGCGCCCCCCTTTATTGTGTGTGTGTTTGTTGTTTGTGTGTGTGTGTCCGTGTGTTTTTGTGTGAGAGAGAGAGGGAGGGAGGTGGAGACAGACAGACAGACAGACAAAAAAAGTAAACAGACAGACAGACAGACAGACAGAGATGTGGGAGTGAATGAGGGAGAAAGAGATGTGGAGTGAATGGGGGAGAGAGAAACTGATTTTTAAATTTTTTTTAATTTAAATTTTATTCTGGTTTAAAAATGAAGCCAAAGAAGTTTAGAAAGCTTACTAAAAACTTCACACGTTTGAATTGGAAGGGCCAAAGAGAAAGGTTAAGGAGCAGGTTTGAAACATCAATTTCTGATCTTTTTATTCACATAAATATACAAACAAACGTGAAAAGCCATCAGTGAAATACAAATTCTTGGCCTCAACCGGGCCCTAAAATTGTTTGCCATATTAGTTGATTATATGGCTTCTCAAGATGTTAATCTGACTGTTTCTACTTGTCCTTCAGGGTAACTATTTGCTTTAATGAAGATTAGGGTTTACGATTAGAAAAGACTATAAATAACAGTTGAATTACAATTATTTTTTTTTTTATTTTAGATTAAAATGGCTGCCGAACTAGTGTATCTGATTAAAGAATTGGGAAAGAACTATTTAACGAGACAATGAAACGTTAAACATTGATTTTAGTGAATCTGGGTTTGAGAATGATGTAAAAAATATAATAAAAGATCATAGTGAACTATTTAACGAAGCAACCAAAGTGATTGAACATTGATGTAGTGATTCAGAAAAAGCTAAAGCTGGCAGGTGTTATTGTAAGGTTAACGTGTCTTGAAGTGTTGCAACGCTTGGGTGAAGAATAAAAGCGTGTTTTTACTTACTTTTTATATACATTTATTTTTTGATTTACGTAAATATTATGGCTTTAAAATGACGACCACAAGTAAAAATTTGAGAATAAAAACTATATACGATGGAAGAAATACTTATATTGAAAAAACACAATTAGGCAATATGTTTGGTGAGTAGACATGGACATCATTAACCCTACAAACGTTCATGAAAGCGTAGCACATGCTATCTCTAAAATCCCGAGTCTCTTCAGATGGAGCCCCCAGCAAAATGCTATTAACTGTTCTGATTGATTATATAACCCCTGATGATAGTAACATGGAAGTCTGGGTTTTACTAAACAGAAAGAAGTAATCAGCTATCACGACTTTAACTCTAACTGGGCAATTACATGTTTACACAGTTTAACCACGCAAGTGAGGAGGCAAAGTTAAGGGTTCTGGCTGGTCTGAAGGAACAGTCCTTCAAATCAAATTGAGACAAACAAAGTTCTATCCTATAGTTGGCAATTCTCACCCTTTTCCCCTTCCAAAAGAGTTAGAGTTAAAACGGGCAGTCTTAAACTACATAATTCTGAAAAAACATGTGTTTTATGTGGTGTGTTTTAGGGCATTTACATCCTGTTAAAAATCATGCAAACAGAGTATCTAATTATGAACAATATAAAGATAGCCTGAACTTTTATAAAAATAAACTTTCCCGTAAGCATAGAAAGTATATCCAGTTGAAGAGCAAAACAAACCAATCACTGTAAACGTATAAACACATGGTCTTAAAACCCAAAT
>CM031613.1:14844280-14849280 GCA_018398815.1 Conus ventricosus
CCCTTTAGTAACTTTTTTAAAAAAATTTTCCAAAATTTGAAATTTTTTTTCCATTTTTTGGGGGTTAATAGGACACTAAAAATTTTACTTCAAGTTTATAAAAAAATTCCCGTCCTCCCAGAAAGAATATAGGCAGGTTACTTGGGTTATATCCATTGTTAAAGAGAACCAAATGTGTCTTTTCAACAGAGAATTGAAAGCCATTCAAATGCATATAACTATTTAATTTATCCAGCTCGTGCTGAAAGAGCTTCTGAATATAATTTATGTGACGTAAATTTGTTCTTTTCTTTAAAGATACATTAATCCATATTGCAATGTCACATGACATGCAGAAACGATTGATGTCTGCCATTGCCCCTGGCCAATGAAAATCATCAAAGATTCGGTCAGCTGTTTTGCTGGTGCCGAGATGACCCGCCATGAGCGACTCGTGACCCACTGACATGACAGTGTCACGATAACCTGCTGGTACCTCTAACTGAGTGGTCACCTTACCTGTCTTCCCCTTGGTGAACACTCGGTACAAACAGCCCGCCTTTCACAAAAAATTCTGTCTCACCTCCTCTAACCACCTGTTTTTCTCCACCTCTTGCCAACTCCCAAGACTTCACGAGCGAAGGGTCTTGTTCCTGCGCTGCCCTAAACTCATCAGGCGACACATCTATGCCTGACTTCCTTGCTGGAACGACTAACGGTTTTATCAACCTTTTCCTCCTTCTTGCTCCGTGTTTGAACTGCTGCCCCTGTAGCAGTCAACAACTCAGGACCCCCTGGATCCCTTGCACCTGAATATTTCCAATGATCAAATCATGAAGGGGTTTCTCCCATCACCAGCGCAGACAACTCGCCTGAGAAGTAAGGGGTACGTACTTCTATCTTGGCAACTGGAAACTCCCTCACAGTGCCATCGATTAGAGTACAGGTCTGGATTTGCCCTGTCAAATCCCCTTTCTCGACCAGCGTTGTTCGTACTACACCACATGAACAACCAGTGTCTCGTAACACTTTCACCCTCTGCTGGCCAATCCACCCTTCTTCCACTGGTAATGAACCACTCAGCCTAGTGCCCTCCATCCCTGACACTGACTGCTGTCCATGCTAGCCATAGGCCGCACTCCACCCTCTTCAGATTGGATCCCTTTTGGTTCCACTGCAGGTCGTTTCCCCTGGCGACCCTTATCCATCTCTTGCAAGGCTGCTGCCTTCTGGAACCTCATGCGACAATCCCTCGCCACATGTCCCTTTTTGTGAAAAAAAGAAACACCTTTTGTCCCTTTGCCCCTTTCTGCCCCACCACGGGGTTTGCAGACTTTGCAGAAAAACCCCCTTCCCTTGCATCTTCTCACCTTTGCCTGCACCTGTTTCCCTCCCCCTTTAGGGCCCAAACTGCCCCTTTTCCCTCTGCTAATTTCACAACTCCCCTGCTGTCTCGGCGTTCTCTTTCAAATGTATGGTTAACCAGGCCCAAACCCTAAAAAAATGTTCCCCTTCTAACCCCTTTTTTCAATTCAGCGAACTCCTTCTTTGTACCACTAAACTTAACCTTTTCTCAAAAAATACTAAACGTGCACCAAACTGAGTGACGTTCCCTCCCTTAATTACTGATCAAAATTTTTCTTTCTAATCCCCCTCTGTGAGTCAAACCCCTTCATCAATGATTCCTTCCAGCAAAAAAACAGATTGGTCGCTGTAACGCAAAAAATCTGTAATCCCTTAAACCCGCAAAACCTGACAAAACGCCCCCTTCTAAGGGCCCAAACCCCGACTGTAGCAAACTTCAAAACGACTGATGTATGCACAATCGAACTGTTCCTTTAAGAATTTTTGGGAACTTTTGGGCGGGGCATAACTTGCACAGGTTCCGAAATGAGCTACCACCCGTGGGCTCCCCCTTTTTCCCCCTTTTCTACTCTAATTGAACCTTTAAACTTTCTTTTCCTGCTTTTTTTTCTGTTTCCTGCTTAATCTTCGTTTCCCCGCCGCGTTAGCCATTACGTCACCGAACCTAATCTTTTTGTTCCCGGTTTCCCCATCTTTCTGTTTTCCCGCGCTTCCCTTTTTTCTTTCTGTTTCCCGCTGCGCTAGCTTTTTGTCCTTTTCCCCTCCTAATGCTATTTTACTGCCACACGCTCTTTCCGCTCGTTCATCCCTTTCCATCTTTTGTTGGTTTTCAACGAATGCTCGCAACTCTTCTCCCGAGTAGCCTAAATCACGAGCGACGCTCACGAGTTGTTCAATAGGGGTGTTCTTTTCTTCCGCCATTATATCTTCTTTTTTTTTTTTTTTTTGAACAAGATTTTATTACTGCGACAGCCAAACTGGTGGTTACCGACACGAGTGACGCAATAGCACAATCCTATGAATGATAATATTAGCTTGGGACAACGTAGTTAGTTTTTATAAGACGCCCGGCGTCTGACCCAACTATGAGAGCGAATTATAGGCAATCTGTGCGAAATAAGTACTCTGGGGCTGAAATGCCAAGCCTAGTATTAACTATCTTGGAAGCAATGCCAAGCCTAGTATTTAACTATCTTGGGAACATACAGTAAGACAACACCTTGTCTTAGGATTACAACACTTGAATCCCACCCAGCTTCCTCTCTGAGAAGTTGAACAATTATAATAAATGGCCAGAATATCCTGGCAGGCTCGCCAATAAATTGTCAACCTCAGGTATGTCGGTGGAGGAAGGACTAGCGCACAGCCCAAACACACTCACAGCTTGCTTACGATCTCATTCATATATCATGCATTCGTCACATCAAGCCACTAGTAAAGTCTATAACTTTACTACACATGATCATAGAGCGAAACATCAATGCATATGGAATCAAACAAAATAAAACATTCTCTCTTTCCTGAACTTCACAAAATCATTTATCTAAAACATCATTAACTAACCCGGGTATGAATAGATTTCTACTTTACCTGGCCAGGTGATCTTAACTATTCACGAATCACTGTCTTTTTCTTTCCCATTTTTTTTCTTTTCACTGTCACTTTCACAAGCACGACACAACTGTTGGCACTGGTCAGGTTAGACTGCTGGCACTGGCGTTGGACTGCCGGCACTGGTCAGGTTAGACTGCTGGCACTGGCATTGGTCTGTGGGTTCTGCTTGACGAAGTGACGCTGCCAGGTATGAGGTCGAACCCCCGGTTCAGATGGAACAGTGACTATCAACATCGATCTGTTCTCCTTTCTTTCTTCCTGCATTAACGCATTGCACTCTCTCTCTCTCTCTTCTAGTCTGCTCTATCAAATGGACATGGTTGCTTTTCTTTTCCTTTTCTTTTCTTTCTTTTTCTCTTCATTAATTAGCAACTCTCTCTCTCCACATCTCTCTTTAGTCCTTCCTCTGCAGACTATCTATGGTACTAAATGCTACAACTTGGTTCTCTCCTCTCTCCTCATCTCTCTGCCTTTCTCTCGAGCAGAGCTTACTCTCAGAACCTCTCTCTCTCTGTCTCTCTGTTCGTTCTCCTCCTCCTCTCTCACTCACGCATTACTTTATCCCCCACCTACGTGTCCAAGGGTGAGTACCATTGGTCAGTATTTTTACCCCTCGTACCCGAAGTTATCTCCCTCTAATTCCATTGGATATTCAAATCATGACAGTCACGCCTACACGCCTTACTCTCTGTGGTGGTCATTTAATTGATTAGCTTGATTTCACCCCCACCACACACTACCTTCTCCCTCTCCCTTTTCGGCGACGTCGACCTAATTGTGGGCACTGGTCGTAAATTGGCTAGATCAGTCTGCCCAGACCTATCGAGACGTTGGTCAGCCACTCCGACTGTCTACGGGGCCGATGCTGTCTCCGTGGAAGATTAGGATTAGCCTCTCGCTGTGCTCAAATTGGCCGGATGAGTCTGATCCGGGCGTCGAGACTCGTTTGACCAGACATCGAGGCGTCGTCAGCTACTTAGTCCGTCTGGCTGGACAGACCGTCTCCGTGGGGCCTCTCCGCTATGCTTAATTGGCTGGACCCGACATATGAGGCCGTCTGCCTGGCGCCCAGAATATTTGAGTTAGAGCTTATGTCCAAACAACCGGCTGGCGACGGACCACGACTTTGGTTGTTTTATTTTTGTCCGTGACAGGCCTGCTGAACGCAAAACGAACAAAAGTGACGTACAAACAAAGAGAACAGAGCAGCGACTAAGCTGGTTTAGGATTGCACTGTGTTGGGCTGCAGGGTGAGGGGACTGGGGTGGGGATCGGGGCCCGGGATTACATCTCAAAATACAGATTCTGTCTCTTGCTTCCAGGCAAAAATGAGTCATAATGCTACTTAGGTTTAAGAGTTTTTAGTATATTAGTCCAGCCGACCACACATCAGAGCTGTGAGACGCCTATGGGGGAAGAAAGGTCGCGTCCTAAAAATAAAACAAGCACCAAGAACATTGAATGACGTGGCACTGCACTGCTGACACGCTTCAGGCGGATGGTTGCAGACTGTGCCGAGGACTCGGGCAGTCCGGCTTTGGTTTGGCCTGTCAGTCCCAGATTTTCTTTTAATAAACGTAATTTTTCAGTCCAACGGGGTACAAGAAGTTGATTACTTTGCAATACCATGTTACATTTCATTAACGAACACGCCCGAGCGCGCGCGCGCGGACACACACACACACACACACACACACACACACGAACGAAGAGAGAGAGGAGGAGGAGGAGGAGGAGGAAGAAGATAAACAAGTAAATGGAATGAATGAATGAAAGGCGGTGACAGTGGCAGAAGAGAAGTTACTGACAGAAAACTGCCAGAAGGAGGGGACGGGAGGGGTCGTACTGAAAGAGCTCTCTGCAACTCACAGTAATGTCATATTACATATGATTTAGACATACAGAACAGTAATCAAGAAACACAACGAAATGAGGAACACCGCATTTCATTTACGCTGTCTTTCTTCCTTTCTTTCTGTTTCCCAGGTGCCTCAGACATGAGTGCCCCTAGAAGCACCATGCCTGCCGCTCTTTCTCCTGAC
>CM031613.1:14856780-14866780 GCA_018398815.1 Conus ventricosus
AGAGAGAGAGAGAGGCAGTCAGACAGTAAAATTAAGCAAAAATTACCACTGGTCAAAGACACTGACCACTGGTCAGCAACGTCATAAATTGTTAACCTGAACTCGTTCTACACTAACTAGCTGTCAAACAGTGAATTTAGGCCAAAATGACCACTGGTCAATGATATTGACCACTAGTCAGAAACGTCATAAATTGTTGACATAAACTCGTTCTACACTAATAGGCCAAATTACCATCGATCAGTGACCCTGGATACTAAGAAAGAGGACATGATTTCACACAGGGATCATTTCACTAGATAGTCGCAACGCGAAGCTACTAACTTCTGAAACGTTACTAGTACTACTATCTTCTGAAAACACTGCTATAATTTTCATAAGATGGTAGTAAAAACACTACTATAATTTTCATAAGTATATAGCAGTGTTTTCAGAAGATAGTAGTACTAGTAATGTTTCAGAAGTTAGTCGCTTGACACACGTGCCCTGCTGATATTACTTCTGTTACAAGGTCTTTACAACAACAACAACGACAACAAAAGTGGTAACTATCCAGTGACATAAGCTGAATCTAAAGACGCATTGCTTCACTCAAAAGCGAAAGAAAAGGAAAAGACCGGGTTTTTTTTGTTTGTTTGTTTTGTTTTGTTTTTGTTTTTTAGATAAGCCCTTTCGCGCGCACTTTGAAAGGAAACTTGTTAAAAAGGTGACACGTAAGTAGGTTCCACGAACAGCAGGTGATGAAAGTCTCCACGAGAATACAGTATTCATATAATTGTTTGAGTAACAGAATATTAGAGGGAAGCGCATCGGCTCTCCCAGACCAAATCCTTTTTTTGACCACCAGTCGCGTAAATCGTTTTTCCAAGCTCATGTTCAGGCATAGACTATGCGGGGACGGGACTTTACCGGTAACAAGACGGCACTAAATCACTGAGTCCCACAGAATCCGCAGACGAACTCGAAAGTTTGGCCTGAAAAGAACAGCATCATGAACTCCGAATGCAAAATTGTATTCGTTGTCTTCTCTCCAGCCACAGGCTAGAGTGAAACAGGAGTCCGTGATGCATAAGCTTATATGAAACGAACTCAATACATTAACGATCAGATTCTCTATTAAATTGGCGCGAACCCTTTCTCCAGATTCATGTTCAGTTTTAAGAATGGCTTGGTCAAATTTAGGTTCACTTAGTCGCGGAGCGCTCGGTGTATTTCACCCCAAAGTCCCAGTCCCAAAATCGCTCTTCCCTCCACCCTCTCTGTCTTTCTCTCTCTGCCCGTCTCTCTGTCCGTCTGCCTGCCTGTCTGTCTGTCTGTCTGTCCGTCTCTCTCTCTCTCTCTCTCTCTCTCTCTCTCTCTCTCTCTCTCTCTCTCTCTCTCTCTCTCTATCTCTCTCTCTCCCCCCTCCCTCCCCCCCTACCTCTTATTTACTTACTTATGCTTATTGTTACATGCGTATATAGTTTTTTTTTTAAAGACCCTTTTTTGTGATGAGGACTGGATAAAAAGAAATTAGAAAAAAGGAGCACTGGTTGTAACCTATTTCTTCTCTCTCTCTCTCTCTCTCTCTCTCTCTCTCTCTCTCTCTCTCTCTCCTCTCCTCTCTCTCTCTCTCTCTCTGCACACTGGCGTTGGGGGGTGAGGGGGGGGGGGTGAGGAGCTTGCCTATTCTCGCGTGTTTATGCAACTGCACACACACACACACACACACACACACACACACACACACACACACACACACACACACACACACATACATACATACATACATACATACATACATACACACACACACACACACACACACACACACACACACACACACACACAAGGGCCGTTTGTGTGTGTATTCATTTCTTGACACTATATGATTGTGTGGCGTTATTCTCGCCAACGAGAAACAGTATACATCAACGTGTTTTGCACCTGTTTTCAAAACAATGCACACCAATGTAAACTACAATCAGCTGTTTGTGTTTACCACCTGCTGGTTCTCCACCCAGTCTCACTCACAACAAACCACTTTAATACACGTGTACCAAACACCCAGCGGTGTCCGTCCTCTCAGTTGACGCCGACGTGTGCTCGCCAAAATCAGCGATATGACTGCATTCACTGTTCTGTTGTGATACATATTGTAATGCACTGTGATTCGTATGGTATGGAATTCCACTGTGCTTTGTCTGGTATTATTAGCGTTTTTTTGTGTATTTGTGTGTGTGTGTGTGTGTGTGTGGGTGTGGGTGTGTGTGGGTGTGTTTTGTATTGTGATTTGCATGGTATTGTAATTTTTCTTGAGCGCGTGATATGTTTTAACGTATACTGCATTGTATGGGTGATTTTTTTTTTTTAACAACGGCTTTCTCTGTGTGACATTCGAGTTGCTCTCCCCGATGTGGGCCTGTCGCCACAGTACAGCGCTACCCCCTCATTTGTGTGTGTGTTGTGTGTGTGTGTGTGTGTGTGTGTGTGTGTGTGTGTGTGTGCGCGCGTGCGTGCATGTGTGTGTGTGTGTGTGTGTGTGTGTGTGTGTGTGTGTGTGTGGTGTGTGTGTGTGTCCTTAAAAGGCAGGGGCTGAAGCGTCAGTAAGAGAGAGAAAAGCAAAATTCGATGATTCAGATGTTTCTTTACAGCAGTTGATTATCTCATTTCATTCTGCTTTTTCTAACCTGTGGTTACGCAGACACTGCTTTCTACAAAATTTTACAGTTTCCGAGGGAACAACTCCTCTGTATGCGTGCTTGGTGCATGTTGTACACACAACGACGGCTTCGTCTCATCCAAAATAATCATAATACTTGTTCCCCCAGCTTAACGTCTTCTTCTTCTTCTTCTTCTTCTTCGTTCACTCAGACAGGAACCCCAGAGACACTGACGAAGGCCGCTGTGCGGCGGAGGCCCTCCAATGATCCACAAAGCTTTTCCCTCATCGGTATGTTGGCAGGCCAGGTCTCTGCTCGTAGCTTTTCATGTGTGGGACAGTCTTGCAGGAAGTGTTCCACTGTCATTGGCGCTGTACCGCATGGGCAACTTGAAGACTCGCCAATGTGGAATTTTGTGAACATGTGATGTCTCGGTCTGGAGTGCCCTGTCCTCAGTCTCACAATGCTCACTTGGTCTGATCTGGGCAGCAGGTAGTATGCATTCTTCTTGTTGAAGTCTGGGTGCTGCTCAAGCCATCTTCCTTTTTGCTTCTCCTTGATAATACTTTTGGTTTCTTCAAAGGAGACTTCCTGCTCCAGTTCGGGCTGCTGTCCTCCTTCCTTTGCCAATTGGCCAGCTTCCTAATTGTCATATATATTGCAGTGTGAGGGTACCCAATGGATGACGGTATTCCCAGTGGACTGCTGCAGAATGGCCAGGGTAGAGACAAGGGAGCTGAGTTCCTTGTTTCGAGGATTTTTAACAGTCTGCAGTACTGACAAAGCATCGGAGAGTATGGCGACTTTGGTATGTGTGGCTCCTCTATTCTCATACAGCGTTCTGGCTGCTGACTGTAGTGCATCTGCCTCAGCCTTCAAGTTTGTGGAGAACTTGCCAGTCGGGATGACTTGTCGGACAGGAGTTCCATCGATCTGCTTCAGGAAAATTCCTCCACCTCCGTTTCTGGTAGCCTCTTCTGCTGAGCCATCTGTATAATTATATACATGTATGTGTCCAGAACTCTTTGGGGTATGTTTGCTCTATGTGGTCAAGGGTTACTGCTTAACGTCTGACAAAGAGGGGGATAGATAGAGGGGGGAGGGGGAGAATTGCTCCGTACGGTACTCGAATCCTTGATGAGAGGTCTTCTCACTTCTGAGACTGGTGTGTTTATTCATAAGCTCACCTCTCTCTCTCTCTCTCTCTCTCTCTCTCTCTCTCTCTCTCTCTCTCTCTCTCTCTCTCTCTCTCTCTCTCCTCTCTCTTCCTTTTCCCCCGTCCGTTTATTTCTTCCATTCGGAAATGATCTCAGGCTCATATTGAAATAAAATAACTGTCATTTGTAACTATCACGCAACGAATACTATTTGTACATTATCCATGGTTTTTTTTTTAATCATCATTCTTTGTGTACATCATGCATTATATGTGCAATTCTAATTTATATCTGCTTTTCGTATTATACATACATGTACTTAGAGAGAGAGAGAGAGAGAGAGAGAGAGAGAGAGGAGAGAGAGAGAGATCCGTGTGTGTGCGCGCGCGGGCACACACACACACACACACACACACCACACACACACACACACACACACACACACACACACACACACACACACACGCACACACAGAGAGAGAAAGAGAGAGAGAGAGAGAACGAACGAACGAACGAACGAACGAAATTTTATTTACCAGGGTAATGGGATAAGCAAATTGCGCATGCTTTTTTTCACCCAGCCCTGGGAAAAAAAAAAGCACATGGACAACACACAAGTCAATATGGCAACAAAGAGGAAAAAGTGAATACACTAAGTCAACTTGCAAACTGTAAGAAGTAACAGACTAATACTACAAAAGCAAACGACACAATCATGCAAGCATCCATATGCGCGTGCGCACGCTCACACACACACACACACACACACACACACACACACACACACACACACACACACACACACACACACACACATGAAGGAATTGATCTAATGACAACATCAGCAATCTGTACAGTACTGTTTAAACATAACAATGGTCACAATGTCTGTTATATTCTTTCTTTCGCATTATATGGCATGAAGAGAAATATCATGTCTAAAATATGTAATGTACTTTTTAAAAAGTTTTAGTGCCTGAAAGAGAAATGCTTTGTAAGCTGATTTAAACGAGCTAATGCTTTCTTTATCTTTCACGTAATTTGGTAAGGAGTTCCAAAGGGCCCCTCCTGAATAGGCGAGACTTGTTTTAAAAAGATCAATTCTGGGTTTTCTCATTACAATATTGTTCGTGTATCTTGATTGATTTCGCGGAAATCGTGTGGTTAGTGTACAAGGAGCAAATCCGTTCATTATTCGATACATTACAACGGCTTTGTTAAACTGTAGTTTATACGATAATGGAAGGATCTCCAGCGCTAAGTAGTCTTCAGTCGTCAAACTGGTAGTTTTAAAAGTAGTAACTTCAGAGAGCGTTTATAAATCCTGTTTAGATATCTTAATGTGTTTGCACTGCATTGATCATAGAGTGTTGACGCATAATCGATAGATGATGAAAAAATGCATGAAAGAATTTCTTTCGAGCTGTAACATCGAGGAAATTCTTAATTTTTGAAAGTTGAAATAACCTTTGGGAAATACGTTTGCATAAACTATCGATATGGGTGACCAGGAAAGATTATTGTCGATAGTAACACCTAGAACTTTGTGAGTATCAACTTCATGAATGACTGTATTACCTATGTGTATAGAAGGCAGACTGAAGGTTATTTTTGCCGTTTTTGTCGCGAAGTTATTATCATGTATTTAGATTTTTGGTCGTTCAAAGACTGTGGTTCAGCTCAGTCCAATCAATTAAGTTACTAACATTGTTCTGCAGAGTTGTGAATAATTGCTTCAAATTAGAATGGCTCGAATGAATAGACGTATCATCTGCAAACAGTTCACATACGCCTCCTGTAATGTATAAGGGAAGATCATTAATATAGAGAGAAAAAAGTAGAGGACCAAGAAGAGAGAGAGAGAGAGTGTGTGTGTAGATATGTGTTCATATGACCACTCTATGTGCATAATCGCGTGATTGTGTGTGTTACGCCATGATGTGTCTATTTGACCAGTCTTGTGAACGAGTGCTTGCGGTGTGTGTGTGTGTGTGTGTGTGTGTGTGTGTGTGTGTGTGTGTGTGTGTGTGGGAGAGAGAGAGAGAGAGAGAGAGAGAGAGAGAGAGAGAGAGAGAGAGAGTAAATACCCCCCATTGCCTTTGATACTTCACACAAAGCTGAACTGGAGTACTCTCTTCCGGGGATGCCTTAAGGAGGAAGCGGTAAGGGGTGTTTCTTTCACCAACAATGACTAGCACCCCCATTCACCTGAAAAGTTCATGCTCGGGGAAAATCCTCCCTCTCGATCACTGTCTTTTGTTTTGAACTGCTTTGTTCTCTGTGTTCTCTCGACCCTTCACTTAGGGCCCATCTAGCTGCGCGTTTTCTGTCAGCTCCGGTCGGGGTTTTCCCACTGGAGTTCCCGGGATGCTGTGTGGACTGCTGCCATCAGAGCCGAGTTAAATGTGGGGTCGTTCACACGAGGGCGTGCACTGGCTGCTGATTCTGTAGCGTTATTCCACAGGAAGTTCGGTGCGTGCGTGTGTGTGTGTGTGCGTGCATGCGTGCGTGCGTGCGTGCATGCGTGCGTGGTTGTGTTGTGTTTTGTGTATGTGTATGTGTTGTGCTGTGTTGTGTTGTGTTGTGTTTGTGTGTGTGTTTTTAAGTCTATAAGGTTTTAAGTTTATGCACGCGCATGCAAACACGCACACCCACACCCACACACACACACACACACACACATACAAACGCGCGCGCGCGCAGCACACACACACATACACACACGCGCGCGCGCAGCACACACACACACACACACACACACACACACACACACACACACACACACACACACACACACACACATTGATTCATTCATTCATCCACATTCATGTTTGTGTGAGAAGAGAGCTGAAAAGGTTTCTTGATAACCAATCCCCTTTCGCATATCTTGTGAGGATCGCTCCGGCTTGCGACACAATACAGATAGGGAGTTTGCACGGTGGTCGTTCTCTTGCTCACATTCTTTCCACTGGCAATAAGCAAAAAAGGTTTAAATCTGCGTCTTGCCGAGTGAATTTAATTCGACAGCTTATGGAACAACCAAGGTTATAGTGTGGATTATACTGGAATGGAGACACCTGGGGGGGAAAAAAAGCAGCCTGGCGCAAGTGCTTCAATGCACTTTTCTGCTGAGATTTCCCTCCTTCCCTTCTTCTTGATCCGGTCCCTAGCTCCCCGCCCCCTCCCACCGCCCTGCCTCTGTCTCTGTTTGTCTGTCTGTCTCGTTGGCTTTCTCTGTCCCTGCCTGTCCGTCTGTCTCTCTCTCTCTCTCTCTCTCTCTCTCTCTCTCTCTCTCTCTCTCTCTCTCTCTCTGTCCGTCTTTCTCTCCACCCCCCTCTCTCTCTCTATGTCCGTCTTTCTCTCTTCCTCTCTGTCTCTCTCTCTCTCTCTCTCTATCTGTCTCTCTCTCTCTCTCTCTCTCTCTCTCTCTCTCTCTCTTCTCTCTCTCTCTCTCTCTCTCTCTCTCCTCTATGTCCGTCTTTCTCTCTTCCCCCCCTCTCTCTCTCTCTCTCTCTCCTCTCTCCTCTCTCTCTCTCTCTGTTTACTATACCCTCAGCTTCCTCCCATAAATCAGAGACCCCCCCCCCCCCCCCCCGGTGCCTGCTGCAGCGTTCTGGCGATGCTCATTTGGGTGTGATGTTAGCGGGACGGAGCAGAGAGACAAAGATCGCAGTTGTCCTCAGAACGACGTGTTGGTGACTGACACCCAGGCTCCGCTCCCGCTTGCTGGTCACGTTTGTGGCTGGATGTGACACCGCTGACAGGCCATGGAGGCAGGAGAGTCAACATCTGAGTGGGTTTCGTCAGCACGTTCCTCGCCTGTCAGGCTGACGTCAGCAGATCTGCCGTGTGTACCTCTTCGTTGTCCCCGTGCTGACGTCCTGTTTGCTCCTCTCTTCTCTCTCTCTTTTTTTTTTATTTTTTTTTATAGATAATGTGTAAACACATTTGTCTGCAAATACGAAAACAACAACAACAACAGTGTGTGTGTGTGTTCAGAATATTGCAATTTACGGATGTGGCAAAGGGGTTAGCACGTGACTATTTGTAGATGCAAATCAGATCAGAGCAAAACAAACTACACGTGACTATTTTAAGATGCAAATCAGAACAGAGCAAAACAAACTACACCTACACGTGCCTATTTGAAGATGCAAATCAGAATAGAGCAAAACAAACTACACGTGACTATTTGTAGATGCAGATCAGAACAGAGCAAAACAAACTACACGTGACTATTTGAAGATGCAAATCAGAGCAGAGCAAATCAAACTACGACGGAAGTGAAAACATTGAAAGTATAGTTAAGAATATGAGGGAACAAGGATGCGAAGGGACCGCGCACGTAATCGAACTGAGAGACAGACAAACAGACAGACAGACAGACGGATCTGCTCCAACAGTTTTATTTCATGCAATTTTTTTTGACCGTTACCAAAAAGTGAATGAGCGTTCGAATTTTGATCACATTTGGTTTAAAACCGACTTCATTGTTTAACCAAGTGATGAACTATCTTCAATCTTATTTCCTTGTCTTCGCGTCTGATGGCTCGCTTACCTCGGAAAGGAATATCTGCTTCGAGTCAAGAGGATTGGAAGAGTAGAAATCCTCGCTCTTCAGACGTTATGATATGGACAGTAGAGCAAGAAGTGTTCTGCGTTTGTGATATCACGTTCAATGGACGGTAAATAAGATCTTGATTTCAGGTGCTCGTTCAGGGCTGAATCTGCAATAGTGAGTCTGTTCGTTCCTTCTCTGGCGTCGTCGTCTTCATCTGCTGTTTTCTCTTCTCATTCTCTCCTCCTACGCCCCCCCCCCCCCCCCCCCCCCCCCCCCTCCTTCTCTTCGTACTCCTTCCTTCCACCTTCAGCTTCTTTTCCTTATTATTTTCTTTTATGCTCGTTTTTTTTGGTTTTGTTTTTTTTCACCTCCTCCTCCTCCTTTTTCTTTCAACTTTTTTTCCTCGCTTCCTTTCTTATTTTCTTTTTTTTTTTTTCTTTCATCTTCGGTCTTTCTCGATTTCTTGCTTTCTTTTTTCTTTGTTTCTTCCTACTTTCTTTCCTTCCTTTCTTCTTTCTCCTGGCTCCTCTTCATCTTTTTCTGTCTTCTTTCTTTGTTACTCTCCTCTTACTCTCACAGACCGGGTTGCTCTCTCTCTCACACACAAACTACACCGTCTGTATGTACACCCCCCCCCCCTGGATCTCCGTTCATGGCTATATATAATAAGGTCATCATAATTGAACACACTAGACTCCAGTCAAACTTTTTTATATTTCAATTATGTATCTTATATGTTAATTGTTATTTTTGTGGTCGTGATAAGAACATTTAAATGTGGTTCTCCGTGGCATGCATATATATATATATATATATATGATAATTTAGATGATAAAGACTTTATACGATTTATTCTTTGGTTTACGGTTTTAAAAAAAACTCATCGTAACACGAAAATTAACGGGAGAAATTCGTGTGTCCTGTATACTCTCTGAAGAATGACTGGCTCAACGTTAAACGACAGACTAGTACAGTTTAAACACTTGACTTGCGAATGGTCTTCTAATTCTTTCCAGAATTTTTTTTTAGTACTGATAAAAGGCCGTTACGTAATGATCGAGTGCGTCTCTTTCAACACCACAAAAGTTGCATCGACCGTCCTTAAACTGTTGATCAGCCCATTTTCTTTGTAGTGATTTTCGAAACTTCGATGCTCAGGCATACGTTTTGTTGAAAACATTTTATTTTTTGTTTGTTAGCGGGTTTTTTTTTAATGATTATTGTAATGTTTAAGGTAATGTCCCTGGCAACTGGACTGTTACATTTAATTTTCCTTTTAAGGAAAAGCTTCTTATTAAGAATCTTAATATTACCGTGTAAGTGAAACATTCCTTGTTATTATACATAATGCTTTTCATTTACATATTTAATCATTCATTACTTTTCTTCTTTCTTTCTTATTTTTTGTATTTCCTTCTTTCTTCATTTTTCTTATCTATCCATCCATTCACCAACAGGCGTCGACGGAAATGGTGTCTGTCATGGCGAAGAAAGTGCGGCGGAAACCTCTAGGGGCGCTAACTCCTGGCTACCGGTTGGCCAAAGAGCTGGAGCGACTGCTGGACAGAGTTCTACCCCTGACGCACACCTGCTGGCAAGTGGCAAGCTGCACGTGTCCCTCACTGACGTCAAAACCAAAG
>CM031613.1:14869280-14874280 GCA_018398815.1 Conus ventricosus
AGTTTAAGTTAGGAAATGGAGATTAAAAGGAATCCCGCGAGGCAGCGCTGGGTGCAGTGTGTTTGCCAAATATTGGATGTCGGCTTAAACTCTTCCTGCAGACTGTCGTCTGCCCACGCTTGTTTGACCTGCAGTTTGATAGTGCGACTGCTGCTCTGTTTTACTCCCACAGCCGCTCCAAATCCTCCCACACAGTGATGTCAGTGTAAACTAAGTGCTTTCCACTGCATAACCCCTGAGGCCAATATTTGCGCTCTCTCTCTGTGAAAGATGCGTGCGCGCGCGTGCGTGTATATGTGATACAGAATCTGGTTATACTGAATCTTGCAAAAAACGTTTTTTTACACATCTTCTTTAGATGCAGCTCTTTTTTATGAATACAAGGTGTGATACTCTCTCTCTCTCTCTCTCTCTCTCTCTCTCTCTCTCTCTCTCTCCTGTGTGTTATAAAAAAAAAAACACGAATTGAATTTCTCTCGATTAACTCTCAACAAATTGACAGTAGTGCGTTTTGGATTGCGCTGTTGTTGTGCTTTGAAATCTCCGTCTGCAGCCACGAAGTTTGACGTAGAATATCAAAGCATATTCAAAAATCGTTTGAATGTGATTGTTCTTATTTGTTTGTTGTTGTTTGTTTTTTTAATACTGTTTCCTAAGTATCTACATTCCGCTTCTTTGCATCCCCGGCAAACAGTGTGTGCGTGGGTTGTTGCGAAGGTATGCAAAAGGAGTGCATTTTTGTTAAGTGTCGGTAAAATATAATGCATCATAATATTCCTCAGAATGAAAGCATCGAGCGAGAATTGATGAGGCAATGTTGTTTCAAAAAGATAGCCATCTAACTTCTACTGTTCAGTACGGAAATCTATTTTGACAGGAATTTGAGAATCGTCCCCGTAGAACACAGTGACATTGTTTGCACTTGATTATCGTCCGCCTGCAGTGCAGCGAATTTACGTCAGAATTGTAATCCTGGCTATTTTTTAACGCTGTAAGTTCAAAGGCCAGTATGTCAAAGAAAAACACTGATGACAAGGTAATCATGCAAGTTCGTGTGTCCTGAGCGCACCGTTATAAGCCATGAACTCGTTACTTTTCGGTATTTGTAGATTGTAATGATGTGGAAAAGTCAATAAACTTTAAAAAATATTAAAATGACACCGCCAAACAACAAGGATAAACTAATAATAAGACCAAAAAAAACGACGCGTTTCAACCTGTAACGCCCATCTTGCGCCGAATTTGACAACGATAAGTGATTGCTTGTTCATTTTCATTGTCCTGAGTGTCGCTTATCATGCCTAAAGAAGACCTAAGAGGTCGAAACGCGTCGTGTTTTGTCTTGTGATTCGTTGTCCACGTTGATCGGCGGAGTCATGTAAATACTTCTTAAACTTTGTTTAGATTTCCGCCACACTTTGCAGCTACGTCAATAAATGTTTTGTTTCCACCAACGCCTGGTCGTGTTTTCACCCACTGATACCGGGTCCCCACTGGCTCGTGTGTTGCAGGCCAGCCTGAACAACATTCGTCGTGTGAGCCACGCCCTCTTCCCGCCCAGCAGCGCCATTCTGCAGCACTACTTCGAGCTGGGCCACAAGGACGCCAGCCGTTTCCTGGTGCGAGAAGGACTGTACGAGATCCCCCGACCCCCCGAGAAACCTCCCGTCATGTACGAGTCGTCAGTTTGACCTAGAGAGATCTGATCCAAATCCCTACAGAGACACCCTCCCCCCCCCCCCCCCCCCCCCCCCCCTCCCCCCCCCTCCCCGACCCGTCAGGTCTGGCCCAAACACCTCCAGACAAATCTTCTGTCATTTCTGACTCGGATCCTCCCGGGGAAATTCCCAGTCATATCTGACCCGAATCCTCCACAAGAAATCTTTTGTGATGAATCTTGTGACCCAAATCCCGCCAGAGAAATAATACGTCACAAACGAATCCTCTGTCGGCCCAAATCTGCCAGAGACACCAATATCATGTTTGACCCAAATCCCACCAGATAACTCTTCTGTATGACCCAAATCCCACCACACAAACCTACTGTTACTGTGTAATCCAAATCCTTCCAGAGGAAGTTTTATCTTGTACAGTTTATTTCACTCGGATTCCTCTAAAGAAATGTTAAAGTTATGCACTGACCCAAATCGCCAGGGAAAATGCCTGAGATACGTGATGAGTCCTATGCTGTTGATCAATCCATTGTTTAATGGTCCAGTCTTCTGGTGGTATGGCATTTCTGTGTGACGTTAGCTGTTTTAAAGAACTTGGTGAGGATATGTACTTACCTGTGACGATTGAGAGTCGGATCAGTATGGGTTGAAAGACGTAAAGCGGAGTTTAATGATATTAATGATACTTTACGAAGTTGTGTGTGTGTGTGTGTGTGTGTGTGTGTGTGTGTGTGTGTGTGTGTGTGTGTGTGTGTGTGTGTGTGTTGGTTGTTGTCAGCCACGGTTGGCCTTACAAAGCTTTGACGATCATACGCATGCTGAGGAAAAGAAGGAAGCTTCAAAGATGAAGTGGTACAGGCATTGAACAAATGTTTGGGGAACCTGGGCAATATACTCATGCTTGTTTGTTTCTCTTAACATTAAATTATGAGACCAGCAGTGGGCATTGCAGGCTTAGTTCCAGATCTGATGTATTCTGTTCAACGGGAAAGTTGTTGCATTTCCAACTTCGTTCAGAAGTTTCGTGCTCCGAATGTCAGAAAAATGTGTCTGTTGCAGTGGTGATTTAGATCGGAAAATGTCTCTCTCTCTCTCTCTCTGTTTCAATGTTGATTTGTCTTGTGTGTGGAATTGGCTGTCGTGCGTCTCTCTGTCTTCCATTTCTGTGGAGAAATCTCTTCCTGTGACCTGCAACACTTGGGTTCTCTTCTCATTCCCATCCCGTGGAAGAACATCGACCTCACAGCGCCCCGCCCCCTCCTCTGCCGCCCCTCCAATTTCCCATCGATTTCTGAGCTTCGTTTCTTAATCCAGCATCGTCGTCACGTGATTACGCCAAGTGATGACAGCGAGGCTGTCCGAAGAATCGACAAGAGACCACGCTGGGCGTTAACCGTTTTCAGTGACCTTTTTTATTTTTTTTAATTTGGTTTCTGAACCTAGATCCCGATTCGGTGAGATTCGGACTTTTGCTTGAAAGGTGTAATTATGGCAAAGTTAAACAGCTAGCGCACATTACAACGACTAGTGACAGATTCGGGTAATTTTATGTCGAACAAAGCCGAAGTCACCATTCACGAATCCCGAATACACGGTGCCACCAGGTTTTTCTAGCCTGAAAGCTTGTCCCGAGCCATATCTAGTGAACTCGCGTCATGAGAGATTTAAAAGAAACGCTCCCACTCGATAAACTCGCAAAAATTAAATTGTGAGTGTGTGTGCGTGCGGATCGGGGGGGTGGGGGGGGGGGCGCAATTTACAGTGTCATGCTCTACACGGACGGTCAAACCAGTCGTGGACGAGACCTATGTAAGATTGCTAGCTTCCATTTAAAACTGCCAAATTTTTCGGTTAATCGTTTTTTTTTTCCTGTGTAAAAAAAAAAAAAGTCTCTTATTCTCGTTTTCACGTGAAATCATTGTGTGCAAAACTGCCGAATTTTTCGGTTAATCGTGTGTTTTTTTCCTGTGTTAAAAAAAAAAAAAAAAAAAGAAGTCTCTTATTCTCGTTTTCACGTGAAATCATTGTGTGCGTGAAAGCAATCATTTGCACTACTTTTGAAGCTCGTAGTTTATTTGCGTAGTGATGAAAAGAAGAAAGAAAGATCAAGTTTGTGATCATAGTAAACCGTCTGCAGTGAAATCTGTTGATATGGCAGTTGTACTCGGCAGTACGTTCTTCGCCGCCCTTGCAGTCATTACGATGTTTCATTGCGCGTGCTCATGAGTCTTAATTAATATTTTCATGACTCATAATTAATGTTGTCATGGTGGCTAACGTCACGACGAAATATCGGCTGAAAAAGGTAAACGAGCAACAACTGTGAGGCAGCAAAATCATAATGAAAATCGCACGACAAAAGTGAAGTTTTGACGAAGAAAACCGACCATGGGGTTCGGAAGCTTGTGATCTCCAGTATACCGTTGGTTCGCCCAGTACACGTCCACGGGCTTCTGTTCTCAGTCTTCGCCACAGGATAGAGGGATTGTGTCCAGTCCAGTTTTTAATACTGTCCATTCAAGACCATTGGTCAGTGTCCGTACAGTGCTCATACCGGCTGTGCTGGAATGTCCGCAGGGTTTGTTTTTTTCTTTCTTTTTTTTTTCTTTCTTTCGTCTTGTTTCCTTTTCTTCTTTTACTTCGTTTTTAGATCAGCAGATTTTCCTCCTCTGGGCCTGTATGCACGTCAAACCCGATTACCTTATTCGCGTTTAGGGCTTAAACGCGGTTAGCTATTCGGAGCTTAAACGCGGATAGCCCCTCTCCGGTTTTGGTATGTATGACGCCCTATTCGCGATTGAATAGCTCTCCGCGTTTAGAGGGCAGGAAACGGCGCTCTATTTATAGATTCTTGGCAAAACCGGGGTGCAGCAGGCACTGCTTTCGGTTTAGTCATACCTCCTTCGTGGAACTTTCGCTGGTACGTGCTTCGTCGGTTTTCGCCAGTCGAAGTTTTTATTGTTTGTGTTAGATCTACTTGCCATGGAGAATTCAAAGCGCACTAGGAAGCCAAATTTCAGTGCTGATGAAATTCGAGTATTACTGGAAGAGATGCAGGTAGAACGTGCAGCAGTTTTACTCCGATATTTGTGTTTACAGTGTCCATACAGAGATGTATGGTCAGGGTGTAGTTTCTCCAGCGAGGAAATTAAAAAAAATGCTTCCCCCACACTTCTGATTCAGGTTCCAGTTTTGTGTGTGTGTGCGAGAGAGCACAAATGTTTAATTGTTTTTGCATTTGTATGGCCGCGGATTAAGTTTTTACGAATGGTAGCAGTTTCCGTTTGAGTGTGTATTTGTAGGGGGGATTAAGTGTGTGGTGTGTGT
>CM031613.1:14889280-14896780 GCA_018398815.1 Conus ventricosus
GACTCCATCTTCGAAAGTCTCTGAGAGACAGTTTCCCTGCGCCTCGTGGTACGGTTCCCTAAAACACAACCACACCCAGGTATCCTATCACATGGAGTCTTATCTCAGCTGTCCCAGGGGAGCTGTTAATGTCAGGTAGCCCGACAGAGTCCCGACAGAGGCATGGGTTTGTGGCATTTGACGACTACGCCTGTCTTCTACTGAAGCTGAGTGCTATTGGCTATAAAATGAGAGCTTCATCCACTAATGAACGTATCCCAAGAGCGTTAATTGAAACTCCTGACCAACACTGCAGGTGTTTGTATCTCTCGGGTGTGATTCACGCTGGGAAATATGGTGAAAGACTGCGCAGTGTAAAGCCTGGCACGTGGTCTGAGACAAGTATTATCCTCGTTGATCATTATTAAAGACAGAAAAAAGATCAGTGGCGAAATAATACTAAATGTGCACTTCCTTTATAATAGCGTGTCTGGTTACTGCGTGTCTGGTTACTGCTTGTCTGGTTACTGCGTGCCTGGTTACTGCTTGTCTGGTTTACTGCGTGTCTGGTTACTGCGAGTTGAATGCTTTCAAACCGGGTCAACGCCTTTCTGGGCCATCTTTTGTAATCCAGGTCACATGTATGTCAAGCTGACAGCATGACTGTTCTCTTGTGAAGACGAATCTTTGAAACATACACATGCTCCAACACAAACATGCACACATACACACACACGCGCACACGCACGCAAGCACGCACGCACGCACGCACAGCACGCACGCACGCACGCACGCCACGCACGCACGCACGCACGCACGCACGCAGCACACACACACACACACACACACACACACACACACACACACACACACATACAAACGGGCAGCAGACAAACAAATAGAAGTGAGGATAGAACAAACCCCCGCAGGGACTTGACACTGCGGATTAGGAACACGCCATGACCAATGAGGGACATGCCATGACCAGTGAGGAACATGCCATGACCAATGAGGAACATGCCATGAACAATGAGGAACACGCCATGAACAATGAGGATCCCGCCATGAACAATGAGGATCCCGCCATGAACAATGAGGAACACGCCATGAACAAAGAGGAACACGCCATGAACAATGAGGAACACGCCATGAACAATGAGGAACATGCCATGAACAAAGAGGAACACGCCATGAAACAATGAGGAACACGCCATGAACAATGAGGAACATGCCATGAACAATGAGGAACACGCCATGAACAATGAGGAACATGCCATGAACAATGAGGAACACGCCATGAACAATGAGGAACATGCCATGAACAATGAGGAACATGCCATGAACAATGAGGAACACGCCATGAACAATGAGGAACATGCCATTACCAATGAGGAACACGCCATGAACAATGAGGAACACGCCATGACCAATGAGGAACATGCCATGACCAATGAGGAACATGCCATGAACAATGAGGAACATGCCATGAACAATGAGGAACACGCCATGAACAATGAGGAACACGCCATGACCAATGAGGAACATGCCATGAACAATGAGGAACACGCCATGAACAATGAGGAACATGCCATGAACAATGAGGAACACGCCATGACCAATGAGGAACATGCCATGAACAATGAGGATCACGTCATGAACAATGAGGAACACGCCATGAACAATGAGGATCACGCCATGAACAATGATGAACATGCCATGAACAATGAGGATCACGCCATGAACAATGAGGAACACGCCGTGACCAATGAGGAACACGCCATGAACAGTGAGGAACATGCCATGACCAATGAGGAACACGCCATGAACAATGAGCAACACGCCATGAACAGTGAGGAACACGCCATGACCAATGAGGAACATGCCATGAACAATGAGGAACATGCCATGACCAATGAGGAACATGCCATGAACAATGAGGAACATGCCATGACCAATGAGGAACATGCCATGAACAATGAGGAACATGCCATGAACAATGAGGAACATGCCATGACCAATGAGGAACATGCCATAACCAATGAGGAACACGCTATGTTTAATGAGGAACATGCCATGACCAATGGGGAAACACGCAATGAACAACACGTCCGC
Organism: Conus ventricosus; assembly: GCA_018398815.1. Taxonomy (NCBI): domain Eukaryota; kingdom Metazoa; phylum Mollusca; class Gastropoda; order Neogastropoda; family Conidae; genus Conus; species Conus ventricosus. The sequence continues at coordinate 14,891,372 of CM031613.1, forward strand.
CTCGCGTTGGTTGTCATTCCATGCTTTTGTGCAGACTGACGAAAGGCGCGGAATAAGACTGTCCCCACTTCATATGCTCTCTGTGTGTGTGTGTTTTGTGTTGTGTGTTGTGTGTGTGTGTGTGGGGCGTGTGTGTGTGTGTGTGTGTGTGTGTGTGTAAAAAGAAAGACACACTGAGAGAAAAAGAGACAGAGAGAAGGGGAGAGAGAGAGAGAGAAAAGAGAGAGAAGAGAGGAGAGAGAGAGAGAGAGAAAAAAGAAAGAGAGAGACAGAGAGAGAGAGAGTGTTTTGTGTGGTGTTGTGCGTGTGTGTGTGTGTGTGTGTGTGTGTGTGGGGCGTGTGTGCGTGTAAAAGAAGACACACCGAGAGAAAAAGAGAGAGAGAAGAGAGAGAAAAGAGAGAGTGTGTGCGTGCGTGCGTGCGTGCGTGCGTGCATGCGGCGTGGCGCGCGCGCGCGCGTGGCGTGCGTACGTGCGTGCGTGCATGCGTGCGTTGTGTGTGTGTGTGTGTGTGTGTGTTGTGTGTGTGTGTGTGTGTGTGTGTTTTAATGATAACCACTGAAAAAAAGAGACAGAGAGAAGGGAGAGAAAAGTGGGAGGAGAGAGAGAGAGAGAGAAGAGAGAGAGAGAGTGTGGGGTGTGTGTGTGTGGTGTGTGTGTGGGGTGTGGTGTTTTGTGTGTGTGTGTGTGAAAGATAAAACCACTGAAAGAAAGAGAGGGACAACAGACAGACAGCCCAGACAGACAGCCCAAACAGAGAAAAAAAACAGACAGACACACAGACAGACAGAATTTCCCCTGTGATACAGGTCATCCGACGACAACAACAATAACATCCGGTGAAAGGTTTCCCCACCCTTACATCATCAACCTAGCAGATGGCCAATCGACCAATGAACTAACACAAGTCAGGCATGTATTTACCCTTCCGTCTCCTTCACCCTCTCCCCCTTCCCACTTCCCTCTCACTCCCCCTCACACCCCTCCCCCCCCCCCCCCCCCCCCCCCACACAACACAACCCCCACTCCCGCCCTCTTCACCTGTCCGTTTCCTTTCCTTCTTCTTCCTGGACGGCATAAGTCTCCATATTAAAAGACCAGATGCCCACCATGCCCGTGGGGTTTCTTGTTAATAGTCTTCGAAGTGAAAGGAAAAAAGGACTGTTCTTTTTTCGGGGTGAGCCGATGACTGCTACTAACACACATGGGTGAAAGCGGAAGGGAAGTCGTCGGATAAGGTGTCATTTCCCTTGACTCTGACCCGTTGCCTTTGGGGCAGTAGTCAACGTGTGTGTGTGTTTTGTGTGTGTGTGTGTGTTGTGTGTGTGTGTGTGTGTTTGTGTGGGGTGTGTGTTGGGGGCGGCGCGCGCGCCGCGCGCGCCCTCCGTGCGTGCGTGATTGCGTGTGGGGTGTTGTGTGTGTGTGTGTTGTGTGTGTGTTGTGTGTGTGTGGGGTGTGGTGTGTGCGCGCGCGCGCGCGCACGGGCGTGTTTGTGCGTGCGTAGGTGAGAGACAGACAGACAGACAGATAAAAAGACAGACTGGCAGACAGACAGACAGAGGTAAGAGACAACAATAGACAGACAGACAGACAGACAGAGATTACAGGATGTTTTACAATCATTGTGCGTATGGTACTTGAAATGGGTAATGAAGAAATCAGCTATTTTCCCAGAAAATTGTTGAACATTGCTGTATTTCATCTGTAGTTAGCTTCTCGAAACATAGTCTAGAGTCAGCAGGTGCACTATGGTATCTGTGTTGGGATGTCGGTAAATAAAGTACATCTCTTTCAATTTTACACTGATTGGGAACTGATTTACGAGCTCGAGCAGAAAAACTCTGATCTGCTGTAGGAACGCGCACGGAAGAAATATAAAGGGTAAAGAGACTGTTGCTCCTTTGTTTCTGGAGTTGTACTGAGTACGCCTGGCAGTGAAACAGCAACGAGTGGATGGAGAGAAACGTGCAGCATTTGCTTGGTGGTGGCATCTTCTGCCGGCGGCTGCGCAGTCATAAAATGCGTGTCCACGCACCCATGAGGTCGCTTCCATGGAGGTTCTGCTGTATTGCGTCCAGTGGCCATCGCACGATGGCATCTACCAGGGAGCGGTTTTATACCTTGACGTCCTTCAGTGCAATGCTCTCAGCGTGCCCACACCGTATATCAACACAGCACAGGCTTTCATATGTGGTGCAGACTTGTTCATGGCTGGTTGCTTCGGCAGTTGAGGACAGTGCTTCTCTGGGTCCGACTGAACTTTTTACTCAACAGGTTACTATGCGTACGCTTTGAGGGAAATATTCATCAGCAAGAACCACATTTACTGGTGCACCTCAAGGCACCGTTATCTCCCCTGTACTCTTTACTCTTTATACAAATGATTGTACTGGTTCTTCTGTCACTCATGTCATAAAGTACTCAGATGATTCTGCTTCAGAAGACCTGTCAGATTCAGATACCATTTATTTTCAAGAGGTGGAAACTTTTTGTACATGGTGCAAAGAGAACTGTCTAGATTTGAATGTTAGTAAGACGAAGGAGATGGTCATTGATTTTCGACGAAACCCAGCTCCTGTCCCTCACTAGTATATCGAAAACACCAAAGTGGAACGTGTAAGTGAATATAAGTATCCGTGTATTATTTTAGATGATAAGCTGAATATTAATGCAAATACTCAATTTATCTACAAAAAGTGCCAATCTGGAATGTACTGTCTTCAGAAATTTCGGTCTCTTGCTGTTAAAAAGGACATCTTAAATTTTAAAAAAAATTATGTTTTATCGTTGTTTTGTAGAACCAGTGCTGTCCTTTGGCTTTTTATGCTGGTTTGGAAATGTTAATGTGAAAAACAAAAACTTTTAAACAGAGTGGTGAATACACGTGGAAAGATTATTGGTGAAAAAAAGGACAATAGATAAAATATACGAACGTCGTGTCACACAAAAAGCTGTGAACATTGCTGCCGTTCCCGTGTTCTTTCAAAAAACTACAATGTTGTACCATCTGGACGAAGATTCCAAATTCCAAAATTCAAAACAAATAAAATTAAAAACAGTTTCGTTCCCAATTCCATCACACTCCTGAATCAAAACTGAAGTTTCGATGAAATCATATTCAGAAAGCGTGTGTGTATATTACATGTGTGTGTGTGTGTGTGGTGTGTGTGTGTGTGTGTGTGTGTGTGGTGTGTGTGTGTGTGTGTGTGGATGGGTGGATGTGATTTGTGATTTGTTAAATATAGATCCATAGTCATGCTTTTATTGCCACTCTTACTTTCTCTTTGGAGATAATAAAGTGTTCTTGACTTGACGTGACTTGACTTGACTTGAATTGACTTGACTTGACTTGGATGCTTCCGGTGTATGGTTTTTCTGCCTGAACCACATTATCCCGGAACCTTTTTCGCACTACCATCCGCAAAAATCCATGTCAACGGAGTTTTTAGTTGGATAAGGATAGCATGTTCTCACTTCCTGGTGGTTGGACCAATGTGCGCAAGTCAGCAGTTAGTTTTTGCGCTGTCCCCGAGAAGAGAGTGGTAAGACTTCGGGGAGGAGAAGAGAGTGGTAAGACTTCGGGAGGAGAAGAGAGTGGTAAGACTTCGGGAGGAGAAGAGAGTGGTAAGACTTCGGGGAGGTGGAGGAAGGGGGGGGGGGGGTAGAGGTGGATCGGGCAAAGGTAGGAATTGCAGTGGTGGAGGACAAACAAAACAAAACAAAAAATAAGAAAGAAAAAAAAATGTGGTAAGATGGATGTGCGCTCCTGCAATTAGAGACTGGAACAAAAATAATGAGTGAATACGATTTCAAATTTTTTTTTTTTTTTTGGTCTTTCTTCTTTTGATACAACATTTATGATATACGCGCTATAAGCAACATTATCTTGTGTTATTTATGATATACTTACCGAAGGTAAGGGCGTTTAAAACGAAATGAAACTGAATTTAATAGCATACTATTTAAACTTCGTCTGTGTCGTTGTTGTTTTCATATCTCCTTTCATTCATAAATATTCATACATACATCAGACAACCATGAGTCGTCAAAATCTGTCCATTTTCGAAAAAAGGAGGGGGAAGAAGAGAGAGAGAAGGGGGGGGGGGGGGGGGGACAGAGACCAAGAGACAGAAACAGAGAGAGACAGAGAGAGACAGAGACAGAGAGAGACAGAGACAGAGGCAGAAAGAGAGAGAAGAGGGGGTGGGATGGAGGCGAGCGGATGGAGAGAAAGGGAAGAAGAGAAAGGCATGTGAATCATCATCGATTTTTGACGCTATGAATCGGACTATCATGCAGTCTTGACAACGTCAGCAGAGCTGGCTTCACATACACACACACACATACACAACACACACACACACACACACACACACACACACACACACACACACACGCACGCACACACACACAACACACACACTCACACACACACACACACACACACACACGCACACACACACACACACACACACACACACACACACACGCACGCACACACACAAACACACTGACAGTCTTTCATCAGTCTCCCCCCCACACACACACACACACACACACACACACACTGACAGTCTTTCATCAGTCCCCCCCCCCCCCCCCCCCCCCCCCCACACACACACAGCCACCCACGGGAAAGGCCAACCTCACAGAAATAGCTCACTGCGGATCGTGCCTTGAATGGTGCGTGATACGACAGTTAACGAATTTGCAAACAGGCAATTCATAAAAGCCCAGCGGCCTACGGGAATTCACATTGAATGAATAATTCTCCACGCGTTGATCATCGGCAGTGCAAGGTTGCACGAGAGATTAGTTGGTGTCACTCTAGTCATGGACACGCACTACTAAAAACAAATAATTAAAAAAAAGACACGTCAGAATTAATCGAGATCTTCTGACGTCTATCGGACCACGTGGGCTGTCCGTTGGTATATAATGAGGCGGGTAACACCCGTACCTCGTCGCTGCGAGGTGGCACAGCAGCGAACGCCAAGGGAGAGGTGGCAGCTCTCCTTGAGGGACACTGATGTGAGAGGTCAGTGTCAGGCGGCGCAGTCAACCTTCCAGCCGAGGTCCTCTCCACGTCTGTAGCTTTGGTTTGGTTCCGTCGGAGTCACCGGTATCGGCGGGTCCATGGGGGCTGTCGTTGGACGGACGTGGTGGCGCCCTCCGGAGAGAGAGCTCACTCACGCCGGCTCCGCGACTAAGCAATTATAGTCGTCAGTAGGGGGCTTAGTAGGTGGTGTCCTGCGTATGTTGGATCAGAACAGGCGCCACTGAACACCACCGAAGTGACTCAGCAGCAGTGCAGTGTCTCCTCCGGTGGGTTGCCTCTTGACGATTTGACATTGACTGCTCCCTGTGGATTGCCGGTGCCAGGGCTATGGCGGGACGGGCCGGGCTGTGG
>CM031613.1:14906032-14918532 GCA_018398815.1 Conus ventricosus
CCCTGCTGCTAAATCTTAACCAGCCACTTCGCATGATGGGGAGGGGGTAAGTCTAACTAATGCACCAACAACCTCCAGCTCAACACCAGACATGGAGCATAACACAGTAGTAAACCATGTCAAGTCAGGGGATGTTCGTTAGAGTCTTCGCACTCGAAGCAGGTAAAAGATGCAATTAAATCAAAAGGATATAAAAACAAATTGAATTATCTTCACCCTTCTTCTTCATAACGTTTAACATTTTCCTTTCTTAGGAAATAAACCAACACAGCGCCCATCGATAAATACACTGCCACCACCTTTGCAAATAATAAATTCAATGGCATAATTAACACACTTTATAGCCAAATTTCAAATAACAAAATCTCCAAACACGCATCCGAACGACAAATCATGCGTACGCACCGCTCGCAAAAACATAAAAACCCGTTCTCCTTGCACACCCAACAGACGGTGGCCGAAGATTAAGGTCGGCGAATGTGACAGGGGCGGCGGAGCGAGACCAAGCAATACTAACCCTGCATCACCAGGTTCCTCTCCATCCCCAACGATACCGCATCACAAGGTGCATAAACAGGGAAAGAATTTTGGATATAATTTAGAATGGCCAAGGTTAAAGATTGAAATTAACCAGAGAGTCTCACACAATATTTCTCTTACAATTTCGAAAACAAAAGGATAATTGCGCAAAAGAGAAGAATAAGCCCGGTAACAACAACAACCAAACAAAACACCACGAAACTGATGCTTTACAGCTACCCAGTGGGTGACCCCGAAGAGGCGGGTTAACGACTCTCTCTGCCCTCTGTCCAGTCGACGGAGGACAAGAAGCGCGATGCGGAAAAAGGATGAAGTGATGTCCCTCTCCTACAGGCGACTGTCAGGATTGAAGATACCGACTGTACCTTCGAAGATCCGGTGAAGAAACCAAAGACAGGGAGCAGCGCTCCCAGAGACATCTTCCGCTCGAGTGAAGAAGCTAACCTCCCTCAGCGATGGCGGCCAACATGCCACGCCTGCGTCACAGAGTGAGCATACTTCAAACTAAAAGAATGAAGCACGTGCGACAGGTAAGAGACAAGGCGAGGGCGAATTGAGACAGCAAGTTCGAGAGAAAAGGTACAGACACCCGTGAACCATGCAGGATCGAAATAGCACGGGCAGTTGGAATTAGTGAGAGAGAGAGAGAGAATAGAAAACCGACGTGGCTGAACTACACCAAGGTGGCACACCCGCACCACAAGCCACATTAAGAGCGGATACACGAAACAGCAACCGACCAATAAATAAATGCGTAATACCGCAACCTAGATGGTCAAACGTCGTAGGCTCGGACAAACTCGTGACAAACCCCCTTTAAAAGCATCTGATTTCTTGCGCTCCAGTGCTCCCTTTGAACCTTGACGCATGTGCACATTCACAACAATGGGAAGCGACCCCCATTCTCTGTGAGCGACAGAGTACGATGAATCCAATACAAACATTCTTACAATAGAATCCACACAGGGAAAAATACATATACTACATTTATCAAAACAACTAAGCAAACCCTTCCAACCATGAAAGTAACCATCCGAAGCATTGGTGGATTCACTACCGTTAACATACTGAAGTGAAAACTTGCACTACACTGATTACAGAGACCAAAAAGGGGATATAACCCTGGTTTGAGGGGAAGTGTCCCTCTGGACTGATTTTCCATGTGATGACTACGGCAGCTGGGCTAAGCAGTCAGATCGTATTACAGGAACCCCTTGATATGACGGAAAGTGATACGCTTGACTCTGCAGTTCCCACAGCCTAACTCATGAGTCGATGACTTGACTGGCCGGATCCGGTCAGGCACTGGTAGAGGATATGATCGCTCTCAGTACAAACTTCGGCCGTACTTCTTCTTGGGCACGCCAGTGCGCGTCCAAATCTGCCTGAGAGATTTCAGAAAGGAAACTTAGGGGCATCGATAGTCTAAAGCGGGACAGCCTCTGGGTATCGACTCGCAGATTTACCTCTAACCGAAGTGTAGCGGTGACCGCGATCTAGGATGGAGGATTAAGGGGTCTCATCAGGTCGACCCACAACCTTGATGATGCCTCCCCAACCGTGGCACCCTGACCCTCAGGGGCAACCCCGCTTCAAGCGAACCCTTAGGCGTTGTCCGTTGGCAGACAGCGCAACTGCGGCAGTATGCCTACCTGTGGAGTTCACCCCTGGCCAAAGATGTCTTGTCTTACTCGCTTGAGCAGTCCGCTTGGAGCCCATATGACTGCATGGGGAATCGTGGGCTGACGGAGAACAGATTCTCTCAAGCTTTGGGGGAATGACAAGCTGCTTGGGCCACACGAATCTGCCTGAGTGAAAACCCCTAAGAGGATCCCCTTGTGGAGCTTGAAGCTCACCTTGGCGTGTCGGGCACAGGACTGAGCAGGACGACCTACAGTTGTCGCAGGCGTTGGGAATCAAGTCCCTGGCTGAAGACGGACCATGGTAGACAGGATCGGCCGGCCAGAAACCTCGTCAGAGGTCGGCTGGAGAAACAGGGACGCCAATTCCTGTTCCTGCTTCTTAGCTTTGGCGCGTGTGGTAACTCCCACACACGCTGTAGGGCAGTCTATCCGTTGACCAGGACTGGACTGCGTCCGTCAGCAAAGGTGCAGTTATTCCCTATGAGAAGGGAAAATAAATGGTCGGCTCCACCGCGATGGCCCATACTTCGCCACAGAAGTAGGGGGTGGAGATAGGGATAAGTACTGAAGGACGGTGGGGGAGGTAAAAACCAGCCTCCAACCCGACAAATCATACTAGCTGCCCGCCCGGGCCTCAGGGGAAAACCAAATCTTATCCACAAAGATCGATGATGCTCCCGAATCCCTGATGGTTGTCGACACGGAGGAACCAACAACAGAGAGAAACCACTGGGCACTCTGAATCACAGAAGCTGGGATGGAAACCCACGTTAGCCGAGGCACGAGGGACGTGTGTTAAAGGACCAGCCACGACTACCAGTGGCTTTAGGACAATCTTTTCCTCTGTGGCCAGGACCGACCACAAGAAAACACAGAGTCGGGGCGCTAAATCCGAATGAACTGCCTGCCTTTTTCACCCCGTCTAGCAGTTGTCGGCGCTTATTGCCCACTAAATCCTGTGGAGGGCTTTCCTCTCCGTATTCTGGCGATGCCCATAAAGCCATCCTGCGAGCTTCAGCAAACACCTCAGCGGTGTGCAAGCAGCCGCGAAATCCTGAGGTGCTGTCTCGGCTATCCGGAGCCTCAACTTGGGGACACAGTGTTGGTGAGCTGTTCAATGAGGATCAGATCCTTCAAGCTCCAACTTAGCAACTGAGCCAGTAACCCTAGCGTTTTGCGCAGCCTATCACCAAACTGCACGAAGGTTCGTCGTTATTTTTCTTCATGGAATGAACTTCCTCCTGTACGTCTCTGGGGTTTAAGGTGGAAACGCTACGCAGAGCCAACTGCTTGTTGCATAAGAGCTACTTCATTTAGAGTGAGAACCCACTCCCTTGCAGCACCAGATACTTTCCAGAAAAAGTGCATAAGCCTTTTGTTCCTCAGACAATTCGTATGAACAGCACTTGTCAAAAGCTCTAGAACAATCATGTCCTCATAGTCGAACTCTGAAGCTTTAACACTTTGGCCCTAACTCCAAAATCACTGCCTGTGATTAACCCCAGACTTCAGATTGCGGAGACGCGAAAATTGTTCATTCTCTGCCTAGCAATGCCTCCATCCTGTCTAGTTCTTCCTACGGGAGCTCTCTCCATATGCTGAGACTACCTGTCTGGCAGCCTCTCCCTGCGCAGAGTGCAGCTCCTTCCCTACGCTGAGCAGCTCTTCCCTACGCGATCTCCTGTCTGGCAGCCTCTTCCCTTACGAGTGCCTCCTGTCGGCAGCTTCTTCCTTACGAAGGGCCTCTGTCGGGCAGCTTCTTCCTTACGAAGGGCCTCCTGTCGGGCAGCCTCTTCTCTGCGCAGCATAGCCTCTTCCCTATGCAGAATCTCCTGTCTGTCAGTCTCCTCTCGGCGCAGAGCCTCCATCCTATCCAACTCTTCCCTACACTGAGCAGCCTCTTCCTACGAGGGCAGCCTCTTCCCTACGCTGAGCCTCCTGTCTGGCAGCCTCCTCTCGTCGCTGCTGCTCTAGAACATCAGGACAGAGGTGATGTCCTGGGAGGGATTCACCACTCCCGACACTGGAGGATGACCCGTCTGACCCGTCCCTTGGGTCTCGACTTTCCCATAAGGAAAGTCTTCTGGGGCATGCTCCTTACGAGGGAAGCCTGGAGAGGAGAAGGCTTCGGTCTCTGCGACCCAACAGAAGCCCACAGTTGCTTCGCTATGCTCTGACGCTTCCGAGCGGAAGTGCCAGTCGGGGTCTCGACAGGAAGATCCCTTAGCGAAGAGGTAGTAAAAGTACTCATGGACTATCTGCTACAGCACTGGAATAAGTAGAGTTACTGTAGTCGAAGTACTGGTACTAATAGTAGGGACTACATTTGAATCCTTCTTCTTCGACGCACGCGTCGCCATACCACCAGCACCGGACGTTGCCATGACAACAATATCCTACGGTTTTCAAATACGGGAAAGACATTCCAATTGAAAAACAAATATTTTAGGGGTGTGTGGTATATGTGTGTATGTTGTGTGTGTGTATGTGTGCGGACAAGTTCCGGCTGCTCCCACTCTGGCAACACCGCGCTCCACAGCACGAGCAACAGTGCGGTGGGGCTCACCGAAAAAAAAAAACAAAACAAAAACTATGTCCGGCTGCCCCCACTCTGGCAACACCGCGCTCCACAGCACGAGCAACAGTGCGGTGGGGCTGGCCGGAAAAAAAAAACAAAAACTGGCAGACGGAATCCGGAGAGAGGAAAAAAAAGACACTAACGTCCGATACAACCCCTGTACTCAATAAACCACCGTGAAAAAAAAAAACAAAAAGAACTGGCTAACTACAAAACAGGAATGGCAGACTGAGCGGCAACAGAAAGGCTAGACTTACGGCCGTACCTGCGTAAGGCACCCGGCGGAAGGAGGAGGTCTGGTCGCGGTCGACTCCCCTGGTCTCACCTCGACTCCCCAGTCACACCGGATGTTCCCTCAGCCACAAAAAGACTCCCTTCACGCTAGAGTCACCCAGCCAACCACCCACGAACAAACACGACAAACTGACCAAACATATACAAAAACAGACAAACCTAAACAGTACTCCGCGAAACGAGAGAGACAGGTCAGAGCCCTTCACCATCCCGGAACGAGCCCCCCCAATTGTCACGACCGAATGCCCTGAGGTCTGCTGCCCTGACAGGATCGGTCCTAGGTGGGAGTGTAAGGGAGTGACTGACCTCGCACGCCCCGCAAGAGACCACACAAAAAAGATACGATACACACCCCATTTAATTCACAGACACACACAATCGAAAAATACATATTTCAACACACGCACGCAATGCACTAATCACAATCAAACATTCCAACACACATAACATGCACATCACAATCAAGCATATCACCATACGACGTAACACATTCACAACCACAACATCTCATCACATATAACATATACACAATTATAAATAAACAATTCCAGCATCCATGCCCTTCCCACACCAGGAGTGCCTCCACAACCCTGCCCTGTCAAGTCTACTGGGAGCACCCTGTGTCCCGCACTAGTGCTCCGACCCGGGTCGTTCTTGAAGGGAGTCGCTCAAAGCCGACACCCTCGACACACAAGGCAGCAGTGAAGAGCCGCGTCGCCCGGGGGGGGGGGGGTGGTGGGGGGGGGGGGGGGGGGGGGGGGGGGGGGGGGGGGGGGGTGAAACGGGCGTTGTTAATCTGACGAGGTCATGGACAGGGATCTGGGCCGGCCAGTCTAGCCGGCGGCAATTCTACCAGTCCGTCGGTCCCGACCAGATCGTGGCTAACCAGCGCGTGGCACCATCCAGTCCCGGTACCCACCAGAATCGTGGCCTCCAACCAGCACGTGGCACCACATCCAGTCCGCGGTCCCACCAGAGCGAGGCCTCAACCATCACGTGGGCACCATCCCGTCCGCGGTCCCCCAGTCCAGAGCGTGGCCTCAACCAGCACCGTGGCACCAACCAGGTCCAGACTCCGGTTGAAGCCCTCCGGAGGGGGGGGGAAAAACTAGCTGTGGTGGGAGAGAAGAAAGGGAGTGAAGGAAGAAGGAAGGTAAGGAAGGAAGAAGAGAAGGAAGGAAGAATAGGAAGGAAGGAAGGAAAGGAAGGAAGAAGGGTTCTGGAACCCCGCCGTCAGTACAACAGTCTGACCCATGCTGCTAAAATCTTAACAGCCACTCCGCTGATGGGCGAGGGGGAAGTCTACTAAATGCACCAACAACCCAGCTCACACAGACCTGAGCATAGGCACAGTAAACCAATCAAATCGGAATGTTCAATACAGTCCATCTCACACGAAGCAGTTAAAATACTGCATTAAATTAACAGGCTATAAACCAAATATGAATCATCTTCATCCTTCTCTCACAACATTGCTTAACATTTTCCATTCTTAGAAATAACTCAACGCAGCGACCATCGCTTTATAACTGCACCGTACATTTGTCAAATAATAATTCAAAGGCATAATGTCACCTTTTATAGCCGACATTTCAAAATAACACAAATCTCCAACCACGCATCCGTACGACAAAACAAGCGTACTGCACGCTCGCAACAAAAACGCGGTCTCTTGCACACACAAACGGACGGTGGCCGAAGGATAAGAAGTCCGGCGATGTGACCGGGCGACGAGCGAGACCAGGCAAGTACCAACCCCCTGAATCACCAGGTTCTCATCCCATCCCCAACCGACTACCTTGCATCACCAGATGCAAAAACAGAGAAAGAATTTTGGAAATAATTAAGAATGGGCCCCCCAGGATTAAAGATTGAAATTAACCAGAGAAAAATGTCTCACACTATATTATCTCTACAAAATTCGAAAACAAAAGAAAATTTGTCGCAAAGAGAAGATAAGGCCGCTAACAAACAACAATACCAAAACAAACAAAACCAGAAACTGATGCTTACCACTCCCCGTGGTGACCCCGAAAGAGGCGGGTCAAACGACTCTCTCTGCCCTCTGTCCAGTTGAGAGACAGAAGCGCAGATGCGGAAAAAGAAGAAGTGATGTCCCCCCCCCTACAGGGCCGACTTTAGGAATTGAAGAAACCGACGTACCTTCGACGATAACGGTGAAGAACCAATAACGAGCAGGGCAGGCGCTCCCAAGACATCTTCCGCTCGAGTGAAGAGCTAACCTCCCTAAGCGATTGCGGCCAACATCCACGCTACGTCACAGAGTGAGCATAACTTCAAACTAAAAGAAATGAAGCACGTGGCGGACAGAGGTAAAAAGACAGGCGAGAGGCCGATAGACAGCAAGTTCGAGATAAATGTACCAGCCACCCGTGTAACCCTCCGGAAGAATAGCACGGGCATGAATTAGAGAGGAGAGAGAAGAGAGAAAACAAACCGAACAGAGCTGAATCTACAACCAAGGCAACCGCACCACAAGCCACAACTAAAGGGACGTGACACGTGACAACAACACTATAATAAACAAATGAATACTTCCGCCACCCCAGTTGGGTCAAACGTCGTGGGCCACGTGACAAACTCGTGACAGAAGGACTAGGGTCCGGTTGGGTTAGAGTTGTGGAATGGGCTAGGGTCGGTTGGGTTAGGGTTCGGGAAGGGTTAGGGTCGGTTGGGTTAGATTTGGTGAAGGTTAGGGTCAGGTTGTGGGTTCGAGTTTGGGAAGGTCTAGGGTCAGGTGGGTTAATAGTTGGGAAGTGGGCCTAGGGTCAGGTTGGGTTAGAGTTGGAAGGTAGGGTCAGTTGGGTTAGAGTTGGGAATGGGTAAGGGTCAGTTTGGGTTAAGTTTGGGAAGGTCTGGGGTCAGTGGGTTAGAGTTGGGATGGCTAGGGTCATGTTTTGGGTTAGAGTTGGGAAAGGTTAGGGACAGGTTGGGATTAGAGTTGGGAATGGCTAGGTACAGGCTGGTGTCAGTTCTGATGGGTCGGTGTCCGGGAATGGGTTTAGGGTCGGTTGGGTTAGGGTCAGGATGGGTCAGGGTCGGATGGGTTAGGGTCAGGGTTGGGTCAGGTCGTTATGTGTTAGGGTCGGGTTTGATCAGGGTCAGAATGGGTTTTGGTGGGTTGTTCAGAGTCGGGGAATGGGTTAGGGTCAGGTTGGGTTAGGGTCGGGAGGGGTTAGGGTCGGGCTGGTCAGGGTCGGGATGGGTTAGGGTCAGGTTGAGTTAGGGTCGGGTTGGTTCAGGGTCGGGATGGGTTGGGGTCAGGTTGGGTCAGGGTCGGGATGGGTTAGGGTCGGGTTGGGTCAGGGTCGGGATGGGTTAGGGTCGGGTTGGTTCAGGGTCGGGATGGGTTAGGGTCAGGTTGGGTCAGGGTGGGGATGGGTTAGGGTGGGGTTGGGTCAGGGTCGGGATGGGTTAGGGTCAGGTTGGGTTAGGGTCGGGTTGGTTCAGGGTCGGGATGGGTTAGGGTCAGGTTGGGTCAGGGTCGGGATGGGTTAGGGTCGGGTTGGGTCAGGGTCGGGATGGGTTAGGGTCGGGTTGGGTCAGGGTCGGGATGGGTGAGAGTCTGGTTGGGTCATGGTCGGGATGGGTTAGGGTCGGGTCTGGTTGGGTCAGGGTCGGATGGGTTAGGGTCGGGTTGGTTCAGGGTCGGAATGGGTTATGGTTGGGTTGGTTCAGAGTCGGGATGGGTTAGGGTCAGGTTGGGTTAGGGTCGGGATGGGTTAGGGTCGGGCTGGGTCAGGGTCGGGATGGGTTAGGGTCAGGTTGGGTTAGGGTCGGGTTGGTTCAGGGTCGGGATGGGTTAGGGTCAGGTTGGGTCAGGGTCGGGATGGGTTAGGGTCGGGTTGGGTCAGGGTCGGGATGGGTTAGGGTCGGGTTGGTTCAGGGTCGAGATGGGTTAGGGTCGGCTTGTGTCAGGGTCGGGATGGGTTAGGGTCGGGTTGGTTCAGGGTCGGGATGGGTTAGGGTCAGGTTGGGTTAGGGTCGGGATGGGTTAGGGTCGGGCTGGGTCAGGGTCAGGATGGGTTTAGGGTCAGGTTGGGTTAGGGTCGGGTTGGTTTTCAGGGTCGGGATGGGTTAGGGTCAGGTTGGGTCAGGGTCGGGATGGGTTAGGGTCGGGTTGGGTCAGGGTCGAGATGGGTTAGGGTCGGGTTGGGTCAGGGTCGGGTTGGGTCAGGGTCGGGATGGGTTAGAGTCTGGTTGGGTCAGAGTCGGGATGGGTTAGGATCTGGTCGGGTTGGGTCAGGGTCGGGATGGGTTAGGGTCGGGTCGGGTTGGGTCAGGGTCGGGATGGGTTTGGGTCTGGTTGGGTCAGGGTCGGGATGGGTTAGGGTCAGGTTGGGTTAGAGTCAGTCACACATTCTACAACCGGAAGGTATTCAATTTTTCTTATCGAAGCTCTGATTGGTGATGCATACACACGTCGCCGAGAGATGCAGGGAGGGGGTGGTGGGGGTGGTGGTGGACAACGACGACGAAGAACAGAAATGAATAGACACGAAGAATGAAAAAAAAGTATAGGATACACAGATGAGGAAATAACCGGAACACACTACATACCAATACCACGCGCACGCGGGGCCACACACACACACACACACACACACACACACACACACACGCACCCCCTACCCCACCCCCACCCCCCACCCCCGACACACACACACACACACACACACACACACACACACACACACACACACACACACACACACGCACGCACCTCCTACCCCCACCCCCACCCCCCACCCCCGACACACACACACACACACACACACACACACACACACACACACACACGCACGCACGCACGCACGCACGCACGCACGCACGCACGCGCGCGCACGCAGGCACGCACGCACACACACACACACACACACACACACACACACACACACACACACACACACACACACACACACACACACACACACTCAAAAGAAGTATCCGATTGTGCAACGTGCAACATACACCTCTGTTTTGACAAAACTCCGCGTCGCAAATCCGCGTGGGAAAAGATGAAGTAGGAAGTAGGCAGCGACGGAAAGGGAGACAAATGAGTTTACACAACACTCCAGCGCATTGCATCGATAAGATCTTTCATTACTCAGTTTAAATGGTATGCTCCATGAGAGAGAGAGAGAGAGAGAGAGAGAGAGAGAGAGAGAGAGAGAGAGAGAGAGAAAACAAGCGTGCGTGTGCCTCCTACCCCTTCCCCGCTCCCGTCCCTCACCACCACCTTAATCCCCACCTTCCTGCCTCCACACAGACCAGACGCACACTCACAGTCGTTCCTCACCACCACCTTAATCCCCACCTTCCTGCCTCCACACAGACCAGACGCACACTCACAGTCGTTCCTCACCCCCACCTTAATCCCCACCTCCTGCCTCCACACAGACCAACGCACACTCACAGTCGTTCCTCACCACCACCTTAATCCCCACCTTCCTGCCTCCACACACACCAGACGCACACCACAGTCGTTCCTCCCCCACCATCTTAATCCCAAACCCTTCCTGCCTCCACCAGACCAACGCACACCACCAGTCGTTCCTCACACCACCTTAATCCCCACCTTCCTGCCTCCACACACACCAACGCACACTCACATTTAAAAATGAAGTGCATGTTTTTGTTGTTGTGTTGCTGCTGTTGTTGTTGTTGCTGCTGCTGTTGTTGTTGTTGCTGTTTTTTCTTGTTGTTGCTGCTGTTGTTGTTGTTGCGCTGCTGCTTTTGTTGTTGTGCTGTTGTTGTTGCTGCTGCTGTTGTTGTTGTTGTTGCTGTTGTTGTTGTTGTTGTTGTTGCTGCTGTTGTTGTTGTTGCTGTTGTTGTTGCTGCTGCTTTTGTTGTTGCTGTTTTGTTGTTGCTGCTGCTGTTGTTGCTGCTGTTGTGTTGTTGCTGCATCATGCTGTTGTGTTATTGTTGCTGTTGTTGTTGTTGTGGCTGTTGTTGTTGTTGTTGTTTTTGGGTTTTTGGGTTTTTTGATGTATCATCTCGTGCCACTCAATGGCACCCCGCTCATTTTGGCTTCCCTGGTTTGCCCGGTTAATACCCCGGCACAGCAACACCGGAGCGGGTCGACCCGTCCCCCACACACCACACACACACACCACACACAACCACACACACACACACACACACACACACACTCACCACCACACTCACACGCACACACACACACACACACACACACACACACACACACACACACACACACCTCACACACACCACACACACACACTCACACACACACCCACACCACACACACACACACACACACCACCACACACCCCACCACACACACACACACACACCACACACACACACCACCACACACACACACACACACCACACACACACACACACACACACACACCCACACAAACCACACATAAACACCCCACACACACACACACACACACACACACACACACCCCACACACACACACACACTCACACCACACAACACACACACACACACACACACACACACAACACACACATATCGAACATAAGCATCTGCCACGATTGTCACTTATATCACAGCTTTGCATCAACTGTTTTTTTGAATGGATACTGTCAAGGATACATTGGGTAGTGACCATCTTCCCGTTGTTATCAGTTAAATGGACAAACCAGTAAGTCAGGATTCAGTAAAAGATAAATCCCAAAATATAATTACAGAAAATGCGGATTGGGACAAATTGAAAGATTGTTGTCAATGCATAAAAATTGAAGAACTTCAGTCGAAATTTTGATAGTGTTTATTGCAAATTTACTGAGAAAATTTGTACGCTGCTGATTCTTCAATACCGAAGTGCAATCAAATGAAAGATAATAAATATTCAGAAATTTTTGGGTGGAACGATGCTTGCGCAGAGGCTAAACAATTGAAAAAGAGGCCTTTAATGGTATCTCAAAGACAAAAGAAGGAAGAAAAACACAAAAATATGAAGAAGGCAAAAAATACATAGCAATAGAGTAAAGAACAGGCCAAACGGCAGTATTGGTCTAGTTTTGTAAAAACGAAGTTTCTGATCATGCAATCTTCAGAAGGTTTGGAAAAAAGTGAAGGATATGAAAAATGGAGTATGCCTACCAGAATATCCAGTACATATAATCAATGGAAGAAATTTCCTTCTAACTCAAAAAAGGCCGAAGCTTTCTCAGAATGTTTGCAATGACGAGTTGCAAAGAGGGCTTGTCAGAAAAGGACAGAGTTTTTCGAGAGAAAGAATCTTCCAGTGAAATATACAATGATCCAATAGAAGATAACCAGCCTTTTTATCAATGCCCCAATCCCCTTTAAAAAGAAAGAAAGATGTCATTTTCTCCAGTGGAAAAAAAAGAACTTCAGTAGGCCCTGATGGAATATCAATGAATTAATCAACATTTACCTGCTGTTTTGTTAACTTTCTTCC
>CM031613.1:14923532-14928532 GCA_018398815.1 Conus ventricosus
GAGTTTGTACAGGGGAACAACGTTTGCAGGTCAAGACATTCGGAGACTGGAGAATCCAAGACAGGCATTCTTTGCTTCATCTGTGGAGCACATTATTTTTATCAATAAAGGTTTTAATGAGGTCTTACATAATTAGACTTAAGTTACGGTTCGGATTAGGGTTCGCGTTTGGATTTGGTCCAGGGTCTGGTGAAAGGTTAGGGTTAGGGTCAGAGACTGGCATTCAGGAAGTCACAGAGCTGTTTGAAACGTCATCCACTTTTAAGGAACCGCTTCGAACATTGATCAATGTTGCAGAATTGTTTGGAAGTCTGGCGTTGAAAAGCTGTTTGGAACTTCATCTAATGTTACGGGATCGTTTGGAACGTCATCCAGTGTTAGACAGCTGTGTGGAACTTTTACCCAACGTTACAGAATTATCCAGAAAGTCATTCGATGTTGCAGGATTGTTTAGAACTCAGTCAAGTGTTAACGGATGTTTGGAATTTTATCTAGTGTTACAGTATCACTGAGAACTTTATCCAATGTTACGTAGCTGTTCAGAACTTTATCCAGTGTTACAGAATTGTCTGGAACTTTGCGAGACGTTGCAGGGTTGTTTGGATCCGGATCCAGTGTTACAGAGTTGTTCGAAACTTTGTCCACTGTTACAAGATCGTTTAGAACTTCAGACAGTCTTAAACACCTGCTTGGAACTTTACTCAGCGTTACAGAATTGTTCCTAACTTTATGCAGATGTCGCAGGATTGTTTAGAACTTAATCCGCGTTACAGAGGTGTCTACAACTTTATCTAGCGTAACAGCCTTGTCTGCAATATCGTCTAGTGTAACAGAGGGTTTTTCTTTTTAACTCTTATCCCGCGTTTTGGAACTGTTTGGGATCGTTGTTTTTTTCCTGGACGTTCTTCCATTTCAGAATCCCCTATGTTCAGAAGAGACGGAATGCCCGAGGGAAAACTAGGCCGCGCACACACAGGGTTGACGTCCCTCTGTGGGACGCTGGTGACGTGTTACTCCACGGTGATCGAGGATTCTGAGCTGTCCGGTTTGAGGTTCTGCTCCACTTGGGCTCTGATCTGCGCAGTGGAAACAATGGACAGCAGAGTGAATTATTGCACAGTACAAACAATGGGTCGCACAGTGGATTATTGCACAGTGGAAACGGTGGGCAGTACAGTTGATTATTGCACACCAGAAACAATGGGTAGCACAGCAGATTATTACACAGTACAAACAATGGGTAGCACAGCAGATTATTGCACAGCAGAAACAATGGGTAGCACAGCAGATTATTGCACAGTACAAACAATGGGTAGCACAGCAGATTATTGCGCAGTACAAACAATGGGTAGCACAGCAGATTATTGCACAGTACAAACAATGGGTAGCACAGCAGATTATTGCGCAGTACAAACAATGGGTAGCACAGCAGATTATTGCACAGTACAAACAATTGGTAGCACAGCAGATTATTGCGCAGTACAAACAATGGGTAGCACAGCAGAATATTGCACAGTACAAACAATGGGTAGCACAGCAGATTATTGCACAGTACAAACAATGGGTAGCACAGCAGATTATTGCACAGTACAAACAATGGGCAGCACAGCAGATTATTGCACAGTGGAAATAATGGACAGCACAGTGGATTGTTCTGCAGTAGACACGATGGGTAGTACTGTGGATTATTGCACAGTGAAATAACAGACCACACAGTGGATCGTTGCACAGTAAAACAATGGACAGCACAGTGGATAATTGCACAGTAAGCAGTGCTGTGGGTCATTGCACAGTAGAAACAATGGGCAGTACTGTGAATAACTGCACTGTAGAAACAATGGGTAGTACTGTGGATTCTTGCACAGTGGAAAAAATGGACAGGACAGTGGATTATTGCACAGAGGAAACAATGGATAGTACGGTGGATTATTGCAAAGTGGAAACAGTGGATTATTGCAAAGTGGAAACAATGGATAGTACAGTGGAATTTTGCTCAGTGGAAACAATGCACAGTACAGTGGAATTTTGCACACTGGAACAATGTATATTACAGGAGATTACTGCACGGTGGAAACAATGAACAGTGCAGTAGATTTCTACATACTGCAGACAACAATTTATTGCACGCTATAAACAATGGATTATTGCACAGTCTAAGCAATGTACAGTACAGTGGATTGTTGCACAGTGTAAGCATTGTACAGTGCGGTGGATTATTGCACGGTGTCACGGATTATTGTATTGTGTAGAATAAGGATTATTGCACAACATAATGAGCCAGTTATTGCACTGGTGTAAACAATGAATTAGTGTACAGAATAAGCAACAGATGATCGCATAGTGTAAGTCATGGATTACTTCACATTGCGAACCACAGATTGTTGCACACAGCACGGTAAACAACGAGTTATTGCACAATTAGCTCAGTGAAGAGAATGGATTGCTGCCCTATATAAACAATGGATTGAATCTCGGTGTGAACACTGGATTATCGCACAGTGCAAACAATGGATTATCGCACCGTGTGACCACTTCCCGGTTTCCTTTAGACTTGTTCTTCCTCCCCTCGCCACTCACGTCTTACAGCTCCAGCGTAAGGTCTGCTGTATTCACGAGTCACAGCAGTCCTTTCAATAGAAAACCGTAACACTCTCCACGCCTGGAGTGCATGATTTATCATAGACCCTAACCCTCATCCTAACCTAACCTTAATCCTGATCCAATCCTAACCCTTATGGCTTAAAACCTTCTTTTTTTAAAAAATCTACACCGATCAATTATGCTGGAGTTGAAGGAGGGGGGTGCGCGGGGTGGGTGGGTGGGCAGGAGTGGAGTTATCTTATCCGTTCTCTATCGATAAAAGAAATAAGGTGGACTGAGTTATCTTTTCTTCTCGCTGTCGATAAACGAAAGGTAGGTAGAGTTATCTTTTGTTTTCTCCATCGATAAAGGAAGGAAGATGCGCGGAGTTATCTTTTCCTTTCTCTGTCGATAAAGAAGGTGTGTGACGTCGGTGAAAGGCTGCAGACTGCTAGACCTGCCGTGCACCTCACCTCGCCGTCACCCCTCTTCTTCCTCCTACCTCTGAGCTCCACCCCCCCCCCCCACCCCCCCACCCCCTCTTTTTTCCCCTCCCCTCCTCAGTAAGCTCAATTCCGATGGCTCTTGCTACCAATCAATTACTCACTTTGGTGCGCGGGGGAGCAAAATAATGGCTGAATACGAAAAAATAGCGTATTTCTCTTTGGTTCCGACTACAGACAATGTATACACTGATCGTTCCAAACATAAAGTGGATTTTAAAAGGAACACTGATGAGGTAAGAACTAGGCGTGAAATATTTCATCTCTGTTGTTCATCTCCGTCGCTTTTATGTATAGATTGTCACGTGTATGTCTCGCCAAGTGATTCGCCGGATTCTCTACGCTTCCTTTTGGTTGGAAAGGAAAGCTGGCGGAATTCGCCTGTCGTCTTACCTCTCGCCACCCCAGCCCGTCTCAGCACGATGCTCGCGTAGGACAGCGGACCGGCTGCTCCTCACACCCCCACCCCGATCCCCTGGACCTCTCCTCCGCCGTGCTTCTCACTCTAACCTTCCCTCCTTCCACCCTCACCCCTCCCTTTTCTACCCCATTCCAGCCCCCTCCTTCCATAATAACCGCCCGCCCGCTTTCCCTCTCTCTCTCTCTCTCTCTCTCTTTCTCACCTCCTCCAAGCTCAGCGGTCTGAGCGAGAAAGACGTTTCGGAGGTCCTGCTGCCGTTGACTTGCACATCGCTGTCGTCCAGTCCATCCCAGTGCTCGATCTGAGGGGGCACGACCACCACGCGCTTGGCGCGGGGCTCTCGGGGCGGCAGGGCGTCGGCGGTCTGCTGGCCCATCTGGCCCATGGACATCGACAGGCGGCGAGCCTTGATCCACCGGTTGTACTCCCCGATGGAGTGCAGGCAGTGCAGGCGGTTGATGTAGTGCTCGATCTCCGCCAGGAAGGTGGCGATCTGCCACCACAACGGAGTCAGAGGAGGAATTCACTCTGTCAAAGGGCTGGTAAAGGGTGTGGTGGTGAAATGTACTTCCATCCCGGTAGGGACGATCTCACCACCACCACCACCACCACCACCACAAAACAACAACAACAACAACAACAAACAACAACAAAGCAAAAGAAGAAAAACAAAGATGCCGAGTTGTGCTCAGAATCAACGTCTTTGTTGGGTTAAAAAGTCGGTGAAAATGATTCTCCTTTCTTTGTTCGGGTTAAAAAAAAAGTCGGTGAAAATGATTTCCTTTCTTTGTCGGGTTAAAACAAAGTCGGTGAAAATGATTCTCCTTTCTTTGTTCGGGTTTTTAAAAAAAGTCGGTGAAAATGATTCTCCTTTCTTTGTTCGGGTTAAAAAGTCGTGAAAATTATTCTCATTTCTTTGTTCGGGTTAAAAAGTCGATGAAAATGATTCTTCTTTGTTCAGGTTAAATGTCGGTGAAAATGACTCCTTTCTTTGTTCGGGTTTAAAAAAAAAAAAGTCGGTGAAAATGATTCTCATTTCTTTGTTTGGGTTAAAAAGTCGGTGAAAATGATTCTCCTTTCTTTGTTCGGTTAAAAAGTCGGTGAAAACGATTCTCCTTTCTTTGTTTGGTTAAAAAGTCTGTGAACATGATTCCCCTTTCTTTGTTCGGTTAAAAAGTCGGTGAAAAATGATTCTACTTTCTTTGTTCGGTTAAAAAGTCGGTGAAAACGATTCTCCTTTCTTTGTTCGGTTAAAAAGTCGGTGAAAATGATCCTCCTTTCTTTGTTCGGTTAAAAAGTCGGTGAAAAGGATTCTCATTTCTTTGTTCGGTTAAAAAGTCGGTGAAAACGGTTCTCCTTTCTTTGTTCCGTTAAAAAGTCGGTGAAAATGATTCTCCTTTCTTTGTTCGGGTTAAAAAAAAAGTCGGTGAAAATGATTCTCCTTTCTTTGTTCGTGTTAAAAAGTCGGTGAAAAGGATTCTCCTTTCTTTGTTCGG
>CM031613.1:14933532-14938532 GCA_018398815.1 Conus ventricosus
AGAGGCGCTTTACAAGATTCACTGTATGACTGAGAGGCACGCCTCTTTGGGGCGCTTTACAAGATTCACTGTATGACTGAGAGGCAAGCCTCCTTGGGGCGCTTTACAAGATTCACTGTATGACTGAGAGGCAAGCCTCCTAGAGGCGCTTTACAAGATTCACTGTATGACTGAGAGGCAAGCCTCCTAGAGGCGCTTTACAAGATTTACTGTATGACTGAGAGGCAAGCCTCCTAGAGGCGCTTTACAAGATTCACTGTATGACTGAGAGGCACGCCTCCTAGAGGCGCTTTACAAGATTCACTGTATGACTGAGAGGCAAGCCTCCTAGAGGCGCTTTACAAGATTCACTGTATGACCGAGAGGCACGCCTCCTTGGGGCGCTTTACAAGATTCACTGTATGACTGAGAGGCACGCCTCCTTGGGGCGCTTACAAGATTCACTGTATGACTGAGAGGCAAGCCTCCTAGAGGCGCTTTACAAGATTCACTGTATGACTGAGAGGCAAGCCTCCTTGGGGCCTTTACAAGATTCACTGTATGACTGAGAGGCAAGCCTCCTAGTGGCGCTTTACAAGATTCACTGTATGACTGAGAGGCAAGCCTCCTTGGGGCGCTTTACAAGATTCACTGTATGACTGAGAGGCAAGCCTCCTAGAGGCGCTTTACAAGATTCACTGTATGACTGAGGGGCAAGCCTCCTAGAGGCGCTTTACAAGATTTACTGTATGACTGAGAGGCAAGCCTCATAGAGGCGCTTTACAAGATTCACTGTATGACTGAGAGGCAAGCCTCCTAGAGGCGCTTTACAAGATTCACTGTATGACTGAGAGGCAAGCCTCCTAGAGGCGCTTTACAAGATTCACTGTATGACTGAGAGGCACGCCTCCTTGGGCGCTTTACAAGATTTACTGTATGACTGAGAGGCACGCCTCCTTGGGGCGCTTTACAAGATTCACTGTATGACTGAGAGGCAAGCCTCCTAGAGGCGCTTTACAAGATTCACTGTATGACTGAGAGGCAAGCCTCCTAGAGGCGCTATACAAGATTCACTGTGTGACTGAGAGGCACGCCTCCTAGAGGTGCTTTACAAGATTCACTGTATGACTGAGAGGCAAGCCTCCTAGAGGCGCTTTACAAGATTCACTGTATGACTGAGAGGCACGCCTCTTAGAGGCGCTTTATAAGATTCACTGTATGACTGAGAGGCAAGCCTCCTAGAGGCGCTTTACAAGATTCACTGTATGACTGAGAGGCAAGCCTCCTAGAGGCGCTTTACAAGATTCACTGTATGACTGAGAGGCACGCCTCCTTGGGGTGCTTTACAAGATTCACTGTATGACTGAGAGGCAAGCCTCCTAGAGGCGCTTTACAAGATTCACTGTATGACTGAGAGGCAAGCCTCCTAGAGGCGCTTTACAAGATTTACGGTATGACTGAGAGGCAAGCCTCCTAGAGGCGCTCTACAAGATTCACTGTATGACTGAGAGGCAAGCCTCCTAGAGGCGCTTTACAAGATTCACTGTATGACTGAGAGGCAAGCCTCCTAGAGGCGCTTTACAAGATTCACTGTATGACTGAGAGGCACGCCTCCTAGAGGCGCTTTACAAGATTCACTGTATGACTGAGAGGCATGCCTCCTTGGGCCGCTTTACAAGATTTACTGTATGACTGAGAGGCACGCCTCCTTGGGGCGCTTTATATGATTCACTGTATGACTGAGAGGCAAGCCTCCTAGAGGCGCTTTAAAAGATTCACTGTATGACTGAGAGGCACGCCTCCTTGGGGCGCTTTACAAGATTCACTGTATGACTGAGAGGCAAGCCTCCTAGAGGCGCTTTACAAGATTCATTGTAGGACTGAGAGGCACGCCTCCTTGGGGCGCTTTACAAGATTCACTGTATGACTGAGAGGCAAGCCTCCTAGTGGCGCTTTACAAGATTCACTGTATGACTGAGAGGCAAGCCTCCTAGAGGCGCTTTACAAGATTCACTGTATGACTGAGAGGCACGCCTCCCTGGGGCGCTTTACAAGATTCACTGTATGACTGAGAGGCATGCCTCCTTGGGGCGCTTTACAAGATTCACTGTATGACTGAGAGGCACGCCTCCTTGGGGCGCTTTACAAGGTTCACTGTATGACTGAGAGGCAAGCCTCCTAGAGGCGCTTTACAAGATTCACTGTATGACTGAGAGGCAAGCCTCCTAGAGGCGCTTTACAAGATTCACTGTATGACTGAGAGGCAAGCCTCCTAGAGGCGCTTTACAAGATTCACTGTATGACTGAGAGGCACGCCTCCTTGGGGCGCATTACAAGATTCACTGTGTGACTGAGAGGCAAGCCTCCTAGAGGCGCTTTACAAGATTCACTGTATGACTGAGAGGCACGCCTCCTTGGGGCGCTTTACAAGATTCACTGTATGACTGAGAGGCAAGCCTCCTAGAGGCGCTTTACAAGATTCACTGTATGACTGAGAGGCAAGCCTCCTAGAGGCGCTTTACAAGATTCACTGTATGACTGAGAGGCAAGCCTCCTAGAGGCGCTTTGCAAGATTCACTGTATGACTGAGAGGCAAGCCTCCTAGAGGCGCTTTGCAAGATTCACTGTATGACTGAGAGGCAAGCCTCCTAGAGGCGCTTTACAAGATTCACTGTATGACTGAGAAGCAAGCCTCCTTGGGGCGCTTTACAAGATTTACTGTATGACTGAGAGGCAAGCCTCCTAGAGGCGCTTTAACAAGATTCACTGTATGACTGAGAGGCAAGCCTCCTAGAGGCGCTTTACAAGATTCACTGTATGACTGAGAGGCAAGCCTCCTAGAGGCGCTTTACAAGATTCACTGTATGACTGAGAGGCACGCCTCCTAGAGGCGCTTTACAAAATTCACTGTATGACTGAGAGGCACGCCTCCTAGAGGTGCTTTACAAGATTCACTGTATGACTGAGAGGCACGCCTCCTTGGGGCGCTTTACAAGGTTCACTGTATGACTGAGAGGCAAGCCTCCTAGAGGCGCTTTACAAGATTCACTGTATGACTGAGAGGCAAGCCT
This sequence comes from Conus ventricosus, assembly GCA_018398815.1. Taxonomy (NCBI): domain Eukaryota; kingdom Metazoa; phylum Mollusca; class Gastropoda; order Neogastropoda; family Conidae; genus Conus; species Conus ventricosus. The sequence continues at coordinate 14,936,583 of CM031613.1, forward strand.
CCTAGAGGCACTTTACAAGATTCACTGTATGACTGAGAGGCAAGCCTCCTAGAGGCGCTTTACAAGATTCACTGTATGACTGAGAGGCACGCCTCCTTGGGGCGCTTTACAAGATTCACTCTGTGACTGAGAGGCAGCCTCCTAGAGGCGCTTTAACAAGATTCACTGTATGACTGAGAGGCACGCCTCCTTGGGGCGCTTTACAAGATTTACTGTATGACTGAGAGGCAAGCCTCCTAGAGGCGCTTTACAAGATTCACTGTATGACTGAGAGGCAAGCCTCCTAGAGGCGCTTTACAAGATTCACTGTATGACTGAGAGGCAAGCCTCCTAGAGGCGCTTTACAAGATTCACTGTATGACTGAGAGGCAAGCCTCCTAGAGGCGCTTTGCAAGATTCACTGTATGACTGAGAGGCAAGCCTCCTAGAGGCGCTTTACAAGATTCACTGTATGACTGAGAAGCAAGCCTCCTTGGGGCGCTTTACAAGATTTACTGTATGACTGAGAGGCAAGTCTCCTAGAGGCGCTTTACAAGATTCACTGTATGACTGAGAGGCAAGCCTCCTAGAGGCGCTTTACAAGATTCACTGTATGACTGAGAGGCAAGCCTCCTAGAGGCGCTTTACAAGATTCACTGTATGACTGAGAGGCACGCCTCCTAGAGCCGCTTTACAAAATTCACTGTATGACTGAGAGGCACGCCTCCTAGAGGTGCTTTACAAGATTCACTGTATGACTGAGAGGCACGCCTCCTTGGGCGCTTTACAAGATTCACTGTATGACTGAGAGGCAAGCCTCCTAGAGGCGCTTTACAAGATTCACTGTATGACTGAGAGGCACGCCTCCTTGGGCGCTTTACAAGATTCACTGTATGACGAGAGGCACGCCTCCTTGGGGCGCTTTACAAGATTCACTGTATGACTGAGAGGCAAGCCTCCTAGAGGCGCTTTACAAGATTTACTGTATGCCTGAGAGGCACGCCTCCTGGAGGCACTTTACAAGATTTACTGTATGACTGAGAGACAAGCCTCCTTGAAAAGCTTTACAAGATTTACTGTATGACTGAGAGACAGAGGTCTTTTATTACAGTGACTCGTATGATTTATAACAATAGTGACATATTCCGTCTTTCTTTCCCACCGTCTTCCCATAGGCAGTGGGCATGAAAGGTGACATAGACTGCAGCTTTACTGACAACCGGCCATAAGACCTTTCCTTGTTGGCTGCGATCAGGGAAAGCTGTGTGTTGACGTTTTTCATGTTCGCTGTGTCTGAAGCAGACTCACTTGTCGTGCCTTGCCGTTTTCTATCGTATAATAACTGAAAGTTACTTTATACCTTGCTATGTGTGTATGTGTGTGCGTGCGTGCGTGCGTACGTGTTGCGTGGGTGCGTGTGTGCGTGCGTGGGTGCGTGCATGTGTGCGTGTGTACTTTTTGCTCTGGAAGAAATGTGTTTTCAGTCTGTTTGATTGCAGAGAGATATTCTGAGTTTCTGAGAGACAGAGGTAATTTGTTCCATACTGTCGGAGTCTGGAAAGAGAAAAATTACTGAAAACTTTTTGTAAGAGGGCGGGGGAGGAGGAGAGGGGGGAAATTAAAAGAACATCTGTCAACTAACTGGATTTTCGTTTTCTTTTCTTTTTTTAAAAAATAAATTCATCCCTCCCTCCCTCCCTCCTTTCTTTCCTCACCTGCAGCTGGTGGATGCCCTCCTTGACGTGGAAGATGTTGGAGAACAGCATGAAGTTCTCCGTCTCCATCTGCACGAAGGTGTTGACGATGACGTGCACGTTGGGCTCGTCCAGGTCCTGCTCGATCGTCCGCATCAGGTCTCTGAGCATGGAGGCCTCTCGCTCTGTGTTGGACAACTGGCGCCGACTCTGTCTGCGTCGCTCACGTCCTTCGTCCTGCCGGAACTGTAATGGCACAGCAAACAGCATCATTCTT
>CM031613.1:14943532-14998532 GCA_018398815.1 Conus ventricosus
TGAGAAAACGGGAACCGCCCAGTCAAAGCATCGCTCACTCCTAAACATACCGCCCAGTCAAAGCATCGCTCACTCCTAAACATACCGCCCAGTCAAAGCATCGCTCACTCCTAAACATACCGCCCAGTCAAAGCATCGTTCACTTCTAAACATACCGCCCAGTCAAAGCATCGCTCACTCCTAAACATAAGACTGTTTTACAGCGTTGCTCAAAATGCTTGGCCACTACCGCAGATGCCTGTCTTTCTCGGGCCTGGTTGGTATTCAGATATTATGCAAGGAAGCATGGAGTACGGCTCTGGTATATACTCTCAGGCCTGAAGGTAATTCGGTAACATCATGTTCATCATCCTCATCCTCATCTGTCATCATTTTAAAATGATGTGACCTTTTAATGCCCTGCTTTCGTGGTGGCCTTTCTTTTTCTTTTTTCTATCATTTTCTTTCTTTGTAAGCTACTCTCCAAGTCCACCCCCCTCATCGTTCTTATCGGCAAGTCCATAGGGCCTGTCACTGAATGCACCAAGAGGCCCCCCTTTCAGGGAGGGTCGCTCAGTTACGCTGGCTACACGATACAGCAATCATTGTCGTCAGGAGGCCCCCCTTTCAGGGAGGGCCGCTCAGTTACGCTGGCTACACGATACAGCAATCATTGTCGTCAGGAGGGAAAGATGAAAAGTAGGAGAAGATAGGGTGCTTTTTAGGTGTCGTCATGCGTATGATGAATCATCACAACAGGCCCTTCAGGACAAGCCCGAAATGACTCGGCAGCAGTGCAGTGTCTCCACTGGTGGGTTGCCTCATGCCTGCGACAGGATAAACCGGGGCCTGGCTAACACAGGCAAAGGCGGGATGAGCGGCGTGAGAGTGGTTGCCTCGGATGGCACGGAAACGACAGGGGGGGGAAATGATAAAGCCCACACCAAACCCCAAAGAAAAACAAAACCCGAAACAAAGAAGCAAGCAAACGAACAAACAAAACAGTAGAGCAGTGACAATCATGACTGCAAAAAATAAGGCTGGAAAATACAAAATCCTTTCCCCCTCCTCCCACACTCCCTCTCCCCTGCTTCCTTCTCATCTCTTTCTTCTTTTTGTTTTGTTTTTCTCCCCCCCCCCCTCCCTCCCACCCAACCCTTCTTTTGTTCTTCCTCCTCTCCCTCCTCTGTCTCTCTCTCTCTCTTCTACCTCTTTCTTTCTCGCTGCCCTCCCCATTCCTTGTTTTTCTCTCCTTCCCCCCTCCCCCCCCCCTCTTCTCTCTCTCCTGCCCTACATCTACCCCACCCCTTCCCCGGTTCCTCGCTCTCCTTTTAGCTCTCTCTTTTCTCTCTCTCTCTCTCTCTCTCTCTCTCTCTCTCTCTCTCTCTCTCTCTCTCCCGGCCCTCGCTCCCCTCCGATTTTGACCGAGTAGATGTGCACATCTTAATTATGGCGGTCTCAATCCTGCAAGCCACCTAACTGCAGGCGTTACCATGATTCAACACATCCTGCATAGCCTCCCCTCGCCTTCCCATCCCCACCCCCACCCCTCCTCCACCCACTCGCTCCCCAGCCCTCTCCCCTTCCCTCCTCCTCCGTCGCCACCTCCTCTCTCCATCTTCCTCCCTCCCCCCCCCCCCCCCCCCCCCACCCCCCCCCCCCCCTCTCCATCCCCCCTTGCGCCGCCACCTCCATTTCCAGCCCGCTGTTGCAGCCAGCTCTGTCCTTCACCTTGACGCGGGTCATTTCAATGGCGGTTTGAACCGTGCGAGCTTCTCCTGGTGCGTGTCCATGGCGTTGATGTAGTCCAGGGACCCGTGCCTTGTTCTTGGCGTCCCCCCTCTGGTACTGTGTACAGGCCCCCCACGGCGGCATCTTTCTCCGTGTCTGTCGTCTCTGATTCCAGGGTCTGGAACCTGCGTGAGAGACAGGTAGGAAGCAGAGGGGAGGGCAGAGAGTGGAAATTTCAGGATGTGCTGGAACACCATCTCTACGCCACGTAGCATCTAACTCCTGAGTTTGGAGACTGACAGGGTGGGTGAGTGGGTGGGTGGAGAGGGGAGAGGAGAGAGAGACAGAGACAGGAGTGACAGAGACAGAGACATAGAGACAGAGAGAGAGAGGCTGAGTTATGCTGTAAAGCCATTTTTGTTCTTTCCACATCTCTGCTATTTCCCAAACTAATTCTAGGGTTTGGAGGTTAACGGTGAGGGGGTGGGGAGAAGAGAGAGGAGAGAGAGAGAGGAGAGAGAAGAGAGAAGAGAGAGAGAGAGAGAGAGAGAGAGGTGGAGGAAAGAAGGAGAATGGGGGAGAGGGAAGTGGAACAGGGGAAAAAAATCTGTTAGAAGCTGTTCTCAGGACTTTATGACAATGTTCAGAATCTGCTAAATGGGGAAAAAAAATAATATTACATTAATACGAATTCAAACTCGTTCATGTTCATTTGCGATTCAGGATTTATGTATATGTCACTGCTATTATCTCGGCAGAGCCTGCGTAGTCACAGGTAAGATACTCTGTTGGTGGAAGAAGCATTTACGAAATAAAGCAAGGGAAGATTATCCATATTCGGAGAGAGGCGTCCGAATTCTTCGTTGAGCTTCCTTCCGTCTAAAGATTATCTTCTCTTACCTGTTACCATATGGCCACACGCTCCAGTTAGGATTTTGCTCTAAAACACTATATAATCCTTGTAAGGGTTTTGAGGCCTACCTTAAATTTGAGCCAGCATTTAATGTTAAAATGATCATTAATCAAAAGAACAACTCCCCACCAGTTATTTCCCTTGTTTAGGGGGATCTTCACAGATGAAATAGCATTCTTCAAATACATGGTCTTCCCCATAGCTGACACACATTTCAGGCCTTTGCACTCACCCGTCACCCTTTCTTTGCGCCAGCCCCCCCAGCACAGAATAACCCCATTCCTTTGATTTTAATCTGTCTGCTTGGAACCACCGGGCTTGTACCTTGATGGCCATATGAAAGGAAATGAGGAGAACCAACTTTCGGACACAATAAAAATTCTCTATACGATTCAATTGCGACAGTCTATAAATACTCGGCTCCTTAAGCAAGGCCTTGGCGCACTCATTATTGGTGTGCAGCCTGTAAGTACTGCCATTGTCTTACCTGAGAGCCTCCTCTGCCGTGACGTCGGAAGCTCATTTACATTGGGGAGGGAAGAAGAGGACAAGGCAGCCTGAACTATCGTGCATTTTGACAAAAACAGCACTGTACTTTATCCTTCGAATCTTATGAAAGAGAGGTAGAGATGTGTGTGTGTGTGTGTGTGTGTGTGTGTGTGTGTGTGTGTGTGTGTGTGTTTCATCTTCCAAGTTCTTGTAAAAGCGTAGGGGAAAATGGGTGGATTGTGGGAGACAATTGTACAATGCAGTGCACTTTTTTTTTTCAATCCAGTGAAGCAAAATGGCGGCGTCCGATGCAACCTGAGCCAAAACATTACACCTAATACATTTCACCAAAACGCTATTAAAGCGACACACAATGCCTTGACTTCAAGTGGGTTAAAAACTATTTCCCTCCTTATCTCCCTTGCTTGTTGGTTAGTCCCTGTTTCACAACTTCAAATATGGCGTTTTTATCGGGCGGGGGGAGGGGGGGAGGGGAGGGGGCATTGCCCCCTCCCCCCTGTTCCCACCCCCCCCTCCGGTTCCAACGCCACTGAATCTGTACCCCTGCATACCCATCTTAGCTTTGCCTCTAGCGTGAGTAAAGATGATCGCCCCGGTGCACGTTTTCTCTTCACTCTCGCTTACCTCGCATCTTTCCTGGCTTAATTTGTTTTCCGGACTCCATCACTATCTCTACAGACTGTGATTACTGACCAGTCTGGAACCGTTACCAGCTGTTTCAGCCTACCTCCTCCTTCTCCCAAACCTCCCAGTCCACAGTCTGTGATCATTTCTAGTGGTCTGATTGTTACCATTTAAAGGAATTCTTACTTCTATCATGTCAGGAAAAACTTAACAACCAATCTAAGCACGAACAACAACGGAGGCGTTATCTCTCGTAGTAATTCAAAGTCGCTTAGACTGCTTGGGGATTCAGTGCTTATGAGATCAGTAGTTATCGTTCTTGTTTTTTATAGTTACTGAATGTTGCAGTCCAACGGCTAATTCTTTCCATACTTGCGTGACAGAGACACGGGGGCAGTTGGAATGAACCGATCCAGAGCTATTGCACAGGGGGGGAGACAGAGGACTCTGACAGCGAATTACCAAAACAGGAGGAGCCACGGTGAATCTGTTTGAGCATGTTTGGCCCTTCTCTGTGTCTGTGCTGTCTGTCTCTCTCTCTCTCTCTCTCTCTCTCGTCTCTCCTCTCTCCTTCTCCTCTCTCCTCTCACTTACTCTGTGTGTGTGTGTGTGTGTGTGTGTGTGTGTGTGTGTGTGGTGTGCGTGCGCGCGTGCGTGTGTGTGCGCGCGTGCGTGTATGCGTGCGTGTGTATGTGTGTGTGTGTGTGTAAATGACATCTAATGTAGTATGTCAGCAGGGTCATGCGTCACTGACATACGTCATTTCTCTTCTGCGGGAATTCGTGTGTGATAGCACTCCTTCCTTCGTACACCGACTGTGAACGCACATTGTTTGCCATTGATCCATAGATTGTGTACTTTGAGCGCACAAAACGTATAGGATATCAAAAAAAATATGTAGACCTTACTAAATGCACCAATAAAACATAGTCATCTAGTCTGTCCTCGCCACAGGAGCAAGAGTTGACCATCTCCTAAGTAGGAAACCTTCACCATGTGACCATCTCCTAAGTAGGAAACCTTCACCATGTGACCATCTCCTAAGTAGGAAACCTTCACCATGTGACCATCTCCTAAGTAGGAAACCTTCACCATGTGACCATCTCCTAAGTGGGAAACCTTCACCATGTGACCATCTCCTAAGTGGGAAACCTTCACCATGTGACCATCTCCTAAGTAGGAAACCTTCACCATGTGACCATCTCCTAAGCAGGAAACCTTCACCATGTGACCATCTCCTAAGTAGGAAACCTTCACCATGTGACCATCTCCTAAGTAGGAAACCGTCACCATGTGACCATCTCCTAAGTGGGAAACCTTCACCATGTGACCATCTCCTAAGTAGGAAACCTTCACCATGTGACCATCTCCTAAGTAGGAAACCTTCACCATGTGACCATCTCCTAAGCAGGAAACCTTCACCATGTGACCATCTCCTAAGTAGGAAACCTTCACCATGTGACCATCTCCTAAGTAGGAAACCGTCACCATGTGACCATCTCCTAAGTAGGAAACCTTCACCATGTGACCATCTCCAAAGTAGGAAACCTTCACCATGTGACCATCTCCTAAGTAGGAAACCTTCACCATGTGACCATCTCCTAAGTAGGAAACCGTCACCATGTTCATGGCCGATACGAGTCATGGTCCACAAACCGCTATCATCCAGAGAGATAAAGACAGGTTGACAGACAGATAAAAACAGGCAGACAGATAGACAAAGACAGGCAGATAGACAGACAGAGAAAGACAGGCAGATGAAGACAGACAGGCAGACAGAGAAAGACAGGCAGATGAAGACAGACAGCAGACAAAGACGGGCAGACTAAGACAGGCACGCAGGCAAAGACAGGCAGACAGACAAACAGGCAGACAGACAGACAGACAGACAGACAAAGACAGTCAGGCAGATAAAGGCATGCAGACGGACAGATAAAGACAGGCAGACAGACAAAGAGAGACAGGCAAAGACAGGCAAACAGACAGACAGTCAAAGACCCAGCGGGAAAGAAGCGAACCACTAACCATCGTTTATAATTCACATTGCTGGCCTTGACTTGCCGACCCGTGCGGTCCCTGTTCCGCCTGAGTGCCCTGAGGATGGTGTTGTTCTTGATGCTCTCCCGCCGCTGTTTCCTCCCGCAGCCGCTTCTCTCTGCTGCCTGTCTCTCCGCCTCCCGCATGGCCACCGCCAGTTGTCCCGCCAACTTCCACTTGGCCATGCTGCCTCTTTACTGTACAGAGAGAACTGGGCAGGGTTCTTTTCTACCTGAGAATGATACTTGAAGACTCTTCTTCTCTTTCTCCGAAAAGACAACTCGTCAAGGTTATTTTCTCTGTCAAAATACTGTCTTCGATTTGATTCTCTTCCTGAAAATAGTTAATACTCTTGTCAACGTTCGTCTCTTCCTGAAAATACAGTTGTCGAGGTTTTTCACTCCCTGGAAATACAGTTGTGTTAAAGTTCTCTTTCGCTGAGAAATTTATGACTGCCCAAGTTTTTCTCTTTCTCTGGACAAATACAGAGCTTTAGTATATTTCTTCTCTCCCAGAAAACACATAACACACATATGTGTGTGTGTGTGTGTGTGTGTGTGTGTGTGTGTGTGTGTGTGTGTGTGTGTGTGTGTGTGTGCGCGCGCGCGCGCGCGCGCGCGCGTGTTTATATGAGGGATAAGAAAACACTAAAGAACAAAATATGCACAAGTTTAATCATATGAAATCACAAATAAACGTAACGAAGGACACATCGAAAGCCGCCTTTTCGAGGCGCAAACTATCAGTATGAACATCAAACAGTCTGGCAAAAGTAGGAGCCCTACTTTCAGCAGCCACCCAATTCAGAGCATCATTTCTCTCCGCCGTATTTTCTTTCCGTCATTCATCTGAATGACTTCCATCAGAAAACACTCGAAAAGCTTTACAAAATCCAAGTGAAATATGGATAAATTACACAAATCGAAGTATTTTGGTCATAAAATGTGACGGAAAGAAGCAGTCTACCAGAGGAAGATTATCTATTGGGTTTGAATAGGAGGTCCATAAGGTTTGTCGCCGGTTGGCCTATTCTTGTAAAGCCTACTCTTAGTACTAGGACTCGGCCCCTAGTACTAGCGTACTACTACTGCTAGTCCTACTCCTGTTGGCGTGCGGTGCTGGTGCTGTTACAAAGTAGGCCTACTGCTGTTACTGCTACTGCTGCAACTGTTACTGCGGCTGTTATTTAAATTCCAAGTACCTGAACTTGCTTCACAGTTGGAGTTGTAGATCTCCGGTTTGCGATTTTCGATGTCCTGTTCTGGTCAAGCCGATTCCCAGTCCGGGTTCCAGTCTTTTCTGCCTAGTACAGTGCAGTGGTCAACGCCGTCTCCTTGATGAAAAGTCTGAAAGTAAATGTAACAGTTTACGTCAAACATGGCAAATTTGGAACAGTATTGTGTAATGTACTACGTCAAGTCTTTTCATTTTTACGTCATAGATCGAGGAATACGATCCAATAGACAACTTTGTTCGTTGTTTTTGTACTCTCAGTTCTTATAGAACAGGGAGTACTTTAGAATGGGAACGAAGAAATGCTGTCTGTGTGTCCGTCTGTCTGTCTGTCTGTGTGTCCGTGGTCAAAATGTGTTCCACTCGCTCCAGACAAAACTACTGCGCCGATCTTTCTGAAAATTTGTAGGTATGTTCATTATGGGCCACGGATGATGCCCGATGTTTTAGTTAACCGCTATAGCCGTTACTAACGGCTGTAACGGCCTGTAACGGGTTTTCTTCTTTATGGAATAGCTCAGAAAGTACTTGGCCAATTTGTAAGCGGTTTGGATGATCTTGTGACAAATCAGAGCCTCTGTCCATATGTAAGTGATGTAATGCTGAAAATGGATTAAACAACCGTTAAAGACCGTTATTCTGTCGTTATTTCTTATATATAGGTGGATTTTAATGAAATTTGGTGTATAGAAAGGTTATCACACACAAATGGCACTTCTATATAATGTTTCAAAATTTGACCGTTAAAAACCGTTATTCTTGACATATTGTCCGATTTGGATGAAATTTGGTATGCACACAGGCTTTAGCCCAGTGAGGACTAAAATACCGGTTTCAGAAGTGTTTATTGGTTTTATAACCGTTAAACCGTTATTTTGCCGCTATTTTTTTTATATATTGGTGGGTCTTAATGAAATTTTTGTATATAGAAAGGTTATCACACACAAATGGCACTTCCATGTAGTGTTTCAAAATCTGACGGTTAAAACCCGTTATTCTTGACATATTGTCTGATTTGGATGAAATTTCGTATGTACACAGGCTTTAGCCCAGTGAGGACTAAAATACCAGTTTCAAAAGTGTACATCGCTTAAATAACCGTTAAAACCGTTATTTTGCCTTTATTTCTTGTCTCACAAAGCACTTGGCCGATTTATAAGCGGTTTGGAAAACTGAGAGTACGTTTCTATGCTTCGCATCTTGTTATCTTGTGTGTGTGTGTGTGTGTGTGTGTGTGTGTTGTGTGTGTGTGTGTGTGTGTGTGTGGGTGTGTGTTGTTTTGTGTGAGTATCTGTGTGTGTGCGTGTGTGTGAGACCATTGATTTTATTGGTTGATTCGTCAGTTTTATTGCTTGTGTATTTGTTCGCTATTTTACGTTGTTTTCCCCATTCATTATTTTTATATTGATTGTTTATGGCTCTTGAATTTGACTTTTATTGATTGTTGATGTTAACCTGTGCTTCAGGAGATAACGTTGCCTCGTGTCCGTCCATGACACATCATTTGACAGACGGCCGCCATCTTCCCTGAAAACAAACGCAGTCACCTGTCCCTGGCATTGCTCTTCTTCTGTGATGTCTTCTCCAGGACATCCCTGGCATGCCAGCACAGTTGTCAGACAAAAAAGAAAAAAATGGAAAAAAAGAAAGAAAAAAGAAGAGAGAGAGAGAGAGAGAGAGAGAGAGAGAGAGAGAGAGAGAGAGAGAGTCTTTGCTTTTGCAACGCCTCAGTGAAAGATGGCGCGATCCCCAGGACTACAAATGAGCCTCGAAAAGAACGATGCAGCTGTCATCTTCACGTCATCAAAAATTGATGAGTCAGATCGATGACATCAGAAGAGCGTGAAGAAGCTGTGATCAGGCGATGCTGGTATAACTATAGGGCAGTGGTATATCTGGACGTTGTCCTTGGAAGAGATCCAAGCCTTTGAAATGAAGGCACACATAAGTTTGTTCCGAATCTCTTGGACAGAGCACAGAACCAATGATTCTATCCGAGAGCGGGTGACCACACTGGCAGGACCACAGGAACCTCTCTTGGCTACGGTGAAGAGGAGAAAGCTGATACGACACGACTCGCTGGCAACAAAGTCCTGCAAAGTACGCTTGAAAGTAGAATACGCAGAGGCAGGCAGAGAAAGAGCTGGTTGGAGAACGTGATGGAATGGACAAACCTGAGGCTGCCAGAACTCCTGTGAGAAGCAGAGAGCAGCCCACGATGGAGAAGATCGACAGAATCGTCCCTCGTGTCCCCCCCCCCCCCCCCCCCCCCCCCCCCCCCCCCCCCCCACTACGACCACTCAGTTCACGGGAATGAGATGAGATTAGATGATGTCCTTGGAGCAACCACCTTCATGTGGATCTTCACCGTCTAGTTTACCGAACTAATATCAACGGCGATATGTGGACATGAGGTTGCTTGGTGGTGTTATTTTTTTGGTTTGTTTTTAGCTTGTTTCCAAGGTCCGAACGAGACATACGTCTCTGTTTGTCTGCTTTTTTGTTAATTTGTTTGTATTTGGTGGGGTAACTATTACTATTTTTAAAACTGTTTTTTTTTTCGTTCGCGTTCCCAGCCATGCTAGATCCTCAGTCCCGTTAGTAAGGCGAAGTCAGCAGTCTGCCTTAGCGATCCTGTCGCCCCCCCCCCCCCCCCCCCCCCCCCCCCCCCCCCCCCCCCCCCCCCCCCCCACCCTCTCCCAGCTTCTCCTGGACCACAACTGGACTGGCCACGTCTGGCGTCTTCACCTCCTCATTTTTTTTTTGTTTGTTTCTTTGTTTGTTTTTGTTTTGTTTAAACGATATGTAAACAAGTTACGTTTAAGTAATGTCTTCTTCTTCCTCTTCTGTTCTTTTTTTTTTTTCTAATAATCTCAAATACTCTGACTGGGCAGGATGTTGTTTGGTGTTCTCATCATTGTTGGTAGGAAATAAATGTGGTTTAACCGTTTTCATGAGCGGGGTATCACGACCGACCCCTGGAGGTCTGCCCTGACAGGATCGGTCTAGATGGGAGTGAAGGGAGTGACTGAACTCACACGCCCCGCAAGAGACCACACAAGAAAGATTACGATACAACACCCCATTTATTCACACCAACACACACATAGTCACAAATAAGCATTCCAACACACACAACATGCACAATCACAATCAAACATTTCAACACTCACGACATACACGCAATCAAGCATTTCAACACACACGACATGCACAATCACAATCAAGCATTTCAACACTCACGACATACACACAATTAAGCATTTCATAAATAAGCCTTTCCCGCACACATTCCTTTCCGTGCTTCGTGTGGTTCCCCCACACCCCTGCCTCTCCAAAGTCCACTGTGAGCACCGAGTCGCATCAGGTGCCCCAAACCGGGTCGGTTCTTGAACGAAAGTGTCTTTCAATGCCGACACCATTGACACACACACACACCCAAATCGCACGACACAGAGCGAACCACACTGGTGTCCCGGCTGTAGGAAGTCCGAGGACCGTGGAGAACGCGTCCCGTGGGACGCGGCGTTGTCGCTGAAGGTCCCGGACAGGGTCGGTATCCTCCAGCAAAGTCCACGCGCTCCTCAACCAGTGCGCGGCCCCCAACAGCGCAAGCTTCGGGTGAATCCCCCCGGAGGAGAGGACACGGAAGGAACTGGAAGGAAAGAAGGAAGGGTTCTGGAACCCCGCAGTCAGTACGGTCTGGCATATGCTGTTAAATCCTAACAGCCCCTCGCATGATGGGCGAGGGGAGGTTTGCTGAATACACCAGCTCAACACAGACCGGAGCATAACACAGTAAACAAACCAACTGAGGAATATTCGCTAAAGGTCTCCTCACACGAAACAGGTAAGAGATTACATTCGCAGGCTAAACACACAAATTATATCTTCATCCTTCCCTCACTCACGTTCAACATTTTCCTTTCTTAGGAACTGAACTAATACAGCAACCATTGCTTTATGACCGCCACCACATTTGCAAATAATAATAATTCAATGGCACAATTATCCCCACATTTTATAGCAACATTTCAAAATGACACAATTCTCCAACCACGCATCCAAACGACTAATCATGCGTACGCACGCTCGCAAACATAGAACTCGTTCCCCTTGCACACACAAACAGACGGTGGCCGAAGAATACGAGACCGGCAATTGTGACAGGGGCGGACGAGCGAGACCAAGCAAGTTCCAACCCTGAATCACCAGCTCTTCCCCCATCCCCACCGACTACGATGACACGTTACACATAGCATGCACCCTGCGTGAGAAATGGAAAGAACGAAGGAGTAATTGATATTGAACGATATTGACTGGATGACACGGAAACGACCGAATGACGCCAGCTGGCAGCTCTTCAGTCGGCACTACCCAGGTAGGCAGCCCGTTGTGTATATGAGTATTGATTGTAGAGCGCAATGAGTTGATTCCAAGAATTGCGCTATATAAAATCTATATATTATTATTATTATTATCACCAGATGCATAAAAAGAATAAAGAATTTTGGATATAATTTTGACTGGCCAGGTTAAAGATTGAATTAACCAAGAAAAGTGGTCTCAAACAATATTTCTTTTATAATTTTGAAAACCAAAAGAAATTGCGCAAAAGAGAAAAATTAGCCGGCTAACAAAAACAACAACAACAAACAAACCACGAAACTGATGCTTACCAGCTACCCGTGGTTGACCCCAGTGGCGGTCAAGCGACTCTCTACCCTCTGTCCAGTCGAGAGGACAGCAGAGCAGATGCGGAAAAGAGATGACGTGATGTCTCTCCCCTACAGCCGACTGTAGGGATGAAGGTACCGACCGTACCTTCGACGCAGTGGTGAAGAACCAGAACCGGAGCAGGCGCTCCCAGAGACATCTTCCGCTCGAGTGAAGAGAAAACCTGCCTAAACGATGGCAGCCGACATGCCACACTACGTCCACAGTGAGAATACCTCAAGCCTAAGAGGAATGATGCACGTGCGGCAGGTAAAAAGACAGGCGAGAGGCCGATAGAGACAGCCAGTTTCAAGCGAAAGGTACCAGCCACCCGTGAACTTGCAGGATGAATTGCACGGGCAGTGGAATTAGAGAGAGAGAAGAGAGAAAGTACACCTAACCTGAGCTGAACGACATTAAGGTGCAAACACACCACAAGCCACATTAAGGGACGGATACACGACAACAGCAACGACAATAAATAAACGAATAATTCTACTACCCTAGATGGGCCAATCGTCATAGGCCTCGTGACAAACTCGTGACAGGGGGAATATGAAAAAGATGCGGATTGGGTCAAGTTTCGCGTTTTCATTAACGGTGGAACTGATGAAAGAGATGAGGTTGACTTTTCATAAACAATAACATAAGAAAGATATGCCTTGTTGTTGTCATCAACGGGTACATCAACAAGATGTGATGGACGTTTCATGAACAGTTCAAAGAAAGAGTCGTTTGGTGTCTTGGTGAAGAGCGAGAGGGGAAGTTTGATTAAATGTTGACATGGAGATTGAAGACCACTGTGAATCGTATGCATCTGTACGAGGAGAGTTAGGGAGCGCGTAAGGATGTGGTGTATCACAAGATGAAAAAGATACTATGGTACTGAAACTACAGATGAGCTGTCTTGTGAAAAGCCAGTCAAAGTTTGGTATTGTCCTTATTATCATGCCGGAAAATACGCTTACGACTTGACAAAGAACCGCATTAGACATCTGCCCTACGTTATGAACTAAACAACACTCAAATTATCTGATGTGGGTTTTACAGCAATTCTAATTTAGATACAGTTTCTTTAAACGCCCACCCTCTCTGCTCCCTTCCCTCCCCAACCGACAATCTTTCGCTCTTATTCGCCTGTTCCAAAAACTTCCGGCTGACTAATTTCTCAAAAAAATAGTAATGTAGCTAGTGTAGCCTTCAGTGTAGCAAATGAGTTCATGGAAACCGGCAGTTCCCACTTCCTCCTCCCGGCTTATTCCACCGCGCCTTCTCTTTCCCCCATCCCTACTTCTATTCTCTCTCTCTCTCTCTCTCTCTCTCTCTCTCTCTCTCTCTTAAATGGACAGGCTACACACGTTTCTTTAGGAGTCAATTTATGCTGAGAACATGGAAGTGAAACCCATAAACAGAAACCTTCTCTGATCGGTGATAATTTTGGTGTGAGGTTTTCTCACACTCCGGATATTGATCTGAGAGCAAGTTTTAACTTCACATGTCGCTTTGCATGTTTCTTAGCATTTGAGTGACTTGATGTGGCGAATGGAATTTTTTTTTTTTTTTTTTTTTTTTTGAATTAATTTTTGACACCTGACTACCCCAGGCAAACTGCATTGTTGAGATTCTTGTTCAGAATGTTCTTTCTGTTTCAGGTAGATGTTAACATCCTGACTGTGACCTTCAACCGATCCTCAACATATCCGGAAGTAAACCTCGACCCGTCAATTATGAATGCAGTTCTCGTTGAAACATTACTGTGCAATATCAAACTAGACAAAGGATGGTCACATTTACTCACTCGGACAGTTTATATGCTAATTGTAATGCGTTTTAAGCCGGAATGTTCTAACGAAACATTGATTGGCGTACCAACCAACATTTCATGTAAAAGCTGGTAACGAAGAGAGAAAATTGCTACATTCTAAAGTGGCAATATTTTGACTAACGCCAGTCGTTTGGACATCTACAGACTGTTGCATTGCAGTAGCATTTTTTACAAGTCCATTCGAGAGGGTGAGGAGAGGTGGGGGGGGGGGGGGGGGGTGGGGGGGGGGGGGGGGGGGGGGGGGGGGGGGGGGGGGGGGGGGTGGGAGAGAGTGTGTTTTTTGCGCATGCTTATTGTTTTAATGTCAGAAATGACTAAATCAGCTGCCTACTCTTCTCCACACCTACATGCGTGTTTGATTTAATCGCATCCTGCCCTGCAAAAGATTGGTTAAAATGTACGTTGTGTGTTTTAATAACATTACTTGATTTTTTTTTTCTTTCTCGCTTTCTTTCTTTTTCTTTTTTCTTCTTTTTTTTTTTTAACTTTCTTCTTTTTTTCTTTTCTTTTTTTCTTTTTTTTTTTTTTTTCTTTTTTCTTTTTTTTGTTTTTGTTTTTTTTTAGTTTTTTATGTTAAGGCTGTTTTTCATACACTGAAACAGCAGATGTTAGCTACCATGTAGCGCTAGTGATGTATTGTGTTCAAATACGTCATGCACGTCAGATTGACGTCACTGGCAGTCGCTCCCCGCCTACCCTCATTCTCTGACTGACTGTCCAGGTAACCTAGAACAACGTGGAAATGCAAAATTCCTTTTCTCCCTAGTAGGCTCGCTGCTGATAACTGTCTGCAGTCCTCTTCCCAGCCTGGACCATGCCCTGAAGGAGAGGCCTGTAATGTTCACGGCAGCAGAACGAATTCAGCCTGGCCATACAATACGGTTCCAGCGACAGACAGCAGGATCTTGGGGATGGGACCCGTGACGACGGGGGAGGGGTGGGGGACCTTGATGAAAAAAAAATGATTTTCTTTCCAGCGTAGCGGATTTCATTTTTCTTCTTCTCCCTATTTCACATTTTGTCAACATTTGCTCAAGACTTTTTTTTTTTATCTTGCACGCACGGGCGCGCGCGCGCGCGCGCGCACACACACACACACACACACACACACACACACACACACACACACACACACACTGATGCACGCACGCGCACGCACACACACGCTCACGCACGCACGCCTCTCCCCCCCTCCCCCCCCCCCCCCCCCCCCCCCCCACATACTCCATCCATACATACATACATTCATACACGCGCGGGCGCGCGCGCACATACACACACACACGCGCGCGCGCGCGCATGCGCGCACGCACATATGCACACATACATACATACATACATACATACATACATACATACATATACTGACTTCCATAAAAAACGCGAAAAATTGAAAGGCTATTTTTCGGGTGAAAAGGGGTGAATATACAATATTGAACCATTGTGGCAAGTTGTTTGGGTCCAAGACTCACGTGCAGTGAAAAAATTGTGTGAGCAACACATCATTCCCGGCATGGAGGGTCAACAAAAATGGCAAACTGGTTGCTGAATGTGAGGCACGTGCACACCATGCAGAGCAAAGTTAACCAGCGACAAGTACGCAGGCATGCAGCCTTTATAAAGCCGCGCTACAAGGTTCAGATAACGACTTGCCGTCTGAGCGCTACAGAGATGCCAAGACTACGAGCAGAGGAACGCAATCGTGCCCTAGGCCATCTGGAGGCTGGTGTGGATGCCAGGCAGGTCGCCAACATCTTTAACGTCCACATCTCAACCATCTACCGTCTGCAGCACCGCATGCGAGTCACTGGTACCACTGATGATCGTCCCCGCCAGGCCGTCCTCGGGTCACCACACCAAGAGAGGATCGCCATTTTGTTCGAACCCATCTGCGGGACAGGCGGCAAACAGCCGCTAACACTGCTCGACAGGTGCCTGGGAATCTCCAGCAATGAATCAGCCTCAACACTGTGCGGCGGCGTCTTCAGGAGAACGGGCTGGCATGTAGGCTTCCTCACAGAGGTCCGTACTGACACCAAGACACCGGCAGGACAGGCTGCAGTGGGCACAAGCCCGAATCAACTGGCGCAGGCAGCAGTGGGGACGCATACTGTTCTCAGATGAGAGCCGTTTTTGTATTGACATGGCTGACGGTCGTGTCAGAATATGGCGTCGACCTGGTGAACGCTATGCTGACTCCTGTGTGGTAGAGCGGAACCCCTGGGGAGGCCCGAACGTTATGATATGGGGTGCAATTGGCATTAACCACGCCATAGGACCAGTCATCTTTCAGAACTTTGGGTCCTGGTCACGGACAGGGTGTCAATGCACAGCGCTACATCAACCAGGTGCTCAGACCCCATGTCGTTCCTTTTTTTTGCGCAACACCCAAACTGGACATTCCAACAGGACAATGTAAGACCACACACCGCCAGAGCCACCCAGCAATTTCTTCAGCATAACAACGTCAATGTGCTGCCCTGGCCAGCCCTCAGTCCCGATTTAAACCCAATAGAACATTTTTGGGATGAACTTGGCAGACGGTTGGACCTCCTGCGTCCACGACCAGCAACAGCGGCTCAACTTCACCAGCCATCGTCCATGTGTGGGCTGGTGTGCCAAGGGGACGCATCAACCACCTGGTCCACTCAATGAGCCGCAGGTGTCAAGCAGTTGTCCATGCAAATGGTGGCCACACACGGTATTAGGACTTCAAGCTGGTTTGTCACGTGACCTTGGATTTTCCACACAGAGACATATTGCTGATGACATTTTCACACATTACCGGTGTAATGAATCAAATCACGTTGAATTCTCGCTTCCACTCTGTACAATTGTGACCAATAAAATTCGCCCCTAACCTTCAGCTTGTTTTTCTTTCGCGTTTTTTATGGAAGTCAGTATACATATACACATACGTACACCAAACTGTGCGCGCGTTCGCACATAGCACTATGACTTAGCACACCAATTCAGTAAAATGATCATCATATCGATTCCAACGATTTCACCCTCAGTGGTAATGGGTCACTGTGCGAGGAAGTCTCGTGATCATGTTACACAGGGTAGACCCTGCATGCAGCAGGACCCTCCAATAGAAGTACAGGAGAAGAGTGACCGGGGGGTTGGGGTCAACCTTTGTCTGAAGGGCCGAGAGGAGGGGTAGGGTGGGGCTGACTGCCAGTTAAGAGGGGTCATATTGACTCCGAATTTACCCGAGCAGGACTAACTTACGTGTTATGCCGCTCAATGCGTGTGTGTGTGTGTGTGTGTGTGTTATGTGTGTGTGTGTGTGTGTGTGTGTGTGTGTGTGTGTGTGTGTGTGCTAAGAGGGGTCATATTGACTCCGAATTTACCCGAGCCGGACTAACTTACGTGTTATGCCGCTCAATGCGTGTGTGTGTGTGTGTGTGTGTGTGTGTGCTAAGAGGGGTCATATTGACTCCGAATTTACCCCGAGCAGGACTAACTTACGTGTTATGCCGCTCAATGCGTGTGTGTGTGTGTGTGTGTGTGTGTGTGTGTGTGCTAAGAGGGGTCATATTGACTCCGAATTTACCCGAGCCGGACTAACTTACGTGTTATGCCGCTCAATGCGTGTGTGTGTGTGTGTGTGTGTGTGTGTGTGCTAAGAGGGGTCGTCATATTGACTCCGAATTTACCCGAGCCGGACTAACTTACGTGTTATGCCGCTCAATGTGTGTGTGTGTGTGTGTGTGTGTGTGTGTGTGTGTGTGTGTGTGTGTGTTGTGTAGACACAATATGATGTGCATAATTATGAAACAGATGAGGTGGAAGGATTAGGGGGAGGTGAAGGGACAGGGATGGATTAAGGTAGGGTTGATGTGAAACGTGTTGTATTGCCCAACACTGCAGATGACATAGTCCGTCCAAATCAGAGAAAAGCTAAGCCGGTGTTGTTATGGTTTCCGTGATAATCACGTGTTTGTGTCTTGAAAACTAAACTAAAATTATGATACGTCTCTCATGGGTGAGGAGCCGCTTCCGTGCCTGCCCTTCCCACCCTCCCCCCCCCCCCCCCCCCCCCCCCCCCACCTCCCCCCTTCCTCTCTCTCTCTCTCTCTCTCTCCGACTAACTCTTAACCCTTCCCTGACCTCCTCTCAACGTAATTTGTTTCTGGAGCGGTTTTTCTCTCAAACAATGTGATAAACAGCTGATGCGCAACACTTCTGAGGTATGAGAACACTATCCAGATTACTTCCCCTTTGTAATTTACAATCATGATATGCAAAAACTTTATGCCGAGAGAGAGAGAGAGAGAGAGAGAGAGAGAGGTCTTGTACCAGTACCACATACCTCACTGTTCAGAGCAGAAATCATTGCTTATCTTTCTTTGATCCTTTTTTGCATTACGGGTTTTTTCTTTCTTTCTTTCTTTCTTTCTTTTCTTTTCTTTTCTTTCCAGGTGTTTCATTTATTCGTTTTTATATTTGTCTTGGGCGTGTTAACTTGGTGTGAATAGGACTAGCAGGGTTATTCTCATCATTATTCGTCCTCACCTTTGTGCAGTTTACATTCTCTCTCTCTCTCTCCTCTCTCTTCTCTCTCTCTCTCTCTCTCTCTCTCTCTCTCTCCCTCCCTCCTCTCTCCTCGTGCGTGTGTGCGCGGTTCTTCAGTGTGTGCGCGCACGTGGATGTAGTGGTGGATGTGAGAAAATATATGAACATCATTAGCATTTATACCTTTCATATATGGATGCTTTTTAACATTGTTGTAAGTTTAATCATCACTGCAAAAACATTTTTCCTCTTATAAGGGGACAATACATTGAATTGAAATTTCATTAGCATTCAGTTGTTCCCCCTGTTGAACCACATCCTGTTAGGGTGCAGCTCACTGGAGCCTGATTTTGTGATTCATGCCACATCCATTTTGCGCTCAATTTGAGGAGATAAGTGATTGTTCGTTCCTCGCTTTTATTGTCTTCAGTGTTGTTTGTCTTACGTGAAGATCAAAGAGCTCAAAACGCGTCCCCCCCCCCCCCCCCCCCCCCCCCTTGTAATTTGTCGTTTTCGTTCGGCGGTACAGTGATAATTCTTTTAGTTTCTTTCAGTTTCCGCCTGTAGTCACTTCACTTTGAAACTAACTTTCATGAAGATGTTTGTCCTTTCATTCAGGTTTCAGTCTGAACAGTGCTCATGTTGTCTTTACTGCTCTTGAGAGGATCTCTGCTTTGGATCCCTCAACACTGACGATGGATCCACAGTAAGAGAACTGTCCAACAGTTCCTGGATTTTGTCCGTGGACAGTTATATTACTTGTGGTGGTGGTGATGTGGCTAGTCATCAGTACCATCATCATCTGACCTTTTTGTCGAACCAGACTCCACGCAGACGTCGGCCTGGGAACTGAACTTCTTATTAACCCTTTCCACACCGATGTAACAACGTTGTATCCGTGCCCTAAGTTCACATTGTATACCCCCACGCTAAGAATTGCCACCGGCAAATTCAATTTTTGCTGTCACATAACAAAGATAAATGTTTTGAAATTCAAGCATTTTCCTTCTTTAAATAAACAGACGTGATCTTAATTGCTAGGGAAACTATTCTATCACAGACATTGAAAGAGAGTGACTGCCAACCCAGCGAATGCTGGACACTACTGGATTCCAGTGGAATGAGTGGGCAACGATCAAAGGGTTAAGAAACACAGGATAATGAGACGTTGAATTTTCAGTTCATCATGTAACCCAACCTAACCCCAGACTTCATCTGAGAACAGCATCTCCTCAAGGGCTTTTAGCTTATAGGACGTTAAGGTCACCAACGCCCATGGAATAGTGGCTTCTCAGTCTGTCTTAGGTTGATTACCTTTGTCTGTCAGGTGTCGTCTTTGATTGGTATAGATTTTAAAGCTGACTGTAACCATACATGTATTCGTCTTTCTTCCAGTACAGTTCTCTCTACAGAAGAAGGAAGGCGCTGTCATTTTTCAGCACTCGCACATTTTCTAAGGTGAGGACTCTCCTTGGTGCAAACCACGGGATGGGACACTCACTGTGAAACATGTGTTCAGTGCTGGGATTTGCTTGGCATGCTTTCTTTCTTTATCACGATCAGCAGGCACACGGACGACAGACAAACACGCTTAATGATGTTTTGTGATCCACTATAATTTGTCTAGCAAATGGCCAGAGAAAACCGCCAAGCCGAGCGTCGGTCTCGTCGCGCATGCGTATCTTTCAACCGAATTCTATCACATCTCCCCCCTTTTAATGGACAAACAGGTGCACCGAGTTGCACAGAAACTTATGAATTTAGAGTCTGTTTGGGATAACCGAGGGAGAGACGAGTCTTTGACAAATTTCAACACAATTCGAAAACCCAGGCCGGTACGGTAGACCACAGGGTGAAGAGGATGGTATTAGTCCCTGTATCGTGCTGGAATGACAACAGCTCGTCCACAGCGAGTTGTCTGAACGGAAACAGGTGATGCTGTAGATGGACCGGTCTGGATCGGCTGCTGTAGAAGGCAGGGCGCTGGTGTCCCGGGAGGGTTTGGCTGGTGGCATTGGATACCAGCCTGAGGTGGTCCTGGTGAC
Source organism: Conus ventricosus (assembly GCA_018398815.1). Classification (NCBI taxonomy): domain Eukaryota; kingdom Metazoa; phylum Mollusca; class Gastropoda; order Neogastropoda; family Conidae; genus Conus; species Conus ventricosus. Next base: position 14,963,667 of record CM031613.1, read on the forward strand.
TGGGATCAGCCAAAGGATATACTTTTGGCTGAGGGTCAGGACAGGGGACCCTGGGTTCAGTTGGGAGTTGTGGGCAGGCGGCACTCTGAGGGATGGAATGGGATAGGCGGAGGTGTCTGCGGTTCCGTCTATACCGCATACCTTGGGAGTTCTCCACCAGGTAAGATCTGGGCGCGATCTGGTCGAGGACTCTGGCAGGTTTGGACCATTGGGGATCATGATCCAGTTTCTGCAGGACATAGTCTCCTTGGAAGAGCTCAGGAAGGGATCGAACTCCATGATGCCTATCGTAGTATTTCTTGTTGTTCTCTTTGGCTTTAGCATCCCTTTGAGCTATGGTCTCTCTGTCATATTCCTGCGGTTTCAAGTTGACAGGAAGTGTTGGAACTGTAGTCCTCAATCTTCTTCCCATGGCGAGTTCGGCTGGACTCACTCCTGTAGACGCCGTGGGAGTTGCTCTGTATGCGAGAAGAGCAAGAAAAGGGTCCTTCTGTTGCAAGATTCGCTTGGCGATCTGCACTCCTCTCTCTGCTTCTCCGTTGCTCTGCGGGAAGTAAGGACTACTGGTAGCATGTGTGAAATGCCAAGTGTCAGAGAAGGTCTTGAATTCCGATGAGGAAAACTGTCGTCCGTTGTCTGTGACTACAACATTCGGGATCCCATGATGGGCAAAAATGTTCTTCAGTTTTCCGATCACACAGGCGGATGTCATGGTTGGCAGGTGAGCAATTTCCAAATATCTGGAGAAGTAGTCGATGACGACGAGGTACTGAGAACCTTTGACTTCACACAGGTCGGCACCAATCATTTGAAAAGGCCCTTCAGGTAGAGGTGTAGGTCTGAGAGGCTCTGATCTCTGCGATGGCTTCTTTTCATCACAGAGGGCACAAGAGCGTACCTTTTGGGCAATTTCTTTGGAGATTCTGGGCCACCAAACAGCATTGTTGGCGCGCTCGCGACACTTGGTGATGCCTTGGTGTCCGGCATGGATGGCTTCCAAGATTTCCTCTTGCATAGAGACTGGGATGACAATGCGATTTCCTTTGATGAGTAGCCCTTCGTGAACACTGAGCTCGTTTCGGACTGCATAGAGCTCCTGGAGTTCAAGGTTGACGTCACTCTTGTAGACGGGCCATCCTTTTGCTGTGTACTCAAGCGCTGCTCTGAGCGTGGTGTCACTCTTTGTTTCTTCTGCAATTCTTCGGAGCTGCTTGTCTGACACTGGCCAGGTTGACCGGACATGAGAGGAAAGCTCATCAATGCGCTGGATAAGGAGAAGTTGGCACGCTGCTGTTCGTCCCAAAAGATTGTCAGTGGTGGTTGAGTCAACAACGAAAAACTGCAAACAGTGAGGTCCATTTTCCGTTTTGACAGTTGCAGTGAACTGTCCTCTGCAGGGTAAGGGACCAGATGGGGTACAGAGTGCTACCTTTGTTTGCTGTAAGGGAGGAGGGCAGGGGAATTGGTTGTATTGGGATGAAGAGATGATAGACACATCAGCTCCTGTGTCTATCTTGAAGCGGACTGGGGTGTTGCAGATGTCCAAATACGTGAACCATGGTGGCTCACTGGCTGGAGTGGAGATGGAGCCCAGGTAGTATGTCTCCACCTCGTTGACCTCTGGCCGCCGGTTCTGTCTGCAGACATTGATAAAATGTCCGTATTTCCCGCACTTGCGACAAATTTTGCCGCGAGCAGGACACTCGTTTCTGCTGTAGTGTGGTTCCCGACCACAGTTGCCGCACGTTCCACCTCCTCGATGATGGTCCGTACCGTCCCGCTGTCCTCTGGCGTGTTGACCTCCAATGTATTGACCTCTGGCGTGTTGACCTCTGGGTTGATGGCCTCTGGCGTGTTGACCTCTGTTACCCCTCTGTGGTGAGTTGAAGTGGGAGAAAGAATGCCCTCCGTGGCCACCACCACGGTGCAGTCCCTGTTGTGCACCTCGAAAACTATGGGAGTGCACTGCATCAAGGCTGGCGCTCATGTCACGTTGTTCCCTCATCTGCTGCTTGACAAGTTCGTGCTGCCTTGCTATCTGGATAGCATCTTTGAGAGTCAGGTTTGGTTGAAGCTGTAGTTTCTCTGAGAGGTCCCTGTCACAGAGACCTACCACCAGTCGATCCCTAATGGCGGTGTCCTTGCAACCGAAGTCTGCACTCTCAGCCAGTTCATACAGTGCACGAATGTAGGTCTCTACGTTTTCACCCTGTGCCTGGTTGCGCAGGTTAAATTTTGCGCGCTCATGAATAATGTTTTTCTTTGGAGTGAAATGTGCATTAAACATCTTAATGACATCATCAAAATTTGTATCTGGTGGGTCTGCATCTGCCTGGTGACCAGTGGTGATGGTAAAAGTGGAATATATCCTTTCAGCATCAGGCCCCATGCTGTAAATCAGACTAGACACTTGAACTTCAAAGTCCTTCTTAGAGAGTTCACTACAAGTGCGATAGCGAAGAAATCTTTGACGCCATGAGGGCCACTGTTCTGGTTGTGAGAAGTCAAAGGCATCTGGTGGTTTAAATGCCATGACTCGTAAGAACCCGACCAAATATTAATTTAAAACTAATTTGCTTAGAAAAGAAATGCTAAAATTCACAAGTCCCAAATTTTCCGACGAAAAACAACAACAAAAAACGTAATATGAAACACACCTGAGCGTCAATCATTAATTTTTTTTTTTTTTTTTTTTTTTTTTTTTGAGGGAATTCACACTTATCTGACCAATTCTGCACGCTGTCCGTTGACTTCGTACTCGTAGGTTCGGTCGTTGAAACGGCACAGAGAGTCGTTTCGAGAAAAAAAAAAAGGTAAAACGTCACTGAGAGGCACTGTCACTTATGGGAGACGTGGCACTTGAGGACCGCTGCCACCATATCACGATCAGCAGGCACACGGACGACAGACAAACACGCTTAATGATGTTTTGTGATCCACTATAATTTGTCTAGCAAATGGCCAGAGAAAACCGCCAAGCCGAGCGTCGGTCTCGTCGCGCATGCGTATCTTTCAACCGAATTCTATCACACTTTCTTTCGCGTTCCCGGCCATGCCATATCCTCAATCCGGTTAGTAAAGCGAAATCAGCAGTCCACTGTAGCGACCCTGTCGGTCCCCACAGCTTCTCCTGGACCTCATCCGGACTGGGCCACGTCTGGCGTCTTAAGACTTCAAAGATGGGTGGGCGTTTGGGAGCATGTACCGTAAAGGCACTGGTCAGTATGAGAGAGTTTGAGACGTGAGAGATGGTAGAGGAGCTGGCAGTGTCCTGTTCACAGCCTAGAGATGGTAACTGTAGCTGCTCTGTCGAGTTGGTGGATGCTGTCCTCTTTAGTCCCAATGTCCAGGTGTAGGCGCCACGCTCTTCTGAAGCTGTTCCTCAGGATGGTTTTGCTTCACTTTAGGACATTGGGTGCCCTGACTGTTGCCTGTCTGCTGTCGATCTCGGACAGACGGTCTGCCTCCCATTCCCTCCAATGCCACAGTGAGAAGGGATCCACTGCAGGACTACAGCAGTTCTCTGTTGGAGGAGACCGAGTTTTCCTGCGATGGCTCTGACTGTCTGCTCCCCTGTCTGGAGGCTCTTCAGGATGGATTCACAGTCTGTCAGAAAACTGCATTGGTGGGGAGCCTGTCTTCCTGGTTAAGAGTCTGGGCATGACATTCAATATTAACACTTTACGGCAGCCTCCTCGAAGACTTTGTTCAGAGATGTTCTACCGGATGTGAATTTTGTTTGTTTTGTGTTTCAAGTTTTCGTTTGATCTAAGCTTTTGTGGAAAACAGGTCTACATTGTAAGTGTTTTGAGTATATTTGAAAGAGGCTAGTCTATTGCTGTCTACCTTTTTAAACAAACATACATGGAATCGATTCTGACGCTGTGACAGTCATGATATAACCCGCTGTTGTAGGCTAGGCTTAGCTATGAACAACATGAACTGAAGTGGGTTTCTTGGATGGTGGGTCTATTTCTATAAAGATTTGTGTGCATTCTATGTAATGTGTTTGAACTTTGTACCTGGTCGACATTTAGTTGTGGTATGGGTGAGTTGTACTCATTTAACTTCTTTTGATGGGAATTTTAAGAAGGGTTCCAAGTCTGAGCATGGTTCATTTATGCTTCTGGTGATGTACACATTGTGAGATTTGAAAAACTCGAATATGTATACTGCATAAAGTGCTTACTCTTTTTTTTATATTTTGTTTTGGGTTTGTTTATTTGTTGTTGTTGTTGTTGTTGTTTCTTTAATGAAATCAATTTTAGTTTTTCAGATTACATCAGTTTAATCTGTATATGATTAACAACAACAAAAATCTTGCTGAATACACAGCATATTTATACTTAGAGGTAGACCACGTTTTCTCTAATGAAAAAAGTCTTCGAAAATGTTTCTTTTTACGGAAGAAGCATCTAGAAAAATGTACGCATATTAAACACAACAACAAAAAACAGGGAGTTCTGAAGTAATATAAAGCACATAAAATCTGACCAGTAATTTTCAAACCTACCGTAAAAATAAAACATTTATAGTTTAATTAAAGTTCACTGAAATCCATATGTATTTTAATGTTTGAACGCGTGCCTGTGTGTGTGTGTATGTGTGTGTGCGGGCGGGGGCTTTTGTATCGTATCCATACTACTTGTCTTTTTTCTTTTAATTTTTAGGACATTGCCATTCATTAGATTTTATAAGTTGTGGCTTTGTGTCCTTGTGTGAACGTGTGTTGACTCAGTGATCCACTTTCCAATTTTATTCGTCTCTAACCCAGTTCTATATGTGCAAGTGAATTTGCAATCCAGAGTACATTGATACAAGTGTTTCTGTATAATATCCCTACAAGCTGGGTTGTGTATTTTTAGTTTCTTTCAGCACAGGGTTTCAGTCAGTGTTCCTGGAGGCTATCTGGACTTCAGGTGAAACGTTGATGACAGTTAAGGTTCAAAATTTACGAGATACGTCTGGCCTTTCCACGTGCCTCCCCGCCCCCCCCCCCCCCCCCCCCCCCCCCCCCCCACAATGTTGTAGGCCTATTTTTCTCTTGCTTTGTAACATGAGAGTACCAAAGATTAATGTACTGGAGTGCTTTGTTCAATGCTGCGTGGACAGGAAGGTCAGGGGACATCACTACTGGTCAACTGAATTAAAGTGACTTGAGACCCGTTTGTTGACAACCCAGACCCTGTGTGTGAGAGTTAAAGCGATGGTGTGGGTCTGACTGCGCAACTTACAGGCTTGAAAAAGCGGGAGGGTTAAGGGAATGGGGAATGGGGGGGGGGGGCGGATTTATGGACTCTTCTGTCCCCACCCCCTAACCCCCTCCTCGCCTGGCAGGCCAAACGGCATTTTTGGCACGTTGCCTGCTGTGCTCCCCCCACTAGGGGAGGGGTCACCAGACCTTCCTTTGGAACCAGGTCGGGTTGTGAAGCAAGTGACGTTGTCTAGTGATGTTTGTGCAGCTGATCATGGTATAGTTTGGTTTGTAGAGACAGACCTGTATAGTTTGGTTTGTAGAGACAGACCTCATAATATTGTCGGGTTTGCTTGTACTGGTGTAGTATCATACACAATATATGAGTTACTGTTGTGAAGGAACACCAGCGGTCACAGGTGACTTCCTGGACCTTCTGTTTGACTGTTTCTTGTTCTGTGCTCATTAATGCTAACTGTTTTTGTCATGTGTTGTCTTTTTGATTGTTTTCATAATACCTTTATTATGCTTGTCACACTTTCTTCGTTCCACTGTCAGCTTGTGTGGTCAAGACTTCATAACCTGGAAATGTTGTCTTTCATGGAGTCAGGTCTTGTTTATCCCAACGCGGTTACAATCTCTGTTCCCACATGTCTCATATCTCATTTGGTTTATCTGGAACTTGTGGTTTTTGAGTGAAACGATTTTTTAAATTTTGAATCGAATGTTCATTTCAATTATAGGTAGTGTTGGGAACTATCTTGAAATTGTTTACTTTTGCTTGCATAAATATATCCCAGCATGCGTAGGATGATGCTTCAAATACATTATTTCGTCCACTGAAACTATCAAAGGTTTTTATGTTCAAGTTCCTGCGTGGTGAGAGCCAGTTTTTGAAACAACTTGTTTCAGGACGTAGGGTCCAGCGATGCCTTATACCGACTTCAGTGTGGTGAAATGGCTTCCAAGGTAGCCGACATTTTCAGGTTCCTGGTTGACTCGGTGATAAAGCATCCAGTTCGCAACGAAAAAAAAAGAAGCATGTTCACTGTCATCTTCATATGTTTTCGCACTGGTTGTGTAATTAGATGCACCCCCTACCATTACTCAATATTTTCATTCTGGTTGTGCAATAAGACGGACAGAACCCTTTTTCACGTCTGCAGTGTGGTTTTGTTCTGTTGTATGACTGGATAACTAAAGCATATCACGCCCAGTCCCTCCATAGCATGTTCCAGGTCAACAGTTCTGCTCGACAGATCGACGATCAACAGGCTCAGTTTCACAGCGAGGCAATGGCAGGCGCAAACTGAAACGAACTTAAAGGAGGATTTACTGTTCCCCAAACCAAAGAGACAAACAAATCACAAGACAAAACATGACGCATTTCCACCTCATTGGTCTTCTTCTGGCTAGACACACAACATTCAGGACAATGAAAACGAAGGACAAGAGATGTTCGTTCTTCGGTTTTTTTTTTGTGTCTTGAATGTTGTTTGTCTTGCCTGAAGAATAACAAATAAGTATGGTAACTCTTGCTCCCATGATGAAATAAATGCATGCCCGTAACTCCAAATGAATGTTGCTTACAACATCAAATTGCCCAGCAGAAATGACAATGCATAACACACAGAACAAACAAGGAGGCATCCCCCCAAAAGAATGTTTCCAGCTTGTCGATATACCCTGTACCCGACACATCTACACAACAACAACTGACGAAATCAACAAACACAAATTGACATTGATTTGAGACTGGCACAGCCTTTTCAATCTTGAACACAAACAAACACACAGACAAACAGTAACAAATACAGGTAACCTTCAATTTGATTGGTAGGAAAATAAATGTTAAATGAGGCGGGGAGGAGTAAACAGTAAATAACGAAAGTGTAACGTAACTCTTGCTCCCACAACAAAATAAATACAAGCCCATAACTCCAAACGAATGCTGCTTATGATGCCAAATTATCTGGCAGAAATGACAACACAGAACACACAGAACAAACAAGGAGACATCCCCCCAAAAAGGATGTCCTAAGCTTGACCATGTACCCTGTACCTGACACATCAACAACCACTGGAGAAATGAACAAATACAAATTAAAATTTATTCAGGGCAAGCACAGCCTTTTTCAATCTTGGATATAGTCAAACAAAGACAGGGACAAACTGTAACAAATACAGCTAACGTTTAATTTTAACGTTTGATTGATGGGAAAGGAATCCTTAAGATGAGGCGGAGAAGAGTGAACAGTAAATGACGAACAAGTAAGGTGACTCTTGCTCCCTTGATGAAAGGAATACATGGAAAACGAATGCTGCTAACGACACTAAATTAGTGCATGTGTGGTGTGTGTGTGTGTGTGTGTGTGAGTGCGTGTGCGTGGGTGTGTGTATGTGTGTGCGCGCGAGCGTGTGTGTTTGTGTGTTGTATGAATGAGTGAAAGTATGCCTGTAGTCAGACAGGGTAGAAAGGCCAAAGTATGTTTTAGCCTTGCAAAGTAACTTCTTCAACATCCAGCCACAAACACATCTGTACACTCGCCAGTTCATACTTGCACATACTTGCACATACACAGGTATTGAAATGCATGTATAGTTTAATACTTCTGCTTGTGTTTTGCTTCTTTTTTTTTATCCATTTTTTCACTCTTTTTTTTCAAACACAATGTCAGACATATAAAAACAAGCAAAACGATTTCTTGTCTTTCAAATTTCACTCCTTCATTTGTAGATAGAAAACAAATTCTACCCCCAGCTGCAAATCTCTCTCTCTCTCGCTCTCTCTCTCTCTCTCGCTTTCTCTCTCTCTCACACACACACACACACACACAGAATTATATAATTTCATGGCAATTACAAAATTAATATAAACGCTTTTCATCCTTGGACGGATTCATAATATCAGATTAAAAGATTTAAACAAACCAAAAAGAGTAAATAACATAAATACATACAATTATCAAAATCATCAATAAGCAACTCTTCAAAATAAGCTATATACATCTTTCATTCAAAAGTTATATTAATAATGTGTTCCGACCGATTCAGTATCACAGAATTAAGTACAGCTGTACATTTGAAAGTTGAAATGTCAGTCAGGGGTTCAAACTGTTAGGCAGGTAATGGCAGCTATTCCTGACGATTTGGAGTTTACTTGCAGTCCGGTCAGTCTGTAGCTTATGCTCTGTTGCCCACAGCTGTTAAACCTTTACAGTTACATCCGGTTTTCTTCCAATACCACAGTACTGCCCAAAACATCTGTTCCTCACTGCTCAGTCATCAACATGATCGCAGTTACTTACCCTATTTGATAACATTTGATTACTGTTTTCATTTCAGTAGTTTTTATGTTTCTCTTGATGTCAATGCAACAATAATGATGTCCATAACACCCACAGCCACTTGAATGTAAAAAAAAAAAAACATAAGCAAACAAATCATTTCAGCTACAGGAGAATTTGGAACTGCAGACAATGGCAAACAAATGAATTAATGTGCGTGACTATTTTTTGTAAAATGGACGACAATGAACTATCACAGCACTGATGAAAGCAGAACCAGCACATGATACATCACATAAACAAAACTGGGTATTGCCCTCACTCACTCTTTCTCGCAACTGCATACAACTTCCCTCTGTCATTTTAGTTCTTAGGATATCAGAATTGTGGTGCAGCTTTCTCAGTACCTACACAATGCATCCTACACACAGTCTTTCAATTCCGATCTGCTTTGGCAACCATGGTTTTCAAGTGACATATGCACACACACAAAAAAGTGGTGGGCAAAAACGGAAGAGTTCAAAAAAAGCTCCATGAAAAAAAAATCCATGAAATTTCACACAGTCAGCCATCCAGACACAGCGGGCATGGCGCCAAGCGAGAGGCGCCTCTAGTAGTCCAGACTCATGAGAATGGCGGTGCCACGCTTCACCCAGTGGTCTGCAGGCTTCTCACCCGCCTTGAGGTCCACGGCCACGATGAAGGAAGGCCGGCCCGCGCTTCCAGCACGGTTAGGGTAGTAGTAGCATGGCGCCGTGTAGATTCCTAGGGAAGTAACAGAGGTTGTGTCATCAGTAGGGGCTTCCTCATCACAGCTATGAGGATCCATTTAATGAATGAGAAAGGCTCTTTGAGGTAGCAAACAAGAGAGAGAGAGAGAGAGAGAGATGCTCTTTGAGACAGCGAAACAAGAGAGCAAGATTGTTTCGCTGTCTCAAAGAGTATATCTATGCCTCTCTCTCTCTCTCTCCCCCGTTCTCTCTTACATTTATAGATGGGTATAGGTACATAATCGTAAAACTGAGCATATAATGACATTATTTTTTCCCAATATGTATATAATTAGAGAGAGGGAAAGAGAGAGAAAGAGAGAGATACTCTCTGTGACTTCATCTCTCCATCTCTCTCTCTCTCTCTCTTTCTTGCGCTCTCTCTCTCTCTCTCTCTCTGTCTTATATCGATAGATATAGAGATATGATCATAAAATTGTTGAAGGGAGTTCCATTTTAGGAAAAAAGGAAGAATTCAAGGGACAGAAGGAATGATAGAAGGAAGAAACAATTGAAATGGAAAGAACACAAGAGAGATGAGAGAGAGAGACCTGAAAACCCCACACTTTAACCACAGCAAAGACTAATGACAAGGCAGACACAGAGACACCAAAGCATTGGATCCAAAGGGACAAAGTGACCTCCTGACCTTTGCTGCTCTTCTTCTTGGCCTCGGTGGGCTTGAAGTGGATGGAAGGCATGGGGCAGACCAGCTGCATGGGATCGGCCTCAATCAGTATGGAGTTCTTCTTATCCCACCCGGCCCCTTGCAGGAAGAGGCCCTTGATGTACACACCATCCTACCCAACAACACACACCCCATCATGTAACATGCTGTAACGTATATGACATAGTTGGCTGCAAAGTGAGGCCACTGCAGGCAGAAATCTCAACATGGCGCTCTCTGACCTCTTAAGGCGAGACAAATGAGAGATAAACGAGCTCATGTTGCCTGAAGAACACTTAAGAGGTCGAAACATATTGTGTTTTGTCTTGTGATTTGTTTGTTCATGTTTGGCGGATTTATTATCAAACTTTTAAGATATATGACATATTCAAGAATGGGGTTTGTCGGCTCATCTGTCCATGATCTGATGAAATAGCTCTTGATTTCAAAGGGTGGTGACAATTCAGCCCTAAAGGCCGAGGTAGAGACAGCTGAAAATGAGCTTTGTCAGGCATTAAATGTCTCCATGGAGAACAGCGATCCGTTAACTGTGCAGACAAGCCATCCATCACATGGTGACCTGGCCTTGAGGCTCTCGACCATTCAATGTTGGCAGATTTGAATCACTGCAGGGCTATACATTCCCCGACAACAGACAGACATCTAGGAATCGTGATCTGGATGTGACCTGGCCTTGAGGCTCTCGACCATTCAATGTTGGCAGATTTGAATCACTGCAGGGCTATACATTCCCCGACAACAGACAGACATCTAGGAATCGTGATCTGGATGTGGCCTGGCTGTCTTAACAGTGTAAGTAGGTCAGGGTTGAAAATTGTGTTTGAGGGGCCTTCTTCTCTGAGGACTTTCAGTTGTCAAGATCACATCATTAAACATATCGTAAAGCATGCCAAATTCTACCACTTGATGTCCTAGACCATGTGGTAACATGTCAAGTTACATCTCATCCTGCAACAGATCACATTATACTTTTTAAAGGTTTCAGACATGTGATTGGGTCAGCAGTGTTGAGCCAATATTGCAAATACTATTGCATGCAGAAATGGCCTGTCAACACCTAGGACACACTATAGAGTCATTTCCATTCCCACCTTTGACCTTACTATATGCTTGCACTCTCTGTCTTGGAAGCTCAAATGCCAGCAATTTGAATGTGTGTCTACATATATGTATATATATATACATATATATCTATCTAACAGGACTCTGTACTAGATCATCTTAGACTATACCTAACCAAGCCACATCACTCATACATCCTATCTCAGGATAGGAATAAAAGAGCAAAGAAAACAAAATTAAAACCTCGCAGACGACAAGACCAAGGCTGCAGAAAGAAAAAAAAAACTGATCTGATCAAAATGAGGCCTACCTTTGGAGGTCCAGTGATGTTTGTGTCATCCACCGTGAGCACAGTGAATTCCCAGGACAGAGAGTCCACCGACACCTGTCAACACACACACAATAATGAATCATCCACAGTGAACACAGAGAGTCCACCGACACCTGTCAACAAATACACATAGTAAAGAATCATCCACAGTGAACACAGAGAGTCCACCGACACCAGTCAACACACATACAACAAAGAATCATCAACAGTGAACAACATGTCAACACACATACAACAAAGAATCATCAACAGTGAACACAGTGAATTCCCAGGACAGAGAGTCCACCGACACCTGTCAACACACATACAACAAAGAATCATCAACAGTGAACACAGTGAATTCCCAGAACAGAGAGTCCACCGACACCTGTCAACACACATACAACAAAGAATCATCAACAGTGAACACAGTGAATTCCCAGGACAGAGAGTCCACCGACACCTGTCAACACACATACAACAAAGAATCATCAACAGTGAACTACCTGTCAACACACATACAACAAAGAATCATCAACAGTGAACAACATGTCAACACACATACAACAAAGAATCATCAACAGTGAACAACATGTCAACACACATACAACAAAGAATCATCAACAGTGAACAACATGTCAACACACATACAACAAAGAATCAACAGTGAACAACATGTCAACACACATACAACAAAGAATCATCAACAGTGAACAACAGGTCAACACACATACAACAAAGAATCATCAACAGTGAACAACCTGTCAACACACATACAACAAAGAATCATCAACAGTGAACACAGTGAGTCCACCAACACCTGTCAACACACACATAATAAAGAATCATCCACTGTGAATTCCCAGGACAAAGAGTCCACCGACACCTGTCAACACATACACAATAAAGAATCATGAACAGTGAACACGGTGAGTCTGCCAACACCTGTCAACACACACATAATAAAGAATCATCCACTGTGAATTCCCAGGACAGAGAATCCACCAACACCTGTCAACACACACACACAATAAAGAATCATCAGCAGTGAACACACGGAGTCCACCGACACCTGTCAACACACACACAATAAAGAATCATGAACAGTGAACACAGTGAGTCTGCCAACACCTGTCAACGCACACATAATAAAGAATCATCCACTGTGAATTCCCAGGACAGAGAATCCACCAACACCTGTCAACACACACACACAATAAAGAATCATCAGCAGTGAACACAGTGAGTCCACCAACACCTGTCAACACACACACACAATAAAGAATCATCAGCAGTGAACACAGTGAGTCCACCGACACCTGTCAACACACATACAACAAAGAATCATCAACAGTGAACACAGTGAATTCCCAGGACAGAGAGTCCACCGACACCTGTCAACACAAACACATACATAATCATGAACAATGAAAACTGAATTCCTAGGACAGAATCAATTGATACCTGCAAACACACACGCAATCAAGAATCACCAGCAGTGAACTCCCAGGACAGGGAGTCCACCGACACCTTAGAACCCCCCCAAAAACAAACAAACAAAAGCCAGTGTGGCTTACGCTGTTCTGACGGGCGGACATCTGGAGGACGGCGGTGAGGAAGCCGGTGGGGAAGGTGAAGCCAGACATCCAGAAGATGGTCGGGGGTGGGCAGTCTGCGCCCACTTGGCCAGCTGCTCCACGCGCTGCACCAGGTCACGCGTCCACGCCGCCAGCGGCTTCATGGAGGAGTAGGCCTGCACAGCCCACCACAATGGGAGGTAACTCTTGATCTACCAATCCACCCCTCCACCACAGCTCACCACCCACAAAGTCACCCAATTCTGCCCATCCCAAGGATCAGCCTACTTTCTGTTATTTTACTGGGCGTTTGGAAAGAGCTGAGTATTAAGATGCAGTGCTTCCATTGGGAGCTTCAGTTCCTGCATCGCCCACTTGTACTGCCTTCAGCGCTCGATTAAAAATTTTTTTTTCTTTTTTCATATTGACAGTGTTAATACATTTAGCACGGTAGATGTTTCAACACATCAATTTCTTTAACAAACGAACAAACAAAAACAAAATACCTCAGCTTGTCTGACACTCTTGAAATTTTTTTTTCAACTGTCTGTGGAGGAAACTTTTTGTGAAAAATCATTTGGTGCTTGATCTTAAAATAGTCAATTACAGAAACACAAACCTGAGCACCAAAAATGTTAGCGTTGGAGCATTTTTCATCAAAGATTTAGATTATCTTTCAGATAACAGAGGTCTCTTACAAACATCTTTGCTCTCAAGAGTTTTACACTGAGAGCTGAAGTCCTCCAACCAGAAGATGCCCTGAGAGCTGATTTGTTCCTGCTAGAAGATGAATGATACGTCAGATTGATGACAACTGTACCTGCATGATGTTAGAGAAACATCTTGTTCTTGCTGACCTCATTTTGTCATGCTAAGCCAGTTTCTTTTATTTAAATACAAACTGACCAATGGAACTGGAGTTTATCGGGACCGTCAATACAAACAACTTTCATAAGCTGTAGTTTAGTAGAGTGGTAAGGGTTGAGTGGTGTGCTTGTTTTGTACACAGTGAGATACATCCAATGTGTGTCAGTGCACAGCTCGTAATATCAACAGTTTGAGTAAGAGTCATGAAAACAGGGATGGGACTCAGCCAACAATATTGCACACATCAACTTACACTTCTACACCTTCCCTCCACGTCACAGCAACATAATACTCCACACATTGACTAACACTGTCTACAACTTCCCATCATGTTATAATAACTTTAGGATGAAAAAAGCAGCCAACAGCCAGGTAGCGGCAGTTAAAATTTTCGGTTTATTAAACCTTCTTCAATAAAACCAAGGACTGACGATGACAGGCAAATCACAACGCCTTTTTATACACACTCTGACTGCTTCTCACCCTGCATTCACTCACCAAAAAAGTGAACAGTAGTCACTAAAATGAATGATAGCACCAGATAAAAACTTTGTGAGTAAACATCATATTGCCTTTAAAAAAAAAAAAGAAAAAAAAGAAAAGAAGTGAAAAAGGAGTTCCTTTTAAACCCTTTCCTCAATACAATAACATAACACTCCACACATCAACTTACACTTCTGCACTTTCCCCTCCTTGTCAAAACAACATCATGATCTACATACACTATCAGACATTCACGCCATAGCACAACATAAATTCCCCACACTTACTTTCTCCCAGGCGGGCGGCACTCGTCCATCATAGATACAGGTGAAGATGTTCTCCAGCTCAAGCGTCATGACAACCAGACCCTGGATACCTTTCTCCAGATCTGTCAGCGACACGCGGATCTCATCCAGCAACAGGTTGTATCGTTGTATCTGTAACACACATGGGACAATGCACCTGACCAAGTTCAGGGTGTGGCAAACGGCAAGACAATTATAAACACGTCACAGGTCAGATACGGAAGAAATATTACATCACTATTACAGGACAACAGGAAGTTTTAAGATATGTCAGTAATAGGAAAATAATTAATCGGAATCACACATGACAGGAAGGATTAGAGTGTAACAGTAAGAGGACGACAATGTACCAGTAACACAAAAGGAGGGGTTACAGTGTAACAGTAACAGGACAACTATAAAGCAGGAGTGCTTTCTGTCAGACAACACAACAGACAGGGTCGGGCATGGTAGTAACAGGATAACTATAAAGCAGGAGTGCTTTCTGTCAGGCAGTAACAGGACAACCATAAAGCAGGAGTGCTTTCTGTCAGGCAGTAACAGGACAACTATAAAGCAAGAGTGCTTTCTGTCAGGCAGTAACAGGACAACTATAAAGCAGGAGTGCTTTCTGTCAGACAACACAACAGACAGGGTCAGGGCATGGCTGTAACAGGACAACTATAAAGCAGGAGTGCTTTCTGTCAGGCAGTAACAGGACAACTATAAAGTAGGAGTGCTTTCTGTCAGGCAATAACAGGACAACTATAAAGCAGGAGTGCTTTCTGCCAGGCAGTAACAGGACAACTATAAAGCAGGAGTGCTCTCTGTCAGGCAGTAACAGGACAACTATAAAGCAGGAGTGCTTTATGTCAGGCAGTAACAGGACAACTATAAAGCAGGAGTGCTTTCTGTCAGGCAGTAACAGGACAACTATAAAGCAGGAGTGCTTTCTGGCAGGCAGTAACAGGACAACTATAAAGCAGGAGTGCTTTCTGGCAGGCAGTAACAGGACAACTATAAAGCAGGAGTGCTTTCTGGCAGGCAACACAACAGACAGGGTCAGGGCATGGCAGTAACAGGACAACTATAAAGCAGGAGTGCTGTCTGGCAGGCAGTAACAGGACAACTATAAAGCAGGAGTGCTTTCTGGCAGGCAACACAACAGACAGGGTCGGGGCATGGCCGTACCAAGACAAGGACAGGGGAAAATGTTGATATGTGAGGTGAGACAACAAGAACTTCAACCAATTCCCGGCTCAGTCGCCAAAATAAACCCAACATTGTGGCCAGGGCTGCCTCGAAGAAACCTCAGAACGTCTACAGCATACAATAAAACTAACAATAAAAACAATCTGATGCTGTGACAATGAACATTTAACCTTCTGAAAAAAAAAATTGCACATAGGAGATAAGCTTTGAAGACATCACCCTAATTGAAAATAATTGCACTTGTTGAAAGATTTGGACCACCATCGCCATTTCAAGTCAGCTGTTGCAGTAGCAGTCTTGTAACATGTTACCTCACGAGTCATCCACAATGAGTTACGGCATGATGTACCAGGACAGTGTCAAGCTTTATATTGCAGCCTAGCTGACCATGCAGGGCCCTTTCAGGGTTGAATGACAGAACAATAATGGCAGGGGGGTTATGATGGTTAGGACAATATGCCAGCACAGCATCAGACAATACAGGATAGACAGCAAAGCAACTATCAGACAACAGCAGGTCCAATGCATGTTTTGCTGAACAAATCCGAAAACACACACACACACACACACACACACACACACACACACACCACATGCATGTATGCAAATATACAAAACATACACACATACACATGCACACAAACCTCACACACACACAAACCACACACACACACACACACACAGAACCTACTTCTTGCAGAAGCACAACATTGAGAGCTGAGGGGTCTGTAGACAAGATCTTTGCTGTGCCCTCGTAGTCAATGTTCTCAGGAATCTGCTTGAAAATGTTGGCTGCGAGGTCCAGCACCTGCACACAGGACAGGCAACAGTGAAGGAGCACGCTGATTCACTCCCCTGTCAACTACAACTCGTCCAGAACCCTTCTTCTGGGGCATGTAACGTTTCACTTATTCATACCCATAGCACTGGAGACTGTAATTCTTACCTCATTCACAACACATACTTTGGGCACTATCATTCTCAAGTCATTCAGAATCAGTACTTTTTTTGGGGGGGGTGGGGGGGGGGGGGGGGGGGGGAGGGGGGGGGGGGTTGGGTGTGTGACTGTAGTGCTTGATTCATTCCGAATCAGTACGTTGAGGTCTACAATTCTAAAGTCGTTCAGAACCAGTACTTTGGGAAGATTATAATTTCTAACTCATTCAGAACCAGTAACCAGTATTTTGGGGGACTGTAATTCTTAACTCATTCAGAACAAGTACTTTGGTACAGCAGCAGAACTTCTGAACAATAATCTCCAGAAGAAAAAAAAGAGTCATAAGCCGGGAAGGAGAGAGTATTTGATGGGAGGTAACTCTGTTACAGAAGCCTGCAGCCAAATGATTGGTGCATTCACCTTTGGTGCTGACAGTGCTGTGTTCAAAACACTCATGGGGTCTCTTTTTTTTTTTTCTTTTTCTCAGGGGTAAGGGGTTGGGAGGAAGGAAGGCGAGGAGGGAGGAGGTTTGAAAACCTCAGTTCAGGGGAAAGGTTAAGGCAGGAGAACGAGAGGGATGGGCACTGCATTCCATAACACCATGCCCAGGACACTGTGGATCTCTGACAGTCCACTGCCCCTTAGGCCCTTAGGTTGCAGGACTTTATCTTTTAATCTTTCAATCTGTTACAGAAACATTGAAAAATATTCCAGAAAAACATGTCTAAAGAGAGAGAGAGAGAGAGGAGAGAGAGAGAGAGAGAGAGAGAGAGAGAGAGAGAGAGAGAGAGAGAGAGAGAGAGAGAGAGAGAGAGTCTGTATTTGCAGGGTCTGTAAAGACTCCTTTAACTGTATAATGTTTAACAAATCAACGACTATTGTTTTGGGACAATGATTGGTGACTCACTTAGGATAAAGCTTTGCAGGCAATAACTTTTATTTCTTTAGAACGAGTATCTTTTTGGATTGTAAGTTTGAATTGATCAGAACCAAAGTCTTTGAGCAGTCTCATCTACTTTGACAGATTCACTTGTGCAGTTTGCCCATACTGGGTATGTGAAAATCTAATTAAGAACGGATTCAATGTGGTGTGACCAAAAGCAAAAATACCCCCCCCCCCCCCCCCCCTACACACACACACACACACAAAACCCAACAACATACTTCTCAAACAAACAAGAAAAACATTCAACAAACAAGCATTCAAAAATGACATGAATGGATCAACAAGGCAAATCTTTCATGCCTCCCAATAAAGTATATGACCATGTAATCATTTTACATTATTTCTCTTTCTTATTTTGTTTCTCATTTGTTTTTCATTCAGTTTGCTTCTGGGGATTTCAAAGTTCATGCAATTCAAAACTAACAAATGTCATTTCAAAGTCAGTGCCTACAAATTTTGGTCCGTTTGCATATATTAGTTTTTGAACCTGTGTATATTTCAAGATGTTAAGAAAATAATGAATAAGTCCCCAGTTTGAACTATAACCACTTGATTTCAGCTCAAAGGAAACCCATTCATACTCCCCACATCTTGCAGACTACGCTGATCCCCAAGTGACATCTTTCCCCAACACTTTTTTTCTTTCAGTTCTTTCATTTTTGCTCTACATCACCAGATGGTGTCGACAGCAGATCTAGCAAGGGGAAGCAACTCATTTTGTTCCCCATCACTCTCGAACGTACTTTGTCTTCCCTGCTCTCCCCTGCTGTAGATGAGATCTGCGGTTGAAGCGACAGAAGGGTGTCGAACATCATGCGTGTTTCCTGGATCTGAGAAGTGATGTCGGCGTTGGGATGCTGTCCAAAAGCCTCGGGGTGGTCGATGTTGGGCAGCATGCTAACATACTCCTTGTATGATGACAGAAGCCCATCACGGGGAATGTAGTATGTGGGCAGTGATGAAACCCTGGATGTGAACAAGGAAAGCATCATGATACAGCGCTGTGTATACATACTAATCAAATCATTGCTTCAAACCACCCCAAAGTCCATCCTATGCCAGCCAAACTTCTTTCTCTAAATACTGACCTTCTTCTCCCAGTAATTACTAACATCTTAAATGAGTCCTCTCATCTTTTTTTTTTAATCTTCCCCACTGAGTTTATGATTGCTGTTGTATAGCCGATTTTGAAGAAATCCAACATGGACCCTCTAAAATCTGGAACACTACAAACCTATATCCAACCTTTCATTTCTGTCCCAGTTGTTTGAATGACTGATTCTTCATCTGTTCTCTCATCTAATGACTCACACTCTCCTCAAGTGTTCACCAGTCAGCGTATCCAGCAATGGTGCAACACAGACACTGTTCTACTTTGCACTCTAAACAGCCTTCCTGTCTTTCTCAACTAAGAGAAAATGTCCATTCTACTACTAGATCTTTTGGCTGCCTTTGATATGACTGAGCATGATATTCTTCTCTTGCGTCTTGAACATGAATTTAGAACTGAAAGCGTTGCCCTTAACTGGTTTTGTCCCTTATTTTCACAAAGAAAACAAACTGTTGTCATTAACAGAAGCCAATCTTCACAGTTAATCTCAGACTCTGGCATTCCTCAAGGACCTGAGCTCAGCCCTGTTTTGATGAAATTTGTATTCAACTCCTTTAATACATGTCAATGACTCACACTAAATTCACCATGAAATATATGCAGATGATATGAAACTGAACCACTCTGCTTTGCCTTCAAACTTTGAAATGTTAAATCTCCCCAGGACTGTGTTTGAGAAGTAAATTATGGATGTTAAATAACCATCCAAAACTGACTGATGGTAAGACAGAAGCCTTACGTTTCTCCTCCACATCTGCAGATGACTCTTCAGTGCCTCTTACCATCTCTCACAACATCTCCAGTCGTATGTATGACCTTGGCCTTTATTTTCAATGAATCAAAACATCATTACAAGATACTAGAGCTTAGACCACCAAGAAAGAAACAGGCAAACCTGGAGACACAGACACTGATAAACTGCAAGGAAAGACACAGACAGACCGAAATGGAATTGGGACAACACAGAACACAAGAAAGTGAACTCACTTGTAGAATGGCTGGCTCAGAACGTTGTCTGTGAACAAATCGTTGATGTACGTCATCAGCAGGCGTCGATCCCAATCGTCAGTCACATGACCTCCATAGTTGATGCCAGCGATGAGGTACTTCAGGGCGTCCCATGGAGTCTCGTCATACCCATCCAGGTAGAGACTCAACAAATTCTCTGACACCTAAACAGGATACAACAGCGATCACACAACTCATGAAGAGAAAGCAAATTGGCCTCAAAGTACTCCAGATCATGTCCAGATGAACTGGGCACCCACCACACAGTGCACACGCACTTCCTGTTAGGCAAATACTGAACGACAGGTGGGACGAATAGCTGACTGCAGTTGCCATGAACCTCTTTTCTTTCATCTAAGCAGTTCCTTCATCAAATGTGAGTTGACCGTGTGTTCATAGTATACTGTGTTTCTCTTAACCTCCAAATGGTGACTCTCATCTACGTCACCAGTACATCTCTCTCCTCCTCCCCCTTCCTACTTGCCCACCTTCACCTGCGCCCCCTACCCCCCGTCCCCCTGCCCTCCAACCCCCTTTCCCCTCAAAACTCTCTCTTTTAATCAAACAAATAAAAACCCCATCTCAATATCAATCTCAAACAAAAATAAATATATTTTTCAGCACCCAGAATAAATATAGCTTTACTCAACAGTAACCGAAACAAACAGAAACTTACATCATGGAGATATTTTTCCATGACATGTTTCCTTCTACGCAGTAAACAATTAAAAACTGGACGACTCACTTTCTAATCATAACAACAATCAAAGCGGTGACTTTGGGACATTAACCCATAATCACAGACTAGAAAACAAGGATGTCAAGCAAACGAGAACACTGACAGCTATCTACCCGACATCGATCCCCACCTCGAAGTCAGAGTCGTTGAACTCGTAAGCGATGTTCCAGCCAAGCATGAGGAACTTTCTCCTCTCCAGCAGCACAGAGTGGAAGAAGCAGAGGCAGAAGAGCAGCTTGCGGTACTTGTCCTGCTTGTGGCAGCGACCAAACTGCTGCTCTGTCACCAGGTTGTACAGACGCTTCATGTTGGCCTTCAGACCCTGGTGAACACACATAGTCACGAGGCTTTGGTGGTCAGAAACAGGCAGGGGAATCCAGAGCTATGATCATCATCATCATCACCATCATCATCATCAATCACTGCTGTCAGCATCATTATCCTTATCATTATTGTTATCATCATCGCTGTCGTCATCCTGATCATCATTATGATGATCATCATCTTCTTCATCACCATCCCAAACTCAGCTGGATCATGACTAATACTGAACAGTATGCCTGGTCTCTCATGGCCAGATGCCTTCAGCATTTACAACAGAGCAAAGAGAAAATAATGAAGTTTTATATGTTAATGGTACTTGAACACACACACACATATGCACACACACACACACACACACACACACATATGCACACACACACACACACACACACACACACACACACACACATGCATGTACTCATGGGTGCACAGACATACACACCATATGTGTATGCACATGTACTATTTGAGTATTTCCATCATAAGACTAGTCCTCCAAATAAAAGTATTACTCAAAAACAAAAAAAAACCACTACACACCCCACCTCACCACACCAAACCACACACACTCCCAACCCCTTCCCACCAACCTCCCAGGTGTCACAGGCCTTCTCCATAAGGACCCACCTTGGGGGGCTCAGTGGTCATCTTGATGCCTTGCTGCAGAATGGCGATGGGGAACTCGGGTGGGGGGAGGAGCTGAGCCACAGCCTGAACTCTGGGTGGGGCTCCTCCACCTGCAGTTGTTCCACCAGCTTGTCCAGCTGGGGCATCCAGCTGAGTGACAAGTGACAGTTGGCCAGGAACACCCACTTGCCCTGAACACACACACAGCCATGAGCGTCAGAAAGACTGAAGAATGGAATCAGATTTTTTTAAAAACACACACAGAGTTGTCTGGCCAGGAAAGATGTATGTAGAGCAGACAGCAGGTGTATACTCTGAAGACTGAGATTCTCAGCAATGACTTATTCCATAGGAGGGGCCCCTAGTCCAACTGTCAACATGTTTGCCATGGAGCAAACTGCTGTCAGTTCAAAACAGTTGAGGAATCGTACTTTTACAGCTCAAAACCCACACTGTCTACCCAGCAGTAAATGGGTATCCGATTCAGGTCTGGGAAGTTTAAGGTGATGGAAGGAGAGGGATGGGCTCTACTTTCAATCTTACCATGCCTAGGCAAGATGATTCTCTAAGAGTTCATTACCCCTACAGGCATGAATCTTTTGGGCTTTAAACCTTTCTTTGAATTCTACAGCTGTAAAGATGTTCTGAGAATATTTGGGAAAGGTTAGGAGTGGCAACAGCTTATCAAAATCGGACACATTCATGAAATCTGACTCTTAAAGATTTCAGTGAAAGGAAACACAAAAATCTTGAAAATGGGAAAGGAGACAAAAAACACATCAGAGGGTCAGCTTTGGTCGTAGTTGTTCATATTCATTCAAAATCTGTTCCCCTACTCCATTCCACCTCAAAGAAACATATTTTATAAAATGAGTAATAGCAGCTGATCATCTTGATTCACTGATTAAAAAAATTCAGCATGGCTTTAGATCCCACTTCGGCTCAAAATACATAAACTGATCAGATACCTCATTAGCATAATTGGGACTGTTCTTATGGCTCAAGAACATTTACCTTCAAAAGCAGTGCCACATCCGAGAACTGCCTTTCATTCTTTCTGAATTCTATTGACCTTTTCTGTCTGTCTGATCTTCGCCCATTACACTGACTTCATACTGTCAAAGACTGACCACAAAGTCAGCAGAACATTGACACAGGACACAGCAGGAGAAGAACAGTGAAGACCACTAATAAACGACAAAAAGGAAATCAAGACACTGACCTCTTTCACACCTTCCTTGATCATGCGGGTAGCGATGGGGGCTTGACCTTGACCTAAGGAAAGGGCGTGGAAGCGGCTAGCCATCCCACTGTTCTCTGCCAGTTGCAGAAGGGCGCTGGTCGGATCCTGAAACAACACCGCTGTTGTCAGCCGCTGCATGGCAGGGAGGGCTGAACAAATGCATGAACACTCTGAACTGAGGGACAAATGAATGGATAGATGTATGGACAAATGCATGAACACTCTGAACTGAGGGACAAATGAATGGATAGATGTATGGATGAACAAATGCATGAACACTCTGAACTGAGGGACAAATGAATGGATAGATGTATGGATGAACAAATGCATGAACATACTGAACTGAGGGACAAACAAATGGATAGATGTATGGATGAACAAATGCATGAACACACTGAACTGAGGGACAAATGAATGGATAGAGATATAGATGAACAAATGGAGGAAGGGAGGGAGGAATAGATGAAAGAAAGACAAGATGGGTAGATGAATGGATGGATAGGTAAATGGATGGATGGATGGAAAGATGAATGGATAAATGGATGAACACACAGATGGATGAACAGATGGATTGATGAATGGACATACACCTGGTTCCCCCAGTGCACACACACACACACACACACACACACACACACACACACACACACACTACACACTACGCACCACGCCAGGAGAGAGGACAAAGATGAGGGGTGTCTTTGTAGTGGAATCTTCCACAACTTGCTGCATCTCCAGCACAGGCGGCTCCACGAAGCGAGAGCCCAGGTTGTTGACAATGAAGGACGTGGCACAGAACGACACGCGGTCTGGGCGCAGCGAGCGAACGATCAGCATCCTCTGGAGCTCATTGCAGGCGTTGTCCCATTCCCCTGAGGAGGTACATAGAGTGGTGGATGGTCAGTGGTAAACAGAGTCTGGTGTGAGAGCTACTTGTCCTGAGAAGAGTTTCTAGCCAATATGATTTTGCCCTTTCATCATACTCCACTTGACTGCCATATTCAGTTTCCAAACGGGGTATTTGGGAAGCTTTGAGTGTCAAGACATGCCGTTTGAAGACAGTGTTGTTTGCTGTAGTGGCTGCCATCGTGAAACTGCCCTGAATTGCCTCTACAAATTATTTTCAAATTACCCTTTTTCAGCTTGTGTTAAATGCAAGCATGAGTGACATTATTAGGCACTGTCAGATCAATATGGCTGCGGGGAATTTAGTGCCCAAGCGTTGGTGAATTTATAAGGACAGTTCCAAAAAAGGTGTGCAGGCTCTACAGATGCATTTTGTGACCGGCTTCAAAATTCAATGACTGTGTGTGACAGGACCAGTCACCTTCCTAATTACAGATGGAATCTGCATTTACCACAAGATAAGATAAGATAAGATAATGTTGCTTATAGCCCAGCCGACCGCAAGCATTTACCACAAAGAGGCAGGTGACCACACTGGGCCAAACAAGATCACCACAAAACAGACTGTCACAACAAACTGCACCGTCTACTAGACTGTTCTATAACATTTTGCATGGTTCAAGTGTGACTGAGGTCATACTGAGGGTCATTCATTCATCCATCCATCCAATCATTTCATTCCTCCATGCATTCATTCTTTTATCCATCCATTTCTCCAACCATTTCAATTGATCCCTAAAAAAAAACCCTGACCAGTTGAGTCATGATAATAAGGTCAACCTTCACTGTATCAACAGTTTGTTAGAATACAAACATCATCAAATCACCGTTTTGTTCAATGGTCTAGGCCTGATCAACGCTTCAAAATAAAACCAAAGATGAACACATACACACACAAAAATGGCAGTAATAAAGTCAATATTAAGTCAGAATCAGCTTACACATATTCTCCTGAACCCCACACAGCACCACCTACCAGGCAGTCCAGTAGTTTCCGGCGTGGCGGAGGTGTACCAGATGTTCCAGTCGCGGGGGTACTGCTCGAAGGATGTGATGATGCCGTGGAAGTTGGTCAGCTTGTCCAGCTCAGTGATGTTGTCCCAGGCGCCGTCCGACAGCCATCCCGGGCAAGGGTTGTCCATCTGGTTGTCTCGGTCCATCACCTGAACACAGCG
The DNA here is from genome assembly GCA_018398815.1 of Conus ventricosus. Taxonomy (NCBI): domain Eukaryota; kingdom Metazoa; phylum Mollusca; class Gastropoda; order Neogastropoda; family Conidae; genus Conus; species Conus ventricosus. The sequence continues at coordinate 14,988,417 of CM031613.1, forward strand.
TGCATGTCAGCATCACCCACTGACCTGTTCTTCACGGTGGTTTTTCTGGCCTGTATTGGCATTCATCTGACCAACACACATCAAACACTAGACCCATTGACCTGTTCTTCATGGGTATTTCATCTGAGCAACACACATCAGACACTAGACCCATTGCTGTTCATCATGCTTATTTTATCTGAGCAACACACATCAGACACTAGACCCATTGCTGTTCTTCATGGTTATTTCATCTGACCAACACACATCAGACACTAGACCCATTGACCTGTTCTTCATGGTTATTTCAGCTGACCAACACACATCAGACACTAGACCCATTGACCTGTTCTTCATGGTTATTTCATCTGAGCAACACACATCAGACACTAGACCCATTGACCTGTTCTTCATGGTTATTTCATCTGAGCAACACACATCAGACACTAGACCCATTGACCTGTTCTTCATGGTTATTTCATCTGAGCAACACACATCAGACACTAGACCCATTGACCTGTTCTTCATGGTTATTTCATCTGAGCAACACACATCAGACACTAGACCCATTGACCTGTTCTTCATGGTTATTTCATCTGAGCAACACACATCAGACACTAGACCCATTGACCTGTTCTTCATGGTTATTTCATCTGACCAACACACATCAGACACTAGACCCATTGACCTGTTCTTCATGGTTATTTCATCTGACCAACACACATCAGACACTAGACCCATTGCTGTTCTTCTTATAAATGACCACATGTTTTCTTTCTTTTTTCTTTAATGATTTTCCAACTTTGATAACTGACAGAAGCATCAGCATAATGGCATACAAATAATTATGCTAATTAGAGTGGGGGAAGTGAGGAGGGTATCAAGGACAAAGATGTGAACACATAACAGAAAAGTTCAAAAAGGTCAATTCAATAATCTGTGGGGGGGGGAGGGCGGTAACAAACAAACATGCATTCTTTTGTCATCTGCTAGGCATTCGAGGAATATATACATCCAATATGCTAACCATGTAGGGTACAATGGTTTGGTAGAATTTTACTCATACATAAACAGACTTCCTTAATTTTTATTAGTCTAGTTTTCACTGTCGACCACTTATTGCACGCTTCTTCCCCCTGCCTCCCTCTCTGACTCACTCCATTTAACAAATCAACATGATTTTTCATAGGGGTACCATTTTCTGTTAAATTCCCCGATGACCACATGTTTTCAATCAACCAGGCACATCACTCTAATGATTTTCTGTCTAGTCAGACATGGTAGGCAATGTTTATGACCAAACTGTGTTAATTATCACTTTTTACATGCTTACAGACACTGCTGATGTGATTATAATCCAGCATGTATGCAGCTTATTGTAAATTCAGTGTCTGCTTTGGTGCAGAGAAAGTGATTTCCCATTCAATGGAACTGACACTGTTGGGTGTATTCTGAACCATATCACCATGAAAAATAACTGAAGTTGTTGCTGGGTACGCTCAGATTTTGAGTACTTTGGAGGGGCAAGAAGTTTCTAATCCAACTCTGAAGTTGCAAGATATCATTTATATAAAAAAAGTGTTTTCTCCATTTCTGTTCTGTACAACTGGTACCCAACATTCTTTCATTTATGAATTTTCTTTTCTTTCCTTTTCACAAATGAAAATATTCTAAGGTAGTGAAAATACAAGGACATTTTCCCCTACATATTCTAACACTTTGTCCCATTGGCTTCCAAGTGTCCTGTTGATTTTCTGTGAGCTAGGACAAATCATGCCCAGAGACACTCAAACTCAGTGACCAAAGTATAAACAAGACTGAGGTAAAAGGACTTGTCTAAAATTAAACTTGAATTTTAGGGCACAGTATAATTGGTGAAGAGTGGAGAGAGGGATTGACTGATTAATTGATTAACTGATTGATTGATTGATTATTGATTGATTGATTGATTGACTGATCGATAATCTTCATTCCTAAGGAAACTATGAAGCAAGGAGATGCTTTTTTTGCCCCCCATCTGACCCTGTCCCCTAAGGGACTATAGAAACTAATGCATAAACAGTATTATACAACGTAAGACTGATTATTACAAGAACAGTAATGATTCATTTTGACATGAAATAAAACACAATCACACTCAAATTCTCAGTCACACCACACACACCACACACACACACACACACACACACACACACGCACACACATCTACCCCTTCAATCTCCCCACCTCCATCCTCCCCTCCCCTACACACACACAGGTAAACACATCACTTTTTTCGTTCTGAAGCTCACCAACAAAACCCTTTTGGACGCACAATAATACTAATTTCAAGAAGCACTTATTCACTACCAGATTTGCACAAACATGGAATACATATCCCATTCAGGGGGCTAGGGAGCACAACATGTTTATGTATTCCACGACAAATCAATCAGCTGACAGTATTATAACAAAGAAAATCCAGGGCATGTCTCTTTTCTTTTGATAACTGAACAAAAGCACACAACATACAACAAAGTCCATGAAATGGGTACGTCAAAGGGAACACCCCCAAGGTGGTGAGGCCCAAGCTATGAACAACTGATCCTTCCACATCTAATGTGATGGCAACTACAGTACAGCAACATTTTCCAACACAGACTCCAACATTTTGAAAGCATTTTTTTTTTCTGGCCCATTCTTCTCTTTCTCCACACTAGACTAGCCCTCCAGAACGGACTCCCTGTCTTTAGAGACCAATCTCCCCAGAACAGTCTTCCCTTGGAGTATATGACATTGATGGTCAAACAAAACTTCCTAGGTTTAAAGACTTGTTTTTCTGCAACATTATTTTCTCACTTTATACTAGATTGTTTCCCTTTAGAGACTGGCATAATTTCTCTCTCTCTCTCTCTCTCTCTCTCTCTCTCTCTCTCTCTCTCTCTCTCTCTCTCTCTCTCCCTCTCTCTGCTATACTAGATAGATATCCCTTTCCCTCAAGAAAGACTAATTTCCTGAAAACACCAGGCACTTCACCAACGTGGCTTCACTCAAGTTGGTCAGAACTGTGAGGTCAGCACTGCAGCTGGCAACTGGCCGTTCAGCTGCTCTGATCAGCATTACAGACGGCACCAGTCTGACCACCAGCAGACCCCTGATGACTACAGGCATCATTACAGCCTCTGCCACTGCCTACCCACAGTTACAGGGAACAATTCTGGCTCAAATATAGAAAAAAATGGGAAAACCACATAGTCACAGTATTGCTCAACTATCCCAACCGCCATTGCCACTGTCTGTACCTCTCTGACCTGGCTAGCCCTGGTATATATTGAAAAAAAATAGGGGACATAGGACATAGCATAGGGGAAAGCTGAATCATCGAAAATCAGAATCAGATTATCTATAATGTCACTGTTATTGTCCTCATTCTCATTATGAACTTCATCCTTCTTACCATACTCATTTTCACTGATCATCATAACGAAGGAGGAGATGTGTCTCGGAGGTATAGAGACACAGAATCAGGATGGGGAACAAAATCATACATTCACAGTGTCACAGGAAATACAGGAAATGACACGCAATCAGACTCTCACCAGGATAGAGCAACTCTCCACCAAAAAGAATGTATCATGAAGATACATTCTGCAACTGCAAATAGATTCCATGCTTAACTACAAGAGAATTGGCTGCACTTCAAGTATAGGTAAGACAGAGCTTTCCCACGTGTGCGTGATTATTAACAGTATCATTACAGCTAGCTGGACTTGAAGTATAGGTAAGACAGAGCTTTCCCACGTGTGTGTGATTATTAACAGTAATATTACAGCTAAGTCTTTACACAGAATTCAGGGCTAAATTTCTATTACTATTCTAATTAACATTAAAAAAATTACTAAGAACGTAAGAAATGACAACTATTTTTTCATGGCAGCAAACAAGAACCAACCAACCATGAATTTTGTACACTACAAAAGAAAAAAACAAGAGGCACTGAGTTGGTGGGTCTACAGGAAAAATAAACAGAAGTAAGAGGACAAAATTCCAACCTTTGAAACAGGAACCAATCTAACACACCATTCACGACATGCTTAGAAACTATACAGCAACAAAATTCAACCGGTACAAAAATGACAAAACAGTTGCAAGTAAATATGCATATTCCCCATTTTCTCATGCAAACCTTCTTTTCATTATTTTTTGCACTCTCTATGATTTCAAAATTGGCCTTCCTGCTGGATGAACATAAGCGCGCATGTTCGCACACCACACACACACACATACACAATTGCACACACACACACACACACACACACACACACATACATGCACTAACACATACACACGCACACACACACACACACACATGCTACCATACAAACACACACACACACACACACACACACACACACACACACACACACACACACACACACTTGCCTGATCTTGAAAAGTGTCAATACACACAATTATACAAATAAACACACACTCACACAATTATGCTGCAAAATAAACTGATCTTGTCTGCCCACCAAAACAAGATAATATAGAAAGAAAAATATCCACATCAGCAGATATAAGAGAGAAACAGACATTCTTCAAAACACAGAGATACAGAGGAAAACTGTCCACAAAACATAGGGATACAGAGGAAAACTGTCCACAAAACACAGAGATACAGAGGAAAACTGTCCACAAAACACAGAGATACAGAGGAAAACTGTCCACAAAACACAGAGATACAGAGGAAAACTGTCCACAAAACACAGAGATACAGAGGAAAACTGTCCACAAAACACAGAGATACAGAAGAAAACTGTCCACAAAACACAGAGATACAGAGGAAAACTGTCTACAAAACACAGAGATACAGAGGAAAACTGTCTACAAAACACAGAGATACAGAGGAAAACTGTCCACAAAACACAGGGATACAGAGGAAAACTGTCCACAAAACACAGGGATACAGACAACAAAACAACAGCTAGTTGTTTCTGTATAGGGAAGATTCACATTTCGCTAACATACTTTCTCTGCAGTTGATACAGACAACAAAACAACAACTACTTGTTTCTGTATAGGGAAGGTTAACATTCCACTAACATGCTTTTTATGGGATTGAGACAGACAACAAACAACTACTTGTTATTGTATAGGAAGGGTTAACATTCTACTAACATGCTTTTTCTGGGATTGAGACAGACAACACAACAACTACTTGTTTTTGTATAGGGAAGGTTAACATTTCACAAACATGCTTTTTCTGGGATTTATTGAATAAGGAACACTGTTAGGTGGATCAGAGTAAACGAAAGAGAGAATGAGGATGAGAGGAAGAGATCTTTATTTCTGCAAGATTTGTAAGTTTATTTAACACACTCTATCAAAATTAAACAGTAGTTTGCTTTCAATTTCAATGTTATGTTGTTATCTTATTTCAACAAAATTGCCATTTTAATATTCATTTGTTCTTTGAAACTGATGTTAAATTTTCATAGCATTATCTGTGTCATTTGGAAATCTGATCAGCATTTGTTTCCTCATCTTTGTTGTCAAGTGCTAACCGAACATCTGAAGGAGGGCATTTTCAGCCAGAAATTCCCAAAGGAATGGTGATTTCTTCACTTTAGAATTTCTCTCTCTTTTAAGTCCTGGCAGTCTGCCACTCCATCATCCTCAATCCTCTTTCTGTCCTGACCCTCTCCGGCACTGTGATCCACAAGTCACAACAATAACGGACAAAAGTTTTCACTTACTGGCTTTACCACCTGAAGCCATAAGCCAAACAGGGAAGGGAAGTGAAAAATAAACAATGAGAAAATACACAATCAACATGCCCATGACGAGCAGTGACAATCATCGTAAAGTCACCCACAAAGGTTAAAAAATCTGTTATGTTTCCAGTATGTTTTTCCATGTACAATCATTTTGAGGACACCTGAAACCGGAAACCCCATTCCCTCAGAACAGTTTGTGGAAAGGCTGTCATCTTTCATGGTCTTCAGCCTAGGCACTGATGACCTGACTGTGGAAAGGGTGCCTTCTCTAGCTGACTATAGCTCTGTCACTATTGGTCATACTGTGGACAGGATGTCTTCTTTAACAGGCTGAAGCTCTGTCACCATTGGTCATACTGTGGACAGGATGTCTTCTTTAACAGGCTGAAGCTCTGTCACCATTGGTCACACTGTGGACAGGATGTCTTCTTTAACAGGCTGTAGCTCTGTCACTATTGGTCATACTGTGGACAGGATGTCTTCTTTAACAGGCTGTAGCTCTGTCACTATTGGTCATACTGTGGACAGGATGTCTTCTTTAACAGGCTGTAGCTCTGTCACCATTGGTCATACTGTGGACAGGATGTCTTCTTTAACAGGCTGTATGTCTGGCACTGTTTACGTGATCATGAAGTAGACGTCTTCCTTAACAGTCTCAAAGTCTGGCACCAAAGTAGATGTCTTCTCTTACAGTCTCAAACCCTGGCACCAAAGTAGATATCTCCTTTTACACTTACAGTCTCAAAGTCTGGCACTGTTTACCTGATTGTGAAGAGGGTATTTCTTTTACAGACTGTAGCGCTGGCACTGTTGGCCTGATTATAGAGAGGGTGTCTCCTTGCAGACTAATTCTGATAATATTGGTCAGATTGTGTGCAAGTGGCGTTTCTGAACTAACAGACTATAGCTTTGGTACTGTTGGTCTGAGTGCAGTTTGTTGTATTCAAACACAGCATAAGAAGAAAAGGTTGCTATTGCAAAAAAAAAAAAAGAAAAAAAGAAAAAGAAAGAAAAATGAGAGAAAGAGAGTGAGACAGAGAGAGAGAGATGGATAGAGACAGACAGACAGAGAGAGACATGGAGAGAGAGAGAGATGAAGAGACAGAGAGATGGAGAGAAAGATGGAGAGAGAGAGAGAGAGAGAGAGAGAGAGAGAGAGAGAGAGAGAGAGAGAGAGAGAGAGAGAGGGAACAAAAAGAGCAAACAGCGACCTGAACATCATTTTGGGGTTATTAGCAACATTTGTTCAAAACCAGATCAGTAACTTGTGAGTGAACAAATACACTGTATTATACACAGCGACAATGGAGCTACAACTTTTTGTGAATGTTAATGCAATACAATAGCAGCAGGAAAAAAAAAGACATGAAAACATGCAAACCATCTGCAAGATTCAAACAACATATTGAACGTACCACACCACCACGCAGGAAGAAGTTGTATTCATCCATGTTGAGTTTCCCAGCATGCTCCAGGATCTTGGCGCACATTTGGAAGGAGAAGAGCAGTTTGTGCTTCTCAAACAGGCCTCGGCAGGTGTACCTGTACACCATACACACAGGGTCACATGACAGGTGTACCTGTACACCATACACACAGGGTCACATGACAGGTGTACCTGTACACCATACACACAGGGTCACATGACAGGTGTACCTGTACATCATATACACAGGGTCACATGACAGGTGTACCTGTACACCATACACATGGGGTCACATGACAGGTGTACCTGTACATCATACACACAGGGTCACATGACAGGTGTACCTGTACACCATACACATGGGGTCACATGACAGGTGTACCTGTACATCATACACACAGGGTCACATGACAGGTGTACCTGTACATCATACACATGGAGTCACATAACAGGTATACCTGTACATCATACACATGGGGTCACATGACAGGTATACCTGTACATCATACACATGGGGTCACATGACAGGTGTACCTGTACATCATACACATGGGGTCATATGACAGGTGTAACTGTACATCATACACATGGGGTCACATGACAGGTGTACCTGTACATCATACACATGGAGTCACATGACAGGTATACCTGTACATCATACACATGGGGTCACATGACAGGTGTACCTGTACATCATACACATGGGGTCACATGACAGGTGTACCTGTACACCATACACACGAGGTCACATGACAGGTGTACCTGTACACCATACACATGAGGTCACATGACAAGTCTACATTTCTGATTTGAAAAATATACATCCATATTCATCTTATATACAGTCATGAATCATGGGCTGGTACACCCATGGGAATGCTCACATGGAGGTTCTGTCATTTCACATCTTGTGGTCACTGCGCAAAAGCATCTGCCAGGAAGCAATTATGTCCCTTCACGTGTTAATGGAATGCCCTGTGCGTGCCTGCACCCTATGTGAACACAGCGCAGGCTTCCAAGGGTGGTGCAGGATTGCCCTCAGCTGGTTTGTTCGGCAGTTGAGGGCAGTTCTTCTCTAGGTCCTACCCGCACCTTCGGGTGTCTCTTTTTCTTTGAAAAGTGTGCATCCATATTCACCTTTTCTTTACCCTCTTCATGCTTCCAGCTGAATGTTTAATCGGAAGAAAGGTCGTGTCCAGAGCCACGGAGTGAGTGATCAGTCACTGACCTTTCGCTAACTTCAGCAACAAAATCACCAGAAAACCATCCGACTCTGAGAGGAAAGTTCAGGTGTCCATCTATTGATAGACACTGCTTCAGTATGTGTGACTGAATGGTCTTTACTGTCCATGTCATTAACGATAAGAACTCCAGTGTTAATGCTCACAATTCTATCAACAATGTCAAAAGGTCAGCAACTTATGGTACAGAATGTGATTCTCTTTTTTTTCTTTGAGTGTTCAGTTGGAAGCACTTAAGGGTTACAGATCTGAAGGCTTGTAACATCACCTGGTTCAATTAGGTAAGAGTGAGGAAAATCCACTGCCATACTTAATGATGCAACTTAACACATTGCTATGGAGTGTGGCACCGTACAACACAGTACGATGCAATGCAGTTTCATACAGTTCAACTAAAAAATACATTACGAGCACAAAATAACCATACTGTCAAATCCATGCACTCTATACAGCACTAAAAAAAAAAAAAGGTCATTACGTTACAACACAGCACATTATGACACATCACATTTCAAACACAGCGCACCACAAAACAACACATCACGACGCACAAAAACAACAATGCTGAGGAAGGGGCGCCCACCTGTACACAGCGTATGGTGTGGTAGTCGTTGAGGGTTGGTGATACGTTCCTCCAGTTTGGAACTGCGCTGGCTTTTCTCGATGGACATGATGAAGAGCTCAATGTAGGCGTCCAGCGAGAACTGGTACATGGGGTCGATGCGACCCATGTCGTTCAGCACGAAGAACAGGATGGAGGCACGCTGGGCGCAAGGTCGATAGCCCTGTGGGGAGGACAACAGGGATCCTATGAGCCTCAATGCATTGTGTCGGGGTGAAATTAAAGGGACACTCTCACACACAACACACACACACACACACACACACACACACACACACACACACACACACACACACAAAACCACATTATAAACACACATACAGAAGAAAAAGAAACACCCGAGGTGCTGGGGAGGACCCAGAGAAGCACTGTCTTCACCCGCCTTTAGAGCAGTCCTGTACCACCCTTGGAGGCCTGCGCTGTGTTGACGATGGGTACAGGCACGCGCAGGACACTCCATTAAGATATCAAGGGACATAACTGCTCCTGAACAGAGGTAAATCAGACTACAAGATGCAGCTCATAACAGCCTTAAAGTAGCATCCCCATGGGTGTACCAGCCCGTATTTCATGACTGCAGAGCCCACCGGCGAAAAACACTACCCTTCAGCTGCCGAGCACACCCCACAGACCCAACCACCCCTGCCCAGGGACAGATGAAGACAGTGCCACTCCAGACACAGCCAGCTTTCGCCATACGGTCTTATGTGCCCTCAAGAGAGAATCCAAAGTTGTAGTCTTTCCCACTGTCAACAGGACTTTCCCTGTGGTCAGTGGGTCTTTCCTCACCATCACTGGACCTTTCTCCAGGGTCAGCCTAGTTAAGGCAAAGAATTATAAACACACATACAGATACTATACACAAAAGCAGGCATATCCATATGCACATCCAAATACACTCTAAACCAAACATGCAGGTCAGCTCATAAGCCCAGCAACACCACCTAAACACTTCTATGTGTACATACACGCGCTTATCCGGTACACACAAACTTTTTCCCTTCCTCTCATCCTCCTTCCCTTCCCTCTTCTGCCTCCTCTGTCACCCCCCCTCAACTCCTTTCCCCACTCACCCCTACCCCCACCACA
>CM031613.1:15003532-15008532 GCA_018398815.1 Conus ventricosus
GGTGAACAGCAACTACATAGTGGATACGTTTGGTGGGAAATTCATCACAATTTGCTGAAGAGATGCTGGATCTGCCATTTCACCCAGATACGCACAGATTAATCTTTGGGGCCATATTTCATATTTCCACCGAGCTGGACTGAAAATGTCTTGGTATATTTTGTGAAATTTTGTTGATAAACAAACCAACCACTCACTTGACAGAGCAGACTGAAAATACAACTTCCTAGACACAGGTCATCAAATAACAATAACAAAACAACAGTGTCAGCTCAGTAAAGGTGGCCTCTCTGCACATGGACTGGTGGCCAATTAGACTTTGATGGCTCTGAACACAGCATCTCATCCTGTGAAATGTTAGTTTTCATATCATTGTTTGTTAAATCATCTGTTAGTTCTCATATTGTTGTTTGTTAAATTATCTGTTAGTTTTTATATTGTTGTTCGTTAAATTATCTATTAGTTTTTGTATTGTTGTTTGTTAAAATTATCCATTAGTTATATTGTTGTTTGTTAAATTATCCGTCAGTTTTTATATTGTAGTTTGTTAAATTATCTGTTAGTTTATATATTGTTGTTCGTTAAATTATCCATTAGTTTTTATATTGTTGTTTGTTAAAATTATCCATTAGTTATATCGTTGTTTGTTAAAATTATCCTGAATTCTCTTTACCACTTCTTCACCCTTCCACTTGACCTCTTCCCTCACCACCCTTGTCCTGCAACACACAGTCTGCAGTCTGGTTTGTCAAGACATTGGCGCTCACCTCGGCCATCCACACTTTCTGCACAATGTCGTCACGGTAGTTGGACAGGAAGGGTCCCATGTAGGACAGGAAGGCAGCAGCGATCAGACAGTCCCCGGGCAGGTAACCCATCTTCTCCTCCAGATCCTGTGGAAAACAGGGACAGGTGTGTACTTCTGTCCTCACTGAGAGAGAGAGAGTGAGAGTCAAAGTCAAAGTCAAAGTCAAAATTTTATTTTCAGATGGAACATTGAATAAGCAATAAATCTGCTTTTTTACATCTAGCCATCCATAAAAAAAAAAAAATATAAAAAAAAAGTCGGTGAAACAACGACTAATCACAGAAATTTATGAAAGTCAGAGATAACAACAAATAGAAACCAGAGAAGAAATGGATTGGGGGGGGGGGGGGGGGGGGGGAGGCGGGGAAGGGGGAGGTAGGGAGTATACAAATGAGATGGGGAAATTCCATAAAGTAGAGAGAGAGAGAGAGAGAGAGAGAGAGAGAGAGAGAGAGAGAGAGAGAGAGAGAGAGATTGGTTATGTACAATATGTACATTGTCTTCACAAATGTGCACAGTACGTATACTCTAAGAATACTGTCGACACTGACATACCCTTTCCTCTGAGGCACACACACTCATGCAGAGCATGTACATAGATATACATATACACATGCATACACTGTGAAAAACCATAAAACCATATTTCAAAGGGTTTGGGAAAATGTTAAGTTATGAACCATTCATGAGATACCTTTTCAGATTATTTTTTAACTGGATTTTATTGTTTATACTTTTAAAGCCTGTTGGCAACTTGTTCCATACATTTAGTTTGTTTGTTTTAGTAAAGAAAAAATTCCATTGATGAAAAAAAGTATGATTTTTAGATGTAATTTCTACAACAAAAACATTTGATCACCGATGATCACAAATCAAGGGAAAGAACTGCCGGAGTTAAGGACAGTAATGCAGTCTGCAGCCTACCGTGCCCACAAATCACCTTCACCGTCTCCAGCCAACTGATCCAGACCTTCAGGACAGTACACAGCCTGCAGCCTACTGTGCCCACAAATCACCTTCACTGTCTCCAGCCAGCTGTTCCAGACCTTCAGGGACAGTACACAGTCTGCAGCCTACTGTGCCCACAAATCACCTTCACTGTCTCCAGCCAGCTGTTCCAGACCTTCAGGGACAGTACACAGTCTGCAGCCTACTGTGCCCACAAATCACCTTCACTGTCTCCAGCCAGCTGTTCCAGACCTTCAAGGACAGTGCACAGCCTGCAGCCTACAGCTCACCTTCACTGTCTCCAGCCAACTGTTCCAGACCTTCAGGGACAGTGCACAGCCTGCAGCCTGCAGCCTCCTGTGCCCATAGCTCACCTTCACTGTCTCCAGCCAGCGCACACGTTCTCCAGCCAGGCCCGACACCAGCTTGGAGGCGCGGTCCAACATGAGCTCTGTGTGCTCCGCCTTCCTCTTCAGCTCTTCCTTCAGCGCCAGCTTCTCATCGTACTGCTGCTTCAGCTCCGTCATCTTTGCTTCCACCTGGGAATCAGGCACAACAGGGCGTAAGGTAGGGTAAAGATGCATACAGCCCAGCCGACCGAAAAAGGCCATATCGGGGCTGCACACAACGGGGGTAGGGGTAGAGGTGGGGTGGGGGGTGGGGAGAGGATGTGTGCGTTGATACTGATCACCAAATGTAGAGCTTTCATGTCGTTTGTACTGACAGATGTATAGTACAGAGAACATAACGAAAATGAATAAAACCTTCTGTTTATATACTAATGTCAGTTACATTGACAATCTCATACAGAACCTCACTTTCATAATGGCGATATAGTTTATACAAGTAAATCACTCAGAACCTACACACACACATCTTTGATGTAATTTACACTGATAAACATATATGAAGTCTAAAATGTGGACCTTTACTGTCAATTATAATGACGAAATATGTCAAACTGTAAAAAAAAAATTTTTAAATACAACTTTGATGCAATAAGCACTGAGATATCCAGTATAGCACTAAACACTTTGCCAAAACACTAAACAAGAACAGAAGGTAACTGTCTGCCAGAAGAGAAGGCAGTGGTACGGATTTCCTTGTCCCCTGGATTAGATCTAAGTAAGTTCTCCAGTGATCACCCAAGAAACACATGGACAGAAGCACGCTACATGCAAAATATTGGACGTGATAACGTCTACTAAACAACTTTTTTATAATATAAGAATCATGAATGTTTTCAAGTTTCGCTGGTATCATATTCACACATTACGATCATAATCGCATTATCAAAGAAACAAAAAAAAACCCCTACCTCTGCAAGTTTGGCTTTAGCTTCTGCGAGAGCATCTTGCTTTTCTTTGAGGGTAGACATGGCAGCGTTCCAGCCTCTGTCTCTTGGGCTCCACCACTCGGTAGATCCTGCCGTACGTCTCCATGGCTCTCACCCACATGCACAGGGAGCGGGCTGCTGTGGATACACGGCCTATGATCTCGGGCTGGAAGTCGGACTGCGTGCAGTACTGGCCAATCTTCTTCAGGACACGGTCCGAGATGTTGTCGCGGTCAAAGTTGATGAGCTGTTTCAGGAAGTTCTGGTCACCTGTGTGCACACCAGGATGAGGATGAGTCGGGATTTTCACAGACTGAAACAGTGGCTGCTGTATACAAATGAAGTGAAAATGTAGGTACCGTGTATAGCAGAGAAAGATATCACCTACGAAGCAAGAAGATCCCCTTCTACACTGGAACATAAGAGGTGATCTGACTCCATGACTGCTTGGTGAGAGCATAAACTGAGGTCCACAGCGGAGGAGTACACACTAAGCATATACAAACAACACAGGAGCTCTCCCTGGCACAACGCTACAGAAAGGCCCGCTCATGAAAAGTCAGCAACACTGTAAGCTGCCAGAAACGAGTTCAGTAACATTATACAACTGTCGGAAAGGGCAGCTTGGTTTCAGACAAGCAGATCTGCCGAGACAAAAGAGCATGTGCAATGCATCATATACTTTTCACTGTTCAGTGTCTGATGGCGAGCGAAGGAACCAGCCAGAGGACCCTTCTCTGTAACTCACCAAGCTGCTTCTTGGCTTCAGGCCAGGTGGGTTCGGATCCACGAAGAATCATCACAGCCTCCATCACCTTCTCCACAAGCGCTGGCGGCCGGCCGTAAGACCTGATTTCTGTCATGTCCTTCTTGTTCAGTGACTCCAGGGCCTGTGGGGAAAAAAAAACAAAAATAATAAGTAAGAATGGATTAAATAAGTAAGAGGGGAAAAGTGATGATGCTATGGAGGTTCTATTTCCATTCTGAGTTTGCATGACAGGGCTTTACTCTGTGCTTATTTTCTCAATATACATACAGCAGCATAAACCAGGCCTGTAAGAAACAGACACCTGCAGTGTTAGTCAGAAAATCTGATTAACACTCTCTGAAGCGCATCCATTACATGGATGAAAATCAGTTGCATGGTTCCAGTCTTTGAAACTGAGCCCAGAGCAAACTCAGCTCTGAATAGGAGCTGGTCATGGCAGAAAAAAAAACAACCCTGATGGGAATCGAACCCATGACATCCCAGGCAGGAATCCATGAGAGCAACCAGAGTACCATGGCATCTGGCACAATCCACTGAAATGTAATCAGCCAAGTCATACGAAGCCCACAAGAGTTGTGTTCCTTTCTAGATGCATGATGCGCAAATAGAAAACTTGAAAAACTGGCTTCATCAACTGTGAAGAGACCCCAGACTTTGGCAGGAAATTATGTTCAATGACACTGGGTCAGCAGCAGCAACAAGGATGAACAGTGAACTCCATGGGGTTGTGCTGATGTGTAGTTCTCTCCCACAGACTGAAAACACTTATCTTCTCTGACAGTAACTTTATTTTGACAGACACCACTGCAGTTCTCTCCCACAGACTGAAAACAGTTATCTTCTCTGACAGTAACTTTATTTTGACAGACACCACTGCAGTTCTCTCCCACAGACTGAAAACAGTTATCTTCTCTGACAGTAACTTATTTTGACAGACACCACTGCAGTTCTCTCCCACAGACTGAAAACAGTTATCTTCTCTGACAGTAACTTTATTTTGACAGACAACCACGCAGTTCTCTCCCACAGACTGAAAACAGTTATTCTTCTCTGACAGAACTTTATTTTGACAGACACCACTGCAGTTCTCTCCCACAGACTGAAACAGTTATCTTCTCTGACAGTAACTTTATTTTGAC
>CM031613.1:15013532-15063532 GCA_018398815.1 Conus ventricosus
TGACAGATTGTCAGAATGTGTTAATAATTTCATTTACTTACTTATCTATCAGAATGTGTTGATGATTTGATTTATTTATTCCTTTATTTATTCAGTCTAACAGACTTTGGACAGTTGTCAAACAGGGCGTCCAAACCCTTTTTCCTTCGAGAATCTCCACCTCCATTTTCTCATTTCAAGATGTAAGACAGCTTATGTTCCTTACTTTCTACTGGCGGGGAATAGGGAGGGGAGGTGGGGAGGTGGGGAGGGGGACCGGCAGGGATATGCCAAAGTGGTGTACAGTTGTTGTTTTTTTCCAGGTATCTGACATTAAGGGAGGTTATTCTTCCCCGAAATCTGATTAGGAAGAGGGTGCAGGAGGGAGGGGCAGGAGGGGGGTGGGGGGCACGGGTGATCGATGCAGAGGGTGACCATGATGAGGCAAGACACAAACAAGACAAGTTGTTTTTTTTTTAATAGGTAAAAAAAAAAAAAGTTGTTAAGCAAGGGAGAAGGGTGGGGAAGATGTAGGGTTTGACTGGGGCGATATCTGTTACTTCCCTTAATTCCCTGAGGATGTTTCTTATACTGGTGCAAAACTAAGATGTTTCTTTATTTGTCCTCCCTTTTCTCTGGTAAGGGGGGGGGGGGGAGAAAAGGAAAGGGGAAAGCGTGGAAGGGGGAGTTGGATAAGAAGGGTTAACAGCGGGATGTGCTAGAAATGAGGGTGGGTAGATATGGGGGTGGGTAGTGTGGGATGGGGAGTGGGGGACCACACAATCCTCTACCGGGTACTCTACATCTCTTCCAGTGAATGCTGCTTGGGATTAGTAAGGCATGCTTGCTGTCAAAACAAATGCATCGAAATGTGAAGTTTGGCATTGAGCTGGTGCCTCAATGACGATGATGAAGGCACCAGGGAAAACATCACTGCATTGACCTACTTCCTCTTTGAAGTTTCTGCCCATGGGTCTAGTTCGTTCTTGAAGTTTCTCTAAGAGTTTGCAGATTCCACTGTGTCCATCAACACCAACCTATAACCTGGGGAACCCTGCTCAAATGGGGTTTGTTTGCAAGCTTTCCTCAGCTAAACAATGGAGTGGCTTCCACAGACATGAGAAATGACAAGTGTCTTGTATTTGCTTGCCAAGAGAAAAGCGTAAGGTGAAATGAGGAAAAAAAACCAAAAAACAGCAGCCAGGCAAATTGTTCTTAACAAATATGGCTTCAGACTTTTCTGAATGAGAATTCTGATCGTTTCATGCACTAATCACAGAATTCTACATCAGTCAGCCATTTTTTTGTGTGTGTCTTGCTTTCAAGAGACCATCAAGATACTCTGGTCCTCTCTGTCCCATGTCTCGTCTCACTCGCTTCAGGTGAGTGCATTGAAATGGCACTACTCACCAAACTCATGAAAATCGTAGCTTATCACCTGTACGGAATGCACTTCTGGCACCTTCCCCCCTAACAGCCAATGTCAGGCCACAGAGTGTATTTCCCTGAGGGAGAGGGTTAGATTTACCCCTGTTTGGGATCACCTCACTATGTGGGCAGCCACCCTCTGTCTTCAGAGGATTTCACTTCACTTACGGGGGAGAATGAAGGCTGTTTTGCCAGGTGATGATATTGGCTCACACCCCCACACCACCTTATTTCTATATTGTATATTAAAACACTTTGATGTAGGCCTCAGAGTTCAGCTGGTGTTCAACATTGTTAAGGTTTTAAGCCTTGGCCGTAATTCTCAAACAAATGCCAAATATGCATATTGTTAATATGTAGACACTCAGTGACTAATACATCATTAAATTGTTTCATCAATTAAGGTAAAAACAAAAATGTACTCTGCTTTTTTTCTCTTCCTGATTCCCAAAAGTTATCTTTTCTTTTTTTATTGCTTTCAACCTTTAACATTTTCATACTGATTTCTGAACTTTGTCCATTCAATGGGTTTATCATCATGGAATATTTTTTTTAGACAAATCAACCAGTCCATCATTCAAGGTCACGTTAACCACACAAAACTGTCAAACCTGTTACAGCAAAGCCATTGGAGAGAACACAACAAATATCTTAAAAATTCATGGTAGGCTTTCAGAGTATAACTATCACAGAAACTAAGATGACAGCTTAGAATGATCTTGGCTGGTACAAGCACAGTCTGAAAAGTTGTTTTTTTTTTCCTTTTAGCAGATATGCAATTAAATCTAAATACAACTAAAAGCATTAAATACTAAAGAGAAAATAATAAATTTAACGCAAAAGAAAAAAGAAAAAAGAAAGAAACCAGGAACTTCACTTTCACCCCCAATTTGTGAAGAACACAAGGACACAGGGTTAGGCCAATACTGCTCAGTGCTTCTCAATACACATCTTGGTCATGGTTTCTCATCACATCCACATTTGATGATGACATCCATTTCAGGCCAGACAAACAATCACTCCAGAAGAGATGGGAAGAGGATTATGTGATGCTACATGGATGTGACGTGACCAAAATCAATTTGTCGATGGAGATGTTTTTATTCTGAAAAAGTTGAAAAGTCAGAAATCTCTAGTGAAAAAAAAAAGTCTTAAAATGGAGAGAATCTTACATGGGGAAAACCTCAAGGTTCAAAAAAGAATTCTTACAGAGGAGTCTTTATCTGAAGAATCTGGACGGGATACTGAAGGATGGAACCAATCAATCTGATGGTGAATTCTGTCCTCTACCCACTGGACGGTGCAGGCACTCTGCTATCCTGCTACCTTGGGGCTACCTGTGTGGCTGCTGGTGAAAAGCACTGAGCAGTACTGACTTAAACTCCTCTGCCTTCAATAAAGGGCAAAAACGTTGACACCTCTCGGCTTAAATGTGAAGGTCTTGGTGGAGATGAGGCTGCAGATACTCTGGGTCGTGGCCCTTTCTTTTGGACAGTCGCTGAGCCGAGTGAGGGCAGAGGGAGGCATTGTGTGCAAGCAATGTTCCACCTTACTCCCGACTTTCCTAAGTCTGCCCAGACACTGCCCAGAAGAAAGGTCACTTCTACCCAGATCTTCAACTCCACACTCCAATGTATCAGCTTTTTGTTCCCATCACACTGAAGATCTGAGGTCATCAGTTTCTATCATTTCATTTGGCTTTGTCTCTCGTGTTATGGGAATGAAAGTTACTGCACTGAACGTGACAGAATGCATCGTCTTAGCCAAGGACGTCTATGTGACTAGCCCAGTGACAACTTTCACTGGTTCCAACACAGGGCAGTGCAGGCATGCAAGTTCTAGGTGAAGGTAAACACAGCACAACTGGGACCGGCGTCATCACAGTGAATTCCAGTCATGCCTTTGTACACACTATCTGCTGAAGACATGCTGGCCATCTGGTTTCCAAAGTGCTCTGCGAACTACTTTCAACATGCTCACCACCAACAACTACTTCTCTACTGACTGTGAATAGTGATTTTCTGTTGTCATTCCACTCATTTTACTCCAAGTACAGTTTAGTGATTTCCTTTGCTGTGACTGCTCCATTACGGAAAGCTTGTCAAAACAGGACTGTGACAATCTCATGCACTGTAACGTCAGATTCAAGGCAATCACTTGTCTATCGGTGCAGATGTTTGAAACATGTGGACTACCATCAATACGACACACATGCATCCACAAACTGACAGACAAACATATTCTGCACAATGTGTCCATTCACTCTGCTGTGTGTATATTTCATCTACAACACTGTGTCCATTCATCCCGTGTTGTCTATGGTTTATCTACAAATGGTGCAGAACATGAACTACTGATCCACCATCTTACCAACTTATCCCTCCTCCTCTTTCCGGCAGGAACGCTGTTTTCAGAACCTTCGTCTTCAGAACGCTCTCCTGCCTCAAGTTTGTCATCGTCATCAGTTTTTTCCAGACTTTTCTCAAAGAAAACTTCACTTTTACCCCTGTCCTGTGCAGGACATGATTCCTCTCTTTCAGCCTCCCTTCTGGGATAGGCTTTTTTTGGATGACTGCCGAGGACAGAGAGATCTGAGAGACTATCGTCCTCAAGACAGCTGTCCTCTACCATTTCTTCATCCTCGCTCAACTTGATAGAAAGACAAAAAGAAAAGGACCACTTTAACACGGGGGTTATGAACTGCATTCACCCAGCACTGACTCAGTTAATTATTCCCCCTTTTCTCTGTTTTTCTTTTCACAACTGTCAGCCACTGCTGCTTTGGGTGAAAGCATCTGGGTTGATACAGATAAATCACCTTTAAAATTAACTATTTTTTAAAGAGAACAAGATTAAGTTTCCGAAATACAATCAGCATTTTGTCAAAACAAAATTATTCATCATCTACTAGGAGAAGAGTCGATGAAAAGAGATTCTAATATTCAATACTAGTGTTGTTTTGTCTCATTTTCTAAACAGTCTTTTATAAAAATTTTCCTGTTATTTTTACTAAATAGCTGTCAACAACTCACAGCACACTTCATTTGTGAAAAAGCTTTTTCTTTACTTTTGTTTTTGTTCTTGCTTCCCCCCCCCCCCCCCCCCCCCCCCCCTTCTTGTCATTGGCTGCAGGTGTTTATTGGCAACTTAGTAATTGACAGCCAAGAAGAATAGAGCTGCAAAAGGCCCACAACTCTCACCTCTTCTTCACTGCCCAAGGTCATCTCACTGAGGTACTTGTCGGCCACTTCCAGCAGGGCATCCTGTGGCCACTCACTGAACCAGTCGATGGTCGTGCAGTTCACCAGAGCTGGGTACATTCGTAATCCGGTTCCTGGGGGATGTAAAGTTGCTTGCTAATGGCAAGGGTACATGACATGTTGACCGATTCGTATGAATTCACATGAACAGACAGACGGGAATGCTTCATTGGAAATCCCACGGATTTAATCATGATAGCCTTTGATACACGCTGCCATGATGGTCGGTTACACTCCATAAGTAGAACATACATCAAACAACAATAACAGTTGTTTCCCTTGCAACACACTGATTCATTCCAATACATTACAGAGGACATTTTTTCATAATTGGTCTTATTGATTACAATGGTTTCAAATCTCTCATCTCTTCCTCTTTTTTTATATCATTAGTCATCACCCATAGTTTGAATAGATCTTTATCAATCCATTATACATATGATCTCATCAATAGTTTCTTACGCAATGCACATAACTTCTTTTCATGGCCCAGAGAAACACAACACAAAAGTGACAGAGAAAAATGGAATTCACCAAGGTGTTTAAAATGCATTTAATCTTTTTCCTGACCTGCTGGTATAATTCTGCAGTATAATAAAAAAAAAATGGTCTGACACATTTGCTTAGATCTTTGTACATAAAGACATGCATTAGTACATAACATTTTTTGATAACAATAATCAGTCAACTCATGAAAATACTATTTAATAAGTGTTTTGAGAAGTTCAATCCTTTTCACGTATTTAAAAATCTATGAGCTTCATTTCTCATATTATAACCTGAACATGTTCTCTTTCTCTAAACAGTCCGAAAGGTGTTTAACATTGTCATGCTTGATGTCTTTTTCTCTCACACCACCACTGTGTGCTTGTTATTTAATATTTTCTGTCAAAAAGGCATTGATGTCATTCAAAATGGCAGATTAACAATAACCACACTGACTAATTTCAGACATACCTGGAAATAAAAATAATCTATTCATGCATTTCTCTGTGTCTATGTCACCATTTGATAAATTCAATCTTACTCAGTATATCTACAAATGAAATATTGTGAACGAATAAAACCATTTTCTTCATCTATGACATGGATGAAAAACATATCCAGATCTCTGACAACTCAATATGAAAGTTTTCCTTACTTTACTTGCAAAAAAAAAAAAAAAAAAAAGTGTGTAATGTACTGTTACAGTGATACAAAGTTGTCATAGTATACAATTCAAGTACGAAAGAAATGTGAAACTGTCAGAAGAGAAACAAATTAAAGTGTTGAAAAAGTTTCCTTTTCTAAGACAGGTGGTTGTCACCTCTTTCACCAAGAACAAAAATATTTTGTGCATATGGACATGTGGGACATGGACACACACACACACACACACACACACACACACACACACACACACACATGGTAACACACACTACACACACACACACACATGCATGCACCCACGCACTCACACACGCACATACACACACGCGCACACATACACACACACACACAAACACACACACACACACACACACACACACCACAGACGTATGCACAAACACACAACACAAGCATAGTTAGCAGTCAAGTACAATTTACTCATGATTGATATCACTGTAATTCTTCTAGGTCAGCCAAATTCAGAGTTCACTAAATTTCATCTTGGCCAGACATTATTGATTGATCCAATGTGTCTCTTCATGCTAACCCAAACTTCTGTTTGTTTTTTCTGGTGTAAACTGTGCTTGACTGAACACACATAAAACAACCTCAAATTGTGCATTTAACCATCAGTTTTCAAAATAGACACAAGCACACTAATGCATAGGTTTCACTCTCACACACACACACACACACACACACACTCACACACACACACACACACACTCATACATAAACACTCACACACACCACACACACACACACACCACGCACACACACACACACACACACACACACACACACACACACACACACACACACACACACACCAGATCCAAGAAACTTTCTGCATTGCTATGTTTTTCTTCTAACTTAAATCAGATAAACAAAAAAGACAAGTGAATAACTTCTTGTTGTGCACTGTTGAACATGTAAACTCACCGTGAAATACTGAACTCATGACAAAGAAATATGACAGAAGAACATAACCAGGTGGCTGAATATGACATGTAGTATGCAGTGAATACTACAATTCTATACATATTATATGCGGTGACGCATGCAAAAATTAGGGTGGCTTTGTCGAAAGGTTAAAAGCAACACCTGTATCTCTCATGAAGACCACCATTGTAGGGACTATGAACACAGCACACAGAGAAAACACAGTCAGTACATCTGGATGGTCATTTCAACAGTAAACAACACAGGGTCATCAGCAATTTGAGACAGGGGAGACAACAAAAGCTATCCACAGGTTGACAATGCTGCTCACCGAGATTACAGCCAATTCATACGTTTTGAACAGTCAGTTCAAAACATAGTCATACATGAATAACAATATTTTCTACACTATGCAGGCATATATGTAGATTTATTAACTCTTTCGCTGCCTGGGAATCAAGCTTAAAGTTCAATCCAATTTGCCAGGGTTTTTATTTTTTAAAAACCGGTATGTATATTTTCAAAATATTCTACTGACTTTCTCACTGACGAAAACGAGATTACCAACTATCAACAGAATCCAGAGACCACCTCTCTGAAAATATTCTCTGTTTTGTAAGCAGCATAGATATAAAATGAGGAAAATTGCGGACTTCCCCATGATGAGTTAACTCGACGGCCATGGCAGCGAAGAGTACATATTCTTGCCGTCGAGTTATCTCGTCAAGCTAGGCACCGAACGGGTTAAAATGACATAATGTGAAAAACTGCATGGAGGAAAGCAGAGACAGAGGTTTTTCAGCTTTCATGTTTACATTATCTTTCACTGTATTTACAGCTGCGTGTGCGTGTGTGTGTGTGTGTGTGTGTGTGTGTGTGTGTATGTGTGTGTGTGTGTGTGTGTGTGTATGTTGTGTGTGTGTGTGTGGTGTGTGTGTGTGTGTGTGTGTGTGTGTGTGAACAGAGACAGGTGTGTGTGTGTGTGTGTATGTGTGTGTGTGTGTGTGTGTGTGTGTGTGTGTGTGTGTGTGTGTGTGTGTGTGTGTGTGAACAGAGACGTGTGTGTGTGTGTGGTGTGTGTGTGTGTGTGTGTGTGTGTGTGTGTGTGTGTGCGCGTGCGTGTGTGTGTGTGAACATAGGCATGTGTGTGTGTGTGTGTGTGTTTGTGTAGTAGTAATATTTCTCACATGTTTGTCATACACTCGGAATAACAAAGTGAGCTCCAATTTTTTAAATGACCATTACATGTGTGTGTGCGTATGTGCGTGCGTGCGTGAGTGCATGCATGCATGCGTGCATGTGTGTATGTGCGTGCGTGCATGCGTGTGTGTGTGTGCGTGCACATGCATGCTTGTGTGCCTCTGTGTGTGTGTGCGTGTATGTCTGTGTGCGTACGTGTGTGCATGAATGCCTGCATGTATGTGTGTGTGTGTGTGTGTGTGTGTGTGTGTGTGTGTGTGTGTGTGTGTGTGTGTGTGTGTGTGTGTGTGTGGTCTGTGTGTGTGTGAATGTACATGCACGTCTGCAATGCCTGTGTGCTCTACTGTTGCTGATGCTGTTGCTATCACCGACATTCCTGCTATCCTCATCTTTTTCATGATTATAATTATCAAAACCACACACCTGAGAACCTTTCAAAAAAGGTGCATCAACAGCACCATACTGAGGTTGGCTCACATTATCTTTATTTTCATGGTTATCTTTATCATCAGTGATCATCATCATCACCATCGTCATCACCACAACCCACCTAAAAGCCTCTCCGACAGGACTCATGCACAACACCACGTGGAGGTTGGCTCGCACACGGTCGACAAGGAAGGTGAACACAGACTGCGCCGTGTCGTCAATGCCGGCTTTCTTCACCTCTTCTGCCAACGAATTGCGCACCTGCACATTACACATCAATTTTCATGCGTGCAAAGAACATGAGCAATGTTTCATATGAAACAGTGACCTTAAAAACTAAATAGTGTCCTTACAACTGAAACTGGGTTAGAGCTGACATCTTAACCGTCGATATGTCATAGGCTTCAAAAGGAAAATGACTATCTCTCTCACTATCTCTACTATCTCTCTCTTCAATTCTTGTCGTCTTCCATACTCCTTTATGTGACCTTTGTTCTTGTTTTTTTTTTTCTTCTCCAGTGCAGTTGCCTGACACTCACGACAAAAACCAACTGGCAGAATTCCCACAGTACAAGCCCAACACAACAAACACAACAGAATGCTGCTGTTTGAAGCAACACATGTTTTCAGTTTTTCTTAAAACACTGGCTTAAGAGTTGCCCAGCTGACAGTACAAACATCGCATGCAGTCTCTCTCTTTTTTTTTTCCAAAAGCTAATCTTTGATGAGTGTTTGACTGACGTAGATATTAAAGGATGACACTTGACTCATCCTCATCATTTGAAAAACAAACAAGATGCAAAGCATATGAACGTACTCCCAGTTTATCTTCGGCCAAGTACTTTCTGAGATATTCCATAAAGAAGGAAAACTGTTTTGGGCCGTTATAGCCATTAGTAACGGCCATTCTGGTAAAATAAAAACAAACATCGGGCATCATCCGTGACCCATAATGAACATACCTACAAACTTTCAGAAAGATCAGCCCAGAAGTTTTGTCTGGAGCGAGTGGAACACATTCTGACCATGGACAGACACACAGACAGACAGACACACAGACAGCATTTCTTCATTCCCATTGTAAAGTACTCCCTGTTCTATAAGAACTGGAGTACAGAAAAGAGAGTCTGCAATCCCATGGCCCTCATGCCCTTTCCTAATAGTGACCCCAGTTTTAAATTTCCCCTCCATGTCCCTGCCCATGTCCAGATCATGTCAATGTCGCTGGCACTGGCAGGTTCATGGAGACTGTTAGTAGCGCTCGCCACAGGGGGGTGCCCACTCACGCTCACGCTGACTGCGACTAAGCAGTTATTGTCATCAGCGTTGGGGCTTGGCAGGAAGTGTCCTGTGCATGCTGGCACATGCTGTGCAAGCTGTGACAACAACAGGCGCCACAGAACACCACCAAAGCAACATGACAACGGTGCAGTGTATCCTCTGGTGGGTGGCCTCATGTTGGTTTCATACTGACTGCTCCTTATGAACTACAGGTGCTACACTCTGAAAGGACAATCTGGGTGTGGATGATTGAGGGGAGCTGAAATGAGCAGTGTGGGAAGATTGTCTTAAGGGTGGCATCAAAAACGAGAAAGCACAGAAAATAACACTTGATGAGACGATACTTCATGTTGATGATCAGCTTTACATCAAAATCTGTGAGCCGCACGAGACTTTTCAGACAAAGCAACAGGTAGCAAGTGAAGAATTATCCTCTGCAAAACTGATCTCAGAGTTATCCAGTTTTTTTTTTAAAAAGGGGACATAACTACCAATGACTCCTGTTCATCTTGAGCAAGGTGACCCACCTCCTCAAACTCGTCAGGCTTGTACAGGTTGGGGACCTCCCCGCTGCTGAGGACGTTGTTGATGTCCTCCAGGAATCCCTCCTCCACCACCTGGATGTCGTTGAACAGGAACACGGTGGGTTTGTTCTCCACGCCGCACTGGAAGTACAGCTTCTTGAGGTCTGTGACATCACATCAGTGGGTACGTGTACGAGGTCACCATGAGGATAACAACAGCAATGATCATCATTTGTACAAGAGGATCACCACAGGGTTGTTCTCAACAATGAACCAGAAGTACAGTTTACAGGTCAATGGAACATTATCATCACTGTTGAAATCACTGCCTGTGTAGTAGCTGCTACTGTTGCTGTTGTTGTTATTGATGTAATTGTTGTTGTTGTAGTGGTGGTGGTGATGGTGGTGTTGATATTGTAATAATAGTAGAAGTAGTCATAGTTGTAGCCACTGTAGCAGTAGCAATAGCAGCTACAGCGTAGTAGCAGCAACAGCAACAGCAGCGGTGGTGGAGGTGGTGTCAATAATAATCATGACGATCATCTTCACCCCAAACTGGCCGTAAAAGCTTCCTCAGCTCTGCAGACCACTTCAGTTCCTGTTACTACGTCTTACTCTGCCACCGTCGCTACAGTTCAAAGTGCACGCACCAAGCGTCCTACATTCCATGGCACTCCAAGCACCTGACAAGCTGTTCACAAGACATGGTAAAAAAAAACCAACAAAAAACGAAAGCACTTAGACTTTATCTTCCCACCATTCCTAACTTCACTATGGCTAGAGATGTTGACTGTTGCAAACTCACCATCTCGGAACTCTATCTTGCGGTAGTGTTTGGTGACCTCAATCTGGAAGGTGGTGTATTCACAGATGTGAGCCGCCAGACGGGTCAAACTCTGGCGGCCGCTGCCTCCGATACCCACCAGCAGCATGTTGCCACGGGGCTGACGGATCACACGCACGATTTTGGACACTGCCATAGAAAGGGGAAACCATCAGTTTCCATGAAACCCCATACACCAAAAACCAGAAATGTTCTCCAAAACGTAACAATTTGCACTGTACATTCATGAGATGCATCTTAAACAGAATCTCATAAGAGAAAAAAATGCTGCCACAAATCATTAAGACAAAGGAAATTTGCACAATGTTTAATCATTAGAAAAAAAAAAACTCTGATTTTCAAGCTAGTCTATTGTTTTTGGTTTGTTTTTTTTAAATGTTGAATATGTTTTAGTAAAAATCTTTTTTTATTTTTTCGCTCAGTAGATTCATTTTAAAGAAGCAATCTGACTTGCTCCTGTCTTGTCCTTGCTGTCACTGACAGCAGTCGTCAGCGGGACAAAGTTACACATTTCTGTCATTTACCATTCAAATTCTTCTATGAAAATTACCTTTGTCTCATAATGGAACCAAATATTACTATACATGTTTACTGTTAAACTCTTTACGTACAAGTATTCCCAATCAGAACTTGGGAAGTCCTTTTTGAACAGCACCTCGATGCGTGACTTTTCAAACTGATGGTAGCATTGTTGACCACCATGCCACTGCAGGCAGCCTACCAACATACCTTTCTGTACTCTGCCTGTTTACAACACAGCTGTTTTTGACACAACGGGTTGTGTGTCCTTCATGACAGAACTGGAGGTGGGGCTACCTTACCCTTACTTCCAGAGGAGTAACTTTAAGCATAAAATGCATTTTCTTCTTCACCACCTAACTGAACCCATTCCAAACCCTTTTCCAAACTGCATCACATAGTGCTAAATAATTCACTCTTGCTGATTTTCTTTTCTCTTTCTTTCTTTTGTCATAGCTGGGTTTTTGCAGTGAAAACAAGGCATAACATAACTGGAAGTGTATACCGATTTCATCTTCCAAGTAACAAGTGCCTACGTTTCATTTCAAGAACAAGAGTTACTCCCCTTGTCCACTGTTTACCATTCAATGCTTTTCCTTTGGCTGAAGATTTCCTGTCAACCCTGAACTGAACATATCCTGTCAACCCTGAACTGAACATTTCCTGTCAGCCCTGAACTGAACATTCCCTGTCAACCCTGAACTGAACATTTCCTATCAACCCTGAACTGACGATCTGTCAACCCTGAACTGAACATTTCCTGTCAACCCTGAACTGACGATCTGTCAACCTTGAACTGAACATTTCCTGTCAACCCTGAACTGACGATCTGTCAACCTTGAACTGAACATATCCTGTCAGCCCTGGGGGTAGCTGAGAGTCCAGCCCACCAACTCACCATGCTCCATGGCATCCCGGAACAGCACCAGGTCCATGGCCACCACCCCAGGCGTCCCGTTGTACTCCTCCAGCATGTCCTGCATGTGCTTCTTCAGAGCTGCTGCGTCAGTGATGTCCTCGTAGACGTTGTCCACGTGGATGTAGTCCCCTGACAGCACATGACATCCACATAGTGACAAGAATGAGGAGAGGGACATGGGGGAGTGTTTTAGAGAAAATATCAGCAGTTTTGTCTGTGTTCTCTCCATGTGCATTATTATCTCTCTCTGTGAATATATTCATAAATATATATGTATATATCTTAACCCTGGAATCCGTTTTGCTGTCCCTCTGTTGACCTAAATTTCTGTCTATCTGTTTGTCTGTCTTTCTGCATTTTATCCTAGTACTAACAATTTTTGTCTTGCTTACCTTTCAAATATATCCCTACTCCTGTTGGAGAAACAACAAAGCCCTTGACAATTAGGATGCTGAATCGAAAGAGAACAGAGCTTAATCATGATACAGATATCTCTGAATCTTCACTCAATCACTGTGGCTGCTACCCCTTGGCTGTATGGCCCTTCCTGTGTCTGTGGTACAGAGAGAGAGAGGGGGGGGGGGGGGGGGGGAAGACAGAGGCAAAAAAGATAAAAATAGAAGCATATGTGCCACATATCACAAGCATATACACACACATATTCCAAACTGATTTCCTCACTGTCTCCTCCAACCTCCAACATCCACTGCCCATATGACACACACACACACGCACGCATGCATGCATGTACCCCCCCCCCCCCCCCACACACACACACACACATGCACACACACACACACAAACACATACACACAGTCAAACACACACACACACACACACACACACACACACACACACACACACACACACACACACATCATCTCACCAAAGACAGGGGGCTGCTTGTTGGGGCAGATGTTGTGGAAAGTCTGATCGAAGAGAACACCTAACTTCTCTGCGAGAATGCCGACGAATGTCTCATAGTCCTTTTCATCTACCAGACGATCAGAGAACACTCTGCACAAACATGAATACACACACACACACACACACACACACACACACACACATACACGCACGCACGCACGCACACACGCACGCACGTGCACGCACACGCACACACACACACACACACACACACACACTCACGCACACAAACACACACACAACATTGATGCATTATTCTTTGACATCAATTGGCAGAAGCTATGTTAAAAAATCTGATTTAAGGTTAGCAGCAATAAGATTATACCACAGACCAGGTACAAGGGTATATAAAGATTATACCACAGACCAGGTACAAGGGTATATAAAGTTCATGCTTCAAAATAGGAACAGCTCAGTTGAGCAAAAAAAAATCAAAGAAATGAAAAAGAAAAAAAATAAACAAGCACACAAAGTCTGCTCACCAAGCTAAGGACAGTTTAGAAAACAAAGCAATGACAATAAAAACCTAATAATTCAGCAGTTGTTAGCTATCAAAAGCCTATCTGTACAGTTATCAGTAGTACACAAAGAAAACGAAAGTCATGAAAATCAAAAACTTACCAATTAAGCAACAGGCAGCAAAGAAAAGAAAGCAACAAAAATAAAAAACCTGTAGAAGTTAATGGTCATTCACAAAATAAAACACAAAAAAAATCATGTCAATCAGGGTACTTAAATCAATCAAAAACCTACGGGTACCCACAGGTAGTAATGAAATCAAGGTATTTACAATAATCAAAAACCTACGGGTACCTACAGGTAGTGATGAAAACAAAGCCATAAAAAATTGTTTTTTTACAAAAAAGAAATATCGAGCTTTTAGTCACACAGACATAGACATGGAAAATACTAGCCATGATAACATAGTCGTCCTCATCCTTGTCTTTAACAATCACTAACCAACAAACAAAGTTCAAATCCTATGGCCATTCAAATCTGTCCTCTCCCTGATCTCAGTGCTGATGGACCCTCCAGGTCCATGCCTGCGGTGGAGGAGGAGTCCCCAAGTTTTCAAAGCCGGCAAGTCCAATGGGACACCTGTTGGATGGATGTGGTGGGTGGCAGCCTCCAGATGAGGCGTATTTACTAACAATGAGTGTGCAGCTAAGCGATTACTATCTTCTGTGAGGTGGAGGGGCAAAAGGTGGTTTACTGGATAATGTCCTTCATATGCTGAATCGGTGTAGGCACCACTGAACATCAATCAGCAATCACGCCATGTCCCCAATGGAGGGTGGCCCATGATGGATTGATATTGATAGCCAGTGAGGACTACTCATACTGGGATGGTCAAAGAGTAATTCCAGACACGGCTGTGTTTACATCAGTCTGAGTGAGAGGCTTAGGAGAAATACCAATGTGACTAGCAGCAAGAAAACAAACAACAACAACAAAACAACTAAACACACAAACAAAAAAGTAAAGAAAGCAGGCACACTGTAAGCAGTACATGACATACGGAGTACGTTCTTTGTGAGGAGTTGGGTAAAAAGATCACCTACCTGAAGCACTCATGGATCCAGAGTCGTGTCATGGCACTCTTGGTGTCGTGGTAATCCTTGTGAGCTCTCAGCAGTCCTTGGAACACCTTGAGCACAAAGCAGACATGGCTCCTGACATTTCAAATCTCCTCCAAAAGTATGCATTAAAGATGACCTAATTCACATATTTTCACTCACATCAAGCAAAATGTATATTTCTCCCGCTTTTTTATGTTGATCACTTCCACCTCTTTGTTCACATCCTTTCTCTCTCTTGCCTTACCTCTTCTTCGATTTAAACAATGCCTTTTTATTTCTTATCTATTCACTCCATCCTCTTCCACAATCCATATCTCCCACTCCCCTCCCCTCTTATATCTCCCACTCCCCTCCCCTCTTATATCTCCCACTCCCCTCCCCTCTTATATCTCCCACTCCCCTCCCCTCTTATATCTCCCACTACCCTCCCCTCTTATATCTCCCACTCCCCTCCCCTCTTCATTCTACCCTCTCTCTTTTGTCCAACTTTGTCTCTCCTTAACTGTTCCTCTCCCTCACCTTTGTGTTTTTTTCTTTCTTTTCTCTAGGCCTTTCCTCTCTTTGCACATCCTGCCTTCCTCACCATATCATCCCTCTTCTCTCTCTCCCTCTCTCTCTGCACATAACTGCGATAACCATCTTGGAGATGTTGCTCACAGGAAGGAAAGCAGTTGAATGATCTTGCGGTGTGCACATGTCTGCATCTGCATGTGAGCCTGCATGCATGCGTATCTGTGTGCAAGTGTCCCAGCATGCATGAGCACATGACTCCCCTCACCTTGGAAATGTCTCTGAGGTTGAAGAGGTAGTGGATCTTGGTGGGGGTGGGCAAGAAGCGCTGGATGATCTCGTTGTAGAGCTCGATGGTGGCCTGGGTCACAATGTCCCCGATTGGCTTCACCTCCTCCTCAAAGTCCTGCAACTTCTGGTTGATCATGCTGCCAAAGATGCGCTTGATTTGGGATTCCTGTAGGGACAGACAGCATCAGGGAGATGACAGGGACATGAAAAAACAAACCAGCTGTACAGGGTTCATGATAGGCCATCTTCTTTTCAGATGACAAAATAGAGCTGACAAAGAACCATCAAGGGCATGCACTCTGTGTGAACTGGCATCCCTTTACACTCTTACATGAACACTATAGATCTCACAGCAAAGCTAAAACATTTCTTTTGCATGTATGTGTGGCGTTTTATAGATTAAAAAAAGCATTCCTTGATTTATCCATTGCTTTGTTTAATTCATTTCTGATTGAGCATCCCACAGCAAAATGTTTGCTTGACATGAGATTCACAAAGAGATGGAACATGCGTTGGTTTTCAAAATGCTCGGACAGTTGTAAATGTTATAAACATAACAGAAGTTTCTGTGGGCTGGGTGTAGGCGTTACTTTGAACTTTTCTCAATCATAACTGATTCAAAGCATGGATTAAGATACGTTGAAGTGTTCATGTTACAGGGAGACAAGGCTCGGGCAGCATGAGAAGACAGGTTTGGTCCCTTTCTTTCCTTTCACTGCCACCCTTGTCCCAGCCCCTGGCCACAGAGCCGCCTACTGGCATGGACTGGCAGCGTACAGTGAGGTTTGGTGAGTGGACAGCGCAAGGGGGATAAACTGCCTCCTTCTCAAATCACTGCCTATGGCTATGCCTGCATGGTTGACTGTTCGCTAATCTCTTTATTCATTTCATTTATTTGTTCATGTGTTTATTTTTCTATGTCATTCAATATGCAAGATATAAAATACAAATGAATTTGATATGCAATAATATAACTGAACACTTACACACGCATTCTTTGCATTTGCCTTTTTATCCTTAAAATTGGTAGGCTAGAGTCTGGGTTTAAATTCTTTTGATGGAATTTTTTTCATGGTCTTGCATTCAGTGGTGTCCGTTCAGTATCTGCACCAATCAGACTGAATGAAAGACCTAAATCAGCATGGTGAAGGAACAAGGGCACTCGACCTTCTGGTGTTCTTTCAGTATCTGCACCAATCAGACTGAATGAAAGACCTAAATCAGCATGGTGAAGGACACAAGGGCACTCTACCTTCTCACCAATCCCAGAGCCCTTACCTGAGGGAATGTCATGTTGATCAGGTTGAACCGACTCTGCAGACGTCGTGAGATGACCATGCGACCACCACCAGGGGGCCCCATGGCTGTGATCAGCAGCATGTCCTGACCGGGACACAGAGACGAGGGTCAGGTCAAGTCAGGTCACATCGCTCACACTCCTCAGCTAACTCGCTGATATGGGTTGTGTTGTGATGGGCTGTGAGGGGTGGTCCACAGTGACATTGTGTTGTGTTGTGTTGCTCTCGATTGTGCTGTGCTGTGCTGTGCTGTGCTGTGCTATGCTGATGTGCTGTGATGTGCCATGTTTTGCCTAGTATTATACTGCTTTACTCTGTGTGATATTGTTTTACACTGTATCATACTGTATTGTGTTGCTTTGTATTGTACTGCACTGCATTTCACTGTACTACATTGCATTGCATTGTAAATTATTGTACTACTTAGTATCATTTCTGCATTGCACTATATAGTCTTGTCTTGTATTGTGCTGTACTGTACAATAATGTATTGTGCTGTATAATACTGTATTGTTCTTTACTTCTTTGTACTGTATTGTTAAAATAAGGACTGTATTTATTTGTACTGCATTGCACTGCAATGGATTACATTGCACAGAACTGTACATTTGTCCAGAATTGAATTAAATTGTGTTCCTAACATCACATGTGTCATACTAAGTTGTACTGC
The DNA here is from genome assembly GCA_018398815.1 of Conus ventricosus. NCBI lineage: Eukaryota > Metazoa > Mollusca > Gastropoda > Neogastropoda > Conidae > Conus > Conus ventricosus. The sequence continues at coordinate 15,031,283 of CM031613.1, forward strand.
ATCGTTCTGTATATGAGCATCAACCACCTACAAACACAAAATAATTCAAGAGCGAAGAACAAAACTTTAGACAGAGTAACTGACCCTTACCTGGATCTTTTTGACGGTCTGCTTCTGCCGATCATACCAGAACCCGTAGTCCAACCACAGACGCATGAGCTCCAGGGGTGGCTGGGAACCAAACGTATCCTTAGCTGGCATGTTGAAGTCGTCCATGAAGGTGATCAGCTTCTTGCCCCCGACGGGTACGTACACCCCCTTGGTGCGTTTCTCCACGCGGCTCTCGATGATGTCTTGCACGTTGTTGGAGGAGGTCTGGGAGAGAGAGACATTGTGTGGAGGTGAGACAGTAAGAGGGTGTGTGTGTGTGGGGGGGGGGGGGGGGGGGGACCTGTTCTATGAGATTATCTTGTTAAACCAGTCACACTGGTTTAACCCTCTCTATACCGACACCCAGATATCCACAGCAGACCTAAGCGGCTGATTTGCTAATTACATTATACTTTAATCTTTTCTTTATTCTAAGATTTCACATTAACTGGTGATTTTTAAAAAGCTCATATTTTTATCACATGCATTATTAGCCTTCATATAATAATGTTTTCCCATTACTAACATAATCCCACCTAAACTTCCTCTTAGAGCCAAGTCTAGTTTAATTTTCTGATTAACCCACACAAATGCTCAATCTCCATGGAAAATGAGGGGAGAGCACTGTCATCAGGAAAGAGTTAAGTTTTGAGCTGATTTCTTTCTCTTGGTTAGACAAACAAATCATGGAATAACTACTTGTGCTCAGTTAAAAGAGTGTCTTGTGACTCATAAAAAAAAGAAAGAAAAAGAAAATGAGCAGAAAGATGTGAAGGATGGAAGAAAAGCAGGGAGATAGAAAGCAAAGAATGAAGAAGGGAAGAAAAGGAAAGCACATAAAGAAGATAGCAAGAACTGAAAAAAGGAAAGAAGGAAGACAGATAACAGGGAATGAAGAAGGGAAGAAAGGAAGGAATGAAAGCACACAGAGAGAGAAAGGAAGAACTGAAGGAAGGGAAAGAGGAAAGAGGTAAGGAAGGCAAACAGAAAAAGAAAGAAAAGAAACAAGATGTACAAGTTTAACATGACAAACAATAGGATCAGAACAAACAAATAAAACAATACCACCAACAATGCAGCAATCAAAACAATCAAACAGTTTGCAGCACAGCCCAAAAGCTACACACACACACACACACTACACACACACACACACTACACACACACACACACACACACACACACACCTGAGCCGACATGTTGACGCTGAGCACACTGTAGGACTTAGCATCAAGGCGGCCCAGTGTGCTCTCAGCGACCGAGGTCTTGCCGGTGCCAACTGGGCCAACAAGCATAACGGGCTTCTCGTTGCCAATCAGGCAAGACATGAGGAACTGGTAGCGCACCATATCCACTGTGGGCACGATCTGCTTGAAGAATGGCAGTCTGTGCACGAATAAAACAGTAAAAGGTTAAGTTACTGATATGAAAAGAAGGAAGCATGCAAGCACACTGTAACGTTACTGTAAACTCCCTCTGAACAATCTCTTCTCTTTTTAAAAGATTGTTTTTATGCAATATTGTCTATGCAAATCTCATCTCCCAGTACTGCTTCCCTCTCTTTTTCAATGATTTGTTTCTCATAGAACATTTTGCCTTCATCTGTACCAGACTTACCTCCCTAACGTAGATTCCACTTCCATTTAAATTTGCTCTCTATTTTCCCTTCTACATGTTTGTCTGTGTCTAGATTTGTATCTTCCTGTGAAGATTACTTCCCTCTAAAGCTTTTTTTTTTTTAAACATCTTTCCTTTTTGTATTTACCTTACAAAAAATATTCCAAAGACTTGTTTTCTTCAGAAACTTTTTGACTTTGTCAAAACTAGAAGGTTACAAAAAAATAGTTGATAAAGTCCAGTAGACTAATGGGACGTGGTCTACACTAGAAAGTTAGAACAGGCTGATAAAGTCCAGAGCCTAACAAGACAGTGAAGTGTCAGAGTTTGTTTGTTTTTTCTAAGAATAAACCAAATAAGAATTAAAACCGTTTACAGCAAAAAAAAGATCTCGAGTCTCAAATCTATTATAGTTACCATGGCTAATTTCATCAGATTTCATTGCAGAGAGAACAGACCTGCCTGTCATGTTCTTTGCAAATGTTGAACATAAAAAGCATATAACAATGAAACCAGTATGGTCATTCTGATATCTTGGAGTCCTGATTTTCAATGCCAAATAGCATTCTCAAATGCAGTGAAGTGCAAATGTCATACTTTACATGCTGATACCAACACAATGGAGTATTATCAACGAATGGCTAGTGTAGTTTGTGACTATGAGCCAATCCAACACAAGTCGCACAGAGACACACACAACACACCCTCTTCCCCAACATGTCATACTTTACATGCTGATACCAACACAATGGAGTATTATCAACGAATGGCTAGTGTAGTTTGTGACTATGAGCCAATCCAACGCAAATCACACACACGCACACACAAACACAACACACCCTCTTCCCCAACATCAATCCCTCCAACCCCACTCCTCCTTCAGCCCGCCCCCACACACACATGGCCATGACTTACGCCGGATTGTACTTCCAGCCTCCTTTCAGCTTCTCCTCCCAGTGGACCCAGGTCTTGTTCTTGGCGTCCACGTAGTACTCGTAGATGGTGTCCTTGTTGGGGAAGGTGCCCTCCATCTCACGGATGTAGTTGTCGATCTTCTTCCGCCCGTCCTCATCCACGGAGCAGCAGATGGACCAGATCATGCAGAACTGGAACCACAGCTCCACCATGCGGGCAAAGTTCTCCGTGTCCACCGGGTCCACCTGGTGACAACGGTAAAAACATGATGGTAGTGTTGTGCTCAATGGTTATCAATGACTGAACTTCTGTCAACTGGTCTGTCATGTGCAAAGTGAGGTGAATGCAGGCGGAGATCTAAACAAATTTTAAAAGTAATTATTATGACTCCACTGAATAACGTGGACAAACGAATCACAAGACAAAATACGATATGTTTCGACCTCTTAGGTCTTCACTGACTAATGTCCATTGGGACAGCAAAGTATTAGAGGTCCATCATGTCCAGGGTACAGCATTATAGACGGGAGAACAAGGGCTGCATTTAATTAATTTTGAAAAGAAGAATAAATGAACAATGCCATGTAAGTGCTCATTCGTTACCCTTGGAATTTAAACATGTAGTTCATTTATACAAATGTCTATGTTATTGACTTTCCCCAATTCTCCCCCCCCCCCCCCCCCCCTCATCTTGTTTACTAACCCCTCCTTCACATCCCACCAACAGACAAAGCATAAACCTGTACAAGAGAGAGAGAGAGAGAGAGAGAGAGAGAGAGAGAGAGAGAGAGAGAGAGAGAGAGAGAGAGAGAGAGAAGAGAGAGAGAAGAGAGAGAAAAGAGAGAGAGAGAAAGAGAGAGAGAGAGAGAGAGAGAGAAGAGAGAGAGAGAGAGAGAGAAGAGAGAGAAAAGAGAGAGAGAGAAGAGAGAGAGAGAGAGAGAGAGAGAAAGAGAGAGAGAGAGAGAAAGAAAGAAAGAAAGAGACAGAGAAATGCAGACTCACTCCATTCTCAGAAGTGCCAAGACAATCAAAGAGGCGACAAAGGGACGCCACTCCATTGAGCTCAGCAATGGGGATGAGCTGCTTGCAGTTGATATGGATGAAATCGAGCATCTTGACGAGGAACTTGTCGAACAGCCGGCGCAGTTCATCCACCAGACCCTGTGATGACATGCATGGTCAGGATGGGGGTGAATGGTGACCGTTAAATTACGTGTGATGACATGCATTGTCAGGACGGGGGTGAATGGTGACCGTTAAATTACGTGTGATGACATGCATGGTCAGGATGGGGGTGAATGGTGACCGTTAAATTACGTGTGATGACATGCATGGTCAGGATGGGGGTGAATGGTGACCGTTAAATTACGTGTGATGACATGCATGGTCAGGATGGGGGTGAATGGTGACCGTTAAATTACATGTGATGACATGCATGGTCAGGATGGGGGGTGAATGGTGACCGTTAAATTACGTGTGATGACATGCATCGTCAGGATGGGGGGGTGAATGGTGACCGTTAAATTACGTGTGATGACATGCATCGGCAGGACGGGGGGTGAATGGTGACTGTTAAATTACGTGTGATGATATGCATCGTCAGGATGGGGGGTGAATGGTGACTGTTAAATTACATGTGATGACATGCATCGTCAGGACGGGGGGTGAATGGTGACTGTCAAATTACATGTGATGACATGCATCGTCAGGACGGGGGGTGAATGGTGACTGTTAAATTACATGTGATGGCATGCATCGTCAGGACGGGGGGTGAATGGTGACTGTTAAATTACATGTGATGACATGCATCGTCAGGATGGGGGGTGAATGGTGACTGTCAAATTACATGTGATGACATGCATCGTCAGGACGGGGGGTGAATGGTGACTGTTAAATTACATGTGATGACATGCATCGTCAGGACGGGGGGGGGGGGGGGGGGGGGGGGGGGGGGGGGGGTGAATGGTGACTGTTAAATTACATGTGATGACATGCATCGTCAGGACGGGGGTGAATGGTGACTGTTAAATTACATGTGATGACATGCATCGTCAGGACGGGGGGTGAATGGTGACTGTTAAATTACATGTGATGACCACGGCTGTTCAGAGCAAGTTACTTAGTTTTGAGTCGCAGGGGAGTTTACAGCTGCAGAGACCAAGCTGTGAATGCAGGTCAGGGAAAGGGGTGTTTTCTGCAGGCCGCTCCCCACCAGCCTGCTAACCGCACTGTATTCGGCCAACTGAATGTCATCTGTGCATAGCTGGTCTGGCAGCAATGTGTTCGGCATGGTTGAGCGGCCATTACAAATGGGGCTATAGGTTTGATAAGTAGAAAGAAACTCGTGGAGAGCGTGGCAGCAGAGAGTCCTCAGAAGAGAAGCCCCCTTCAAGCAAGTGTTTCGGCCCTTATCTCCTGACACTCTAGGGGGGTTGGGCCACACCCGGTTCATGACTCCGGATGTCCCTCTGCTGCCCTTTTTTTTTTTTTTTGTTTCCCATCTTGGGACGAGCCATGGCTGGGATTCGAACCCATGACCCTCTGGAGATGCTCATTTTCCACTTAATGACTCGCGCTTTAACCACTGAGCCACAGGGACACCTGATATTTGTAGGGAAATTAAGCGTTATGAAGTTCACTTTTGTTCCTCCTTGACCAGATCCAGCTTGAACACCTCTCTGCCGCTTCTGCCATTGCTTTCAGGGCTCTGGTTTTTTCCTTCCCTGCAACTGAGAGCTGTTTCATGAGGCTGTATGCAGACGTTCCTACAAATCCCTAGCTCCAATTTCTGCAGTGAGGACTTTGACCTGATAGCCTTCTCTCCTCAGGCTGTTTGCCAGATGAGCATACTTTTCAGTCTTGTAGATTTGAGCTGCCTCCATTCTGTTTTCATATGGCACCGTGAGCTCGATCATGATCAGCTGCTTGGTTGACTTAGGTTTGATAATTAGTTATTGTCATGAAAAATGTGATATATCTGCGCTATTGAGATGACTGAATTGGCGAATTCCCAACAATTCTTTTAATACCAAACTCGACTGGGTTTATTTTCTTGTAGATAACATAGATGCCGCATGAAAGCTTGTACGCAAGTGGTCAGGCAATATTAGAACAATGACAACAAACACAATATTGTGCAAAAATGACGTCATCACTTTCTGGGAAGTTAATTTTCCATAGTTAAGTAGTACACAAGTTTGATACATGCCTCTGCTCAGACTACAGCAACAAAAATATTGGATTACAAATGTGAAAAGCCTTGTTTGTTTGCCCTTTCACTAAGTGTCTCAATCAGGACGGAAATATAAAGCTGTGTGACATGCATCGTCAGGACGGGGGGTGAATCGTGACTGTTAAATCACGACATCAATGCATATCATCGTGGTGGTAGTGGTACTTTTCATCCTGATGTCTCTTTTTTTTTTCTTTTTTCTTTTTTTTTAGAGGTGAGGGGATGAGTGGGAAGATGAAGGAAAGACAAGAAGGAGGCAAAGGGAGGTAAGGAGCTTGAAGGGAAGGGAGACAAAATGAGTCCAATGTGATTTTTGCCATACTAATGATACACATGACAATATACTGAGTTATGATTCGCGCAGCTGTACTGTCCTGAACAGCATGATTCACATTCAACATTCAAATATGTGTGGCACACTGAATGAACTAACAAACATGTCAAACCATTTTAGAGCAGACAGCACACTTGACTGGATTCTGCTGCTAACTAAATAATGTCAACAAATGTAAGCGCATAGGTAACCAACATTAATTCCAATAGAATATTTCATATTCGTAAAAAAATATACAAAACTGAAAAATACACCTGTCATATTGATTTGTCTCTAAAGAATTCACTATCATGATGGCATATACATCTACCTATCTTTGAATAATGTAGAGAACTTCATTTCTGTTGAAGTAATACAGTTTATTGCTGTGTGTATACTTATACTACGTATGCTCTCAAATTTACTGGTGCATCTATGTGTGTATCTTGTCTATTTTTTTTTAAAAGGAGCAATTAAAATATTAAAATGTTTAGTGATGGAAAAGAAATGCACAAAAAAACAGGCCTTTTTAATATATATCTATCTTGCCCTTCATGAAGAGAAAGAAGAAAAAAATATACGATAAGCGGTTGTAAAACTGAATAATATTATGTAAGCAAGTTGTAGAAGGAGATAAGATAAGATAATGTTGCTTATAGCCCAGCCGACCGCAAAGGGCCACATCAGGGCTGTTGTAGAAGGAGAGAGAGAATGTGAGACAAAAGAAAGGAGAGAGAGGGAGGGGTAGAGAGAGGGGGGAGAGGGAGAGAGAGCGAGAAAGAGAGAGAGACAGAGAGAGAGGCACAGAGAGAGAAAAGAGACAGACATTAAGATGGACAGACAGACACAGAGGTAGAGATAGAGAAAGAGACACATAGACAGACTTGTTTAGGGGGAATAACAACAACACACAGCCTACAAGCACACCTTCACTTTCTGCTTGGTCTCCAGCCAGGACTCCACAAAAGGCTGCCAGCCCAGGTCCACGTAGTCATTGTACACCATACCGCTACGCGACACTGTGGCAGGGGAGGCCACTGCCAAGTCCTCCACCTCAAACAGCAGCGACACCTGTTCCGGCATACTGATGCGCTCGCCGTTGATGAGGGTGAGGATCTTGTTGTCGTCCATGACAGAGTTCATGCTCTCAATCCACAGGGTGTCCACAGGCCATCGAAGACAATCCATTTCTCATCAGGTTTTTCATCTGGGTAAAGAAATACACTTCTGCATGTTAACAAAAAATCTTCTTGAAATAGCTGGTCCTTAAAGTGGTGAAATTGTAAATATGCCTGCAACCATATATATACAGTCACACTATGCCCATGCATTGATCACTCTTTCTCTGTCTGTCTGTCTGTCTGTCTCTCTCTTCTTCATTCTTCTGCAAGAACTGCAAGGCTCACTCACACTCCCGTCTAACTCATTCAGTCTCACCATTCACTATCATGCCCTGGCTTGTCTTGCCATAGGCCCGGCACCAGCAATCCACAGGGAATGCTCAGTAACAAGTCTCCTTAGGGCAACCTACCAGAGTAGTCATAGCAAAGCTGCCGAGTCATTTCAATGATGCTCAGGGGTGCCTATTCTGATCCAACACGTGCAGAACACCAACTACTAATCCCCCTACTGATGACAGTAACTGTTCAGTTGAGGAGCTGGCTTGAGTGAATGTTGTTCAACAACAGGCAACACCATACATGCATGTAAACACAGACACACACACACTCATACGCACACATACACACACACACACACAGCACACTTACTAAACACATATACATACACGCAACATACACAAACACAAATGAACACACACACACATACATACACACACACTAAGCACATATACATACACACAACACACACAAACACAAATGAACACACACACACACACACACGTATACACACATACTAAGCACATATACATACACACAACACACAAAAAGACAAATGAACACACACACACACACACACACACACACACACACACACACACACACACACACACTCATTCACTCACTATACACACACACACACACACACACACACACACACACACACACACCACACAAACACACACAAACACACACACTCACTCACTCACTCACTCACACAAAACACACATACATACACACAACACACACAAACACAAACACACACATACAACACACACATATACACACAACACACACACACACACACACACACACACACACACACACACACACACACACTCACTCACAAAACACACATACATACACACAACACACACAAACATAAACCAACACACACACACACACACACACACACACACACACACACACACAACACACACAATACCACAACACACACACCAACACACACACCATACACACAACACACAACACACAACACACACACACACACACACACAGAACTATCACCACCACCCACCAGCACAAGTCTGTCTCATGACACTGGACAGAACGCCGTCCGTCCACTCATTGGTGTTGAGGTCAAACTCTCCATACAGTTCCCCCAGGGACAGAGCTTTGGGGTTCAGAGGGAAATCCTGACACACACATAACACAACACACGCAGTCAAGCCAAGGCGCCGACAACCTTGCAGATCACAAAACACACATGAACAAACACGGCGGAAACATTGCGATTCACAAAATGACAAAAAAAAAACCCTCACCAGTTGTATTTCTATAAAAATGACCAACCAGCAACAAAAGCACAGTTCAGAACATAAACATAACCAGCTTTATTTCTATGAAAAAGACCAACCAGCACCAAAATGTTGGTTCAGAACAATGCAATAATCTGATCAAGGTGACAAAATACACCCCCCAAAAAATCTGAACTGAATGTTGAAAAATATTGAAAGCTCAAACTATAAACATTTTTGAAGATATTTTATCCATTTGCCAGATATTTAGTTCCAATATCTGACAACTGAACAATTTCATCCTCAAGATGCTGTGAACACACTGTCACTCCATCACCAACCCCAACAGTGTTCACTCCATCACCAACCCCAACAGTCTGACAGTTTATGTACACACCAGAACTCTGTCATATACCTAGACAGTCCGACAACCTATGTATACACTGTCGCTCACTCACTGACCTTCACAGCCTGATAATTGATGTCGCCGTCACGATTGAGGCGTGTCATGGCTGCCTGAAGCACGCGCCAGGAGACGGTCTTAGCCGCCTGTGTCTGCCCCACGATCATCACAGCGTGGCGTGACGTCTTGGTCTCATACAGCTGAATCACCTTGGTGACAGCATTGGCGTTGACTTGCATGGAATGGGCGCGTAACTCCTTTTCGATGGCGGACTTCAGCTGTTGACAGAGAAATGGGGCACGATGCATAGATAATATTCACAGAATTAGCCAAACAGTTGACTTTTTTGTCTGCAAATGCTTGGAACTTAGTAACTCATAACAGAAGTTTTGATTTGAACAGAATTATGATGCTCAACCTTAAGCTTAGACATGCACTGACATATACATGCACACTAATACATATTTTGTCATATTATCATTCTATCATATCATTATTTTTATTATCATTAATAGCGGTACTATTGTTATCTTTAAAAAAAAATTCAATACATCTAATCAAATTAATGCCCTAGACATTCACAATCAACAGTTAAAAATATCAAACTGCACATGAATAAACAAGAACAAAAAGCGAGCCACAAAACGCAAGCTGCCGCAATCAGTTCCTTGCACCATATCCAAGCTCATCACAACCCAGCGTGGTGTTCTCACTCTTTCTGTCCACCATTGGCCCATGCCTCAAAGAAAATGATCACCAATACATTCAACTACTAATAAATATTCGCAACCAAGCACATATCACACTCCATGAATCGCACCACCACAAATAACACATCAATTGAATGTGTAGGAAAAACAAAAGTTTTCCATTGAAAAAGTCAAAGTGCCAGACGAAGTTAGTCGATGCAAGAATTCATTCTAAATAAAAGAATTTTAATCAACACAAACAAATGTCTTTTTTTTTTAGAAAAGAAAAAATCATACACAAGTTAGTAAAAAAAAAATCCAAACTGACAGAGAACAATAACAAATAAAAGCTGAAAGTATTCAAACTTAACAGAACACTCTCCACCTCCCTACTCTCTCACCAAGCATACACACAAAGAAGTTTACCTTGGCGTAGTCAACCACTGGGGTCTCTACACCAGGGAAGAGGTCTGACATGATGGCGTTGAACAGCGGCAAGTCTATCGAGGTCAGCTTGGCGATGTTCATGTCTTTCATCGACAGCAGCAGAATCTGGACAACCACATCACAGACTTCCATGAAAATGTCGATCCTTCCGCAAGAATTTGCAGCAAACAAAACAAAGAGGAGAGAGAACTGAATATAGCACACAGAAAAAAAGGAAATATAAACAGTGCTTACCTAAGATTTCACCATAGTTATTCCCTCTCTATTGATTTCTTCCCTTCACTGCCCTCCCCACCCCCTCCTCCCCACCTACTCTTTCCCATTGTTTTCTGTTTTGTCTTGTTTTTCCTCTTTTCCAACCCCCTCTCTCTTTCCAACCCTTCTTATTCTCCCTTTAGCACCAAGACTTCCCGTTCTCCCCTCCCTTTCCGTTTCCTTTCCACACTTGCCCTCCTCTTCCACCATTCTACAGTCAGCTTGTACATTTCCTGTCTGCTCTCTCTCCTCACTGACCTTTACCAAAGATGACAAGAGGACAGAGCCAGAGCCTTCGCTCTTAGCTAGCTGGGAGTTCCATTGCACACATCGAAGGCATTCACCATTTCCTGCTGATCTGACTGACGCTGTGTCTGCCTCTGATTGGCAGACTGCTCACCACACTCTGCAGCCAGTACCGCCCAGCAGTCAAAGCGCACACACGGTGGTTCACCTCAGAGCAGAGGCTTCGTACAGACAGTAGGCCAACCTCAATTAACAGCAGGCAACAACAAGCTGGCGTGCATGGTTACCTGACGGGGCAGCCCAGCCAGCTGAACAAACCTCACCACCAGAAGTGGTCAGTGACTTGCACGAGCCAACAGGACTCCAACATGGGCAAAGAGTGTGAAAGCAAGGAGCGATGCCATCCTCTTCTCATGTCTTTGCCTGTACAAACCAAGGCAACACAGCTGACAAGACTCAATCCCACTCACCTCTTCATCGGACATCTGGGGGTTGCTTCGCTTCTTCTTCCCGGCGTAGCGCAGGACGGACACCAGGGCACGCAGACCAAAGTCGTAGTGGTCCTGCTTGGACAGCTGCTGCATGGCCAGGGAGTACAGGGTGAACACTTTCTTGGCCAGAAGCTGCACACATCACAACTAGTGCTGAACTCCCCTCTCAGGCACGCGTGTGATCAAAAAGGCCGTATTTTCCCTTTTAAAAAAAGAGTATTAATGCTTATTCATCTGGGTAGAATTTCCTGAAATTTTTAAAGAAAATGTATGTGTGTTTAGAGAAATAGATGTACATACATACACACATACATATATAAATGCATGCACGCCTACATTCATACATACGTACACACGAATGTACATGAAGAGAGAGAGAGAGAGAGAGAGAGAGAGAGAGAGAGAGAGAGAGAGAGAGAGAGAGAGAGAGAGAGAGAGAGAGAGAGAGAGAGAGAGAGAGAGAGAGAGATCACAACAGAAGTCTGTTAGTGATTTGCAAACAGAATTAGTCATTTGAGTAATATACAGAACCATTAAATCGATTATACATGTAAATATTCTCCTGCTAAAGCCCTGATTTTTTCAGTCCATTCAAGGAAAAAGCAAACTAAGAGTTTCAATATAAACAACTTCTGGTCTATTAGAATAATAGAATTATTCTTTATTTTACAAAATGTCATGTATCATGACGAAAAAAATACATTGAAATAAAACAAAAGCTGCTATTTGAAAACTAGGAGACACATATCACGCTATATTCACTTATTTACTCAAAACATTTGCAGCCATCTAAAGTCAAAGAAGTGAAAAATTGCCAATGTTCTCAGCACATGCATGATCTTTTGTTGCATGCTTATTTTTTATACTGCCATGGCTTCACAGTATGAAACTGTTTATCAATGTAACTTTGAGCACAAAACAACAATGCTTCATAGTATAAAACTGTTTATCAATGTAACTTTGAGCACAAAGCAACAATGCTTCATAGTATAAAACTGTTTATCAATGTAACTTTGAGCACAAAACAACAATGCGTCACAGTATAACACTGTTTATCAATGTAACTTTGAGCACAAAACAACATTATGCTTACTTTCTTGACAGTGTTCTTGATCCTGCTGAACTGTGCTTTTCACATCAAATTAACCTTTCACACTTTTACCCACCTGGTGACCATCACACAACCAACACTTCTTGTCTTTAAAATGTGTGTCACCCAAATAAGTAAGCAGCATGCATCACCCAAAAAAAAAGTAACAGTGAGGACATGCATCTTCGCCTATTCTGTAGAGCCTATCAATTCTGAATGTAGAAGACTGTAGTAATACTGCATTCACATGTCAACCAGCAATTAGGTGTCAAAGTGTTATGATGTTGTAAAACAACAGAGAATGTTGACAAGAGTGATCCCCCTTTGACAAAAGATGGTGAAGTGATACAATGTGTGACATGAGACAATGACCAACCCAGCTTGAGGGTCATACAACGATTCATACCTTTACTATATTTAGCCTTCACTTCATTTTGAGACAATCACCAACCCAGCTTGAGGGTCATACAACGATTCATACCTTTGCTATATTTAGCCTTCACTTCATTTTGAGACAATCACCAACCCAGCTTGAGGGTCATACAACGATTCATACCTTTGCTTTATTTAGCCTTCACTTCATTTTGAGACAATGACCAACCCAGCTTGAGGGTCATACAACGATTCATACCTTTGCTATATTTAGCCTTCACTTCATTTTGAGACAATGACCAACCCAGCTTGAGGGTCATACAACGATTCATACCTTTGCTATATTTAGCCTTCACTTCATTTTGAGACAATCACCAACCCAGCTTGAGGGTCATACAATGATTCATACCTTTGCTATATTTAGCCTTCACTTCATTTTGAGACAATCACCAACCCAGCTTGAGGATCATACAATGATTCATACCTTTGCTATATTTAGCCTTCACTTCATTTTGAGACAATCACCAAACCAGCTTGAGGATCATACAATGATTCATACCTTTGCTATATTTAGCCTTCACTTCATTTTGAGACAATCACCAACCCAGCTTGAGGATCATACAACGATTCATACCTTTGCTATATTTAGCCTTCACTTCACTTTGAGACAATCACCAACCCAGCTTGAGGATCATACAATGATTCATACCTTTGCTATATTTAGCCTTCACTTCATTTTGAGACAATGACCAACCCAGCTAGAGGATCATACAACGATTCATACCTTTGCTATATTTAGCCTTCACTTCATTTTGAGACAATGACCAACCCAGCTTGAGGGTCATACAATGATTCATACCTTTGCTATATTTAGCCTTCACTTCATTTTGAGACAATGACCAACCCAGCTTGAGGATCATACAACGATTCATACCTTTGCTATATTTAGCCTTCACTTCATTTTGAGACAATCACCAACCCAGCTTGAGGGTCATACAACGATTCATACCTTTGCTATATTTAGCCTTCACTTCATTTTGAGACAATCACCAACCCAGCTTGAGGGTCATACAACGATTCATACCTTTGCTATATTTAGCCTTCACTTCATTTTGAGACAATCACCAACCCAGCTTGAGGGTCATACAACGATTCATACCTTTGCTATATTTAGCCTTCACTTCATTTTGAGACAATGACCAACCCAGCTTGAGGGTCATACAACGATTCATACCTTTGCTATATTTAGCCTTCACTTCATTTTGAGACAATGACCAACCCAGCTTGAGGGTCATACAACGATTCATACCTTTGCTATATTTAGCCTTCACTTCATTTTGAGACAATCACCAACCCAGCTTGAGGGTCATACAACGATTCATACCTTTGCTATATTTAGCCTTCACTTCATTTTGAGACAATGACCAAGCCAGCTTGAGGGTCATACAACGATTCATACCTTTGCTATATTTAGCCTTCACTTCATTTTGAGACAATGACCAACCCAGCTTGAGGGTCATACAACGATTCATACCTTTGCTATATTTAGCCTCCACCTCATTTTGAGACAATGACCAACCCAGCTTGAGGGTCATACAACGATTCATACCTTTGCTATATTTAGCCTCCACCTCATTTTGAGACAATGACCAACCCAGCTTGAGGGTCATACAACGATTCATACCTTTACTATATTTAGCCTCCACCTCATTTTGAGACAATGACCAACCCAGCTTGAGGGTCATACAACGATTCATACCTTTGCTATATTTAGCCTCCACCTCATTTTACCATATTCTCTTTGAAACAAGACTAAAATCTTTGGAACCTGAGTCAGACACCATATTAAGAAACGTATTTGCCACAAGATATCCTATTCATCTTGCAATCACCCTAACCTGTGACTGCATTACCACCATGTCAACAAGTTGACAATCAGATCATGATGTTTTGAGCTTAGCCAACCATGAAGGCCTCCCCAGGTCTGCAAACGAGATATAGAAAAAAACAAATGTTGAACAGCATTTGTATTCCAACCATATCACTAAACAGTCTACTTCCATCATGGGCAAGATTATGATCCTTTGTTGACAGTACCCCCCCACCCCCTCCCCTCCCGACACACACAAAGAGCACAGCAATTACATACAATGGTGAAAGAGCAGGAAGGTGATGACAAAAACAGAGCGAGGGAAGAACAAGACCTCAGAAACAGAAGTGGGTGGAAAGGGAAGTGGGTGGCAGCAGAGAACATGACATGGAGCTGGGAAGGAGGGAAGGGAGGGAAGGGAGGGAAGGTGGTCAGGGATGGGAAAAACCTGGGAGTTTGGAGGACAGGCAAAGGGAAGGGGGGGTGGGGGGGACAAAGAGGCGATCTGATCCAACCAGCCTATCCAGCCACACAGCAAGGTGAAGGACAGCTAACCACCCAACAAAAGGCAGCCATTCAGCACAGTAAACAACTGTTTACAACACCCATTTCTCTCATCTTTTTTTTCCCTCCTTCATAATACTTTGTACTTAACTGTGCATATTTTTTGTGCCTGTTTCTATCTTGAAAGGTATAAATTTCTTTACATCTCCTAAACCCTTGTTTTTGTTTCTTTACCCTGAAAAGAAAACTGTTCAAAATCTGTGTTAATCCATTTTGTTTCTTTTTCCCAGAGAAGGGCAATTTTGCTGTGAATCATTTGTACTTGTGACCTTATTACCTTTGTCAAACTGAATTTGATTTTTCTTTTGTTGATTTTTCTGAAGAGGTGTCAGATCTTCAAGTGTTCACTATGGCACAATTTCAAAGCAGCTAATCTCTACCCCCCCTTCATTTCACTGCTGCAGTTCAAGAAGTCCACAAGGGCTTTCACTACCAGGGCAGCATTATGGTCGCCATTCAGAAGAAGCCCTGCAGTATTACTGGTTCCTCTAGCAGAACTGAGCGGTGCCTGCCTTGGGCCACCATTCCAGGAACACTGCCTGTAAAATCCTTTGCTGATGGCCATAACTACTTGGTCATGAATTCTGAGTGGAAGTCTCCCTTTTGGATGGAGATTGTCATCATGCTTCTCCGGCGACAGACATAAATTTGCTGACACTGTAGACTCTGATACACACGAACTTCAGATAAGATGTGGGAGAATTCAAAACTGAAGACTCCACGTCACACCAGAACGTAAAGCCTCACAGATTTAAGCCAAGTTTATTTTAAGATACTGAATGAGGATCAGGATGATATTGATGATGATGATGACGATGATGCTATCTTTTTGATGATCTAACACTACAGGACAAGGGTGAGGTCCACTCTTAGAATGTTCTTTCTTGTGCTGAACAGCATGCCCTGGGAAGACTGCAGCACACAACAGAGCAGACACACAGTAGTACATGGAGATACACGTGGATCAAGCACACATTCACTCTTCTTGCCTTGGATGAAGACTGCAAAGAGGACAGAGAAGACACAGTCCAGATTCGACAGAAAGAAAAAAAAATTTGCTCAGTTATCAGATGTTTCATACCAACCGTGGAGTTGTGAAAGACAAATGACAGTTCATGTGGTTATCAAAAGACAAATGACAGTTCATGTGGTTATTGAAAGACAAAAAGACAAATGACAGTTCATGGGGTTATCAAAAGACAAATGACAGTTCATGTGGTTATTGAAAGACAAATGACAGTTCATGTGGTTATTGAAAGACAAATGACAGTTCATGTGGTTATTGAAAGACAAATGACAGTTCATGTGGTTATCAAAAGACAAATGACAGTTCATGTGGTTATTGAAAGACAAAAAGACAAATGACAGTTCATGTGGTTATCAAAAGACAAATGACAGTTCATGTGGTTATTGAAAGACAAAAAGACAAATGACAGTTCATGTGGTTACTGAAAGACAAACAAGTCCATGTGGTTATCAAAAGACAAACGACAGTCCATGTGGTTATCAGGTGTTTTATAAATAAGGGTAAACAGCCAGCCTGGCAGACCACTTCCTATAACCCAATGCTTAATTCTACACATGGAGCAAAGAAAGTCATTTCATTTTCTTCCATGATCCAGATTCTCTTTTGTAGACTGTACACCTTCCATCAGCAACAAACGAAGGGAAAGTACTCTTGTATTCCAGTTCATGATAAACCAAGACAAGGCTCATAACAATAAGGCTTCTTTTACCTGTGCTAGCTTCACCATGAAAGGTTTCACAATTCATCTAAGCAGAAAATCACAAATTGACTATGACAAGAGTTTGCTAGTTACAAATGGTTTTATCACTTATATCCATGAAATGTCTGCATATTCGCATCCCAAATCTCCAAGGTCTGGAGCACATGAGAAAGTTCATGACATGACGATCATAAGGTCTGTGTCACCACCTGTCAACTTTTCAGCAAATAAACCAGTAATGAACTGTTAAGGTGGTGAAAGTGAATACACTGAAATCTTCACCTGGAGACCCTTTACATTCAGACTTCCTACTTTTAAAGACTTTTTTCTGCAACATTTTTGTCTTGGTCAACAGTACATTAACCTCCCAGCAACAGCATTTTTTTTCATCTTTTCAATCATTTTTGGCTTTGTCAATGCTAGATTAATCTGCCAGTAATGTATCCCACCTTCTAAAGACTTACTTCTTTTTATCAGGATCATTACTGTCCTTGTCTCTATTAAAATGCCCTGCCATGCCTCATTTTAAAGACCCCATGTTGAAGGACTTCTGGCTGTGTGCAATGACAAGCTCCATCACATTAGCTGAAAAAAAATCCTCCTTTTTTTCTTACAGCAACTGATTTTCTGTACGCATCAACTCGTCAGGGAATGTTGAAGCTCAAAAAACATTTCATGAATACAGAAATTTAAAATAAAATTTTGATGCTGTACAGACATGTGTATGAAAATGAGGGTGTGCTTTCATGCCAGAATGTGTGTGTGTGTGTGTGTGTGTGTGTGTGTGTGTGTGTGTGTGTGTGTGTGTGTGTGTGTGTGAGTGTGAGTGTGAGTGGGGTGTGCACGCCAATGTGTGTGTGTGTGTGTGTGTGTGTGTGTGTGTGTGTGTGTGTGTGTGTGTGTGTGTGTGCGTGCATGCATGCTTGTATATCTGTGCCTGCAACGGATTGTTTTTGACATATGTTTTAAGTCATCAATAAGTACAAGCCTCGGAAACATCTGATTCCAAACATGTTGGCGTCATTTGCAGTACTGATGTCAGCTTCCACTGTGTGCCCAGTTTACAGGCTAGGTATCAATGGCATGGCCGGCATGTTGGGTTCAGACCTGTTCATAACACTCTTTTCTCCAATCTTTCCTTCTAGTTATGCAGTCATCTAGCTGCAAACCCTTGGCACGGCAGTCTCATGGCTTAGCAGTTGTAGTGAAGTTTAGATGGACCAGTCCGCACATGATGATGCCTCCTTGGTGGAGCTGACATTGAAAGTGACACTAAGAACCAGTCACAGAGTACAAGAGAGTGTGTACCTTGGTGTTGCCAAAGCCTTCAGCAAACAGGATGATCTCAGCAATGAGGTTGGAGTCTGGCACGACCATGGCTATGGGACGGAACATGGACTTCAGGTTGTCTGGCAGCTCTGTGCGACCGGCATAGCCTGCAAACACACACGCACATACACTGAATGTCGGAGCAGCAGCCTGCAAACACACATGCACATACACTGAATGCTGGAGCGGCAACAATCAACTAAATGAATAAATATATAAATGAATGAATGAATATGCATGCAAGTATATCTATCCATCAATCTATTACAAAGAGGAAAGTAAACAGCACCATTCTTTTACTTTTTTTTCCCATTTTTTCTGAAACAGGAATGAACCTGTTCTTGATTCATTTGCCAAAACAAAGACCGCCCTGTGGCTTGAACTGCCCTGAATTGAAAACACACACATAAAAATCCAAGACTAAAAACACTGATCCAATAATTCCAATCCAATGACACTGCACATTTGACATTCTGAAAAAAGATTGTACCAGGGAGAACAGAGACAGAAATGCAGAGCCAGCATCTCCTCCCCGCTTGGCTCATCCCTGCCAATCCACTGTCCCCATTGCAACCGACAGTTCAGAGCCAGGACCGGACTGATCAGCCATCTTCACACTCACAACATCCAGTGACACCGGAAGTCTGGGTCCTCTTCACCAGCGAAGAACAAGCATCAACACAAGGGGTATAAGCGTAGAAACTTGATACTACCTGTAAATGATTGGACTCACCAAAGGCTTTGGACTACACTGGCTACTTCCAAGATATCTCTTCAGTCAGCTGGTGTGGCAGCCATTTTTTAACAAAGTATCTTATAAGTCATCCAGAATGAGTTTAAGTATTAAAGGTGAATATCTCCTTGCCGATCAGCCTTGCAAAATACAATCTGCCTTAACGCAATGATTGCTATCTTCATCACGAATGAGATCAATCTTCCCACAAAAATGGCCATCACTTAGTCTGGTCCAGTCTTACACTCTTTCTCTGTCATGGATGGCCTAAGGTGAACCGCACACACCTTGTGAGTTTTTTCCCTACTTTTACTGTACTTCAAATTTTCTTCTTTTTTTTTATTTCAGTCCCAATCAAACTACCTTTTTTTTCATGTTCTCACCTTGATTTCAAACTGGCTAAAAAAAAATATCCAGAATGGGATTGATGCTTTGTGAAAATTATCATTAAAGACCGATCAGCAGTGTGTAAAGTATGGCAGAAAGAGAAAAAGGAAAAACACGACCCAACATAAAACAACTAAAGAAATACAAAGCCGCAGTACCAGGATTCATGGTGATGAAGATGCCACATGACCACACCAGGTCGATCTCTCTTCCTTCAAAGACGAAGCGTTCGGAGTTGGCGGCCAGGGCACTGAGGATGGAGAGGATCTGCTGGGCCACCACCGACAGCACCTCAATGTTGATGCGGTTGAACTCGTCAAAACAGCCCCACGCTCCAGTCTGGTCACAGAAAAAAAATAACAGAGATAAATCAGAGCGTTACTGGTACCAACAATAACCGTCAATATTCTTGTTATCATATCATTATCAGCAGCGGCAAGGAATTATAACTACTACTGACGATACTCATTGTCATTGCTATCATTATCGATAGTAGTTCTAATATGATCATAGTATTGACAACGTTAATACCTTTGAACTCATGGAAACAAGTTCACACTCCAGTTGGATGGAGGGGAAAAACAAGATCAAATAAATCGTGATCACTACCAATGCATCATTGTCAATACAATTTATTATTCAAAGAATTATCATTCGCATGTGGTCCGAGTTTCCTTTGGCTCTCCTTGAACTCTGTACCTAAAAACCTCCACACTAAAATCACTTCAAGATACTGACCCTACAAATGACCCTGTAAAAATTTATGGCAAGTTGTGGAATCATTTTTCAGTTTTAGTGTGAAAAGACAAATTTTTCTTTCTTTTCTTTCTTTCTGCGTACGCAGGCTGATACTCCTGCGGACACTCCCTGTATAGCCAGGCAGTGGAGTTTTGTGTGTATGACCCTTTTTTATCCCGCCATTAAGGCAGCCATACTCCATCTTCAGGGAAGGTGCATGCTATGTGTAACGTGTCATCCATACCAACGGCCAAACTGGCCTTCTCTTCCGAAAGTTGGTGATGGGATTTTATGTGTGTGCAAGATGTTATGCGTGCGTTCACACACGGAACCTCGGTTTATAGTCTCATTCGAAGGACTGTGTGGGGAATGGAGTCAGAACCAATGTTAACTCCGAGGGAAAAATCCCCCTATACCGAAATTCGAACCCGCAACCCCAGGATCACGAGTCCGGCGCTCTACCAACTGAGCTATCAGCCCCCCTGAAAAGACAAATGACCGTACCGTAAAGAAAAAAACACTTTGCTCCACATTGCCATTCCTCCATGGAGTTTCAACAATCAAACAAACCACAAACCTTCTGATTCTCTGCCCTTACCTGCGCCAAGCCAGAGAACATGCGTCCCATGGACTTGTAGTCCAGCCCCTCGGAGCAGTTCACCACGATGACATACATGCCCAGAGCTTTGCCCAGATCCTTGGTGGTCTCCGTTTTCCCTGTTCCTGCCGGACCCTTGGGCTGCCACCCCCGGTGAAGGTGAAGGGCAGTGGTCAAGGTCATGTAACAGCGGTCAGTGAGGGCGTGATGACCAGTCGACCCGAGTTCCCGAGGTACTCGTAGCCGTACTGGAACTGGGTGTTGGTCTGTTTCACCACGCAGTCGTCATATTCCTGGGGGACAGACATGTACGTGACATTCAATGAGTGGTGTGTTCATCTGTATGACAGAATACTGTCAGCTACACATGAAAATACATTATAAACGAAACTGCTCTATGGTGCAATTAAACAGAGAAGCATTTAAGATAAACGCGCTTTGAACATCAGGGCGAAGATTCATGTTGAGTTGTAGCCAACTTGACATCTGACAGATTCGCATTAATAGTAGTGAAATAGGCCTGCACTATCACTACATAGTACTATCACTACATAGGCCTACAGTGTCACACTATAGGCCTAAAGTGTCAGTGCATAGGCCTACTGCGTCACTATGGTCTTGAACGTTTTTGTCAGCTGTCCTTTACACACATTGAAATAAGCATAACCTCAACAGTTTATGATTACACATAGACGACATTCTGGAACTTCTCAAAATTGTAGTTTGATCTGCCAATATCTTCCAGGTGGAAATGATGCAGCAAAATGCTGAATAAATCCGACACATTGAGAACATTTCAATATTCACTGAACCTAAATTAAACATACTACACGGACAAACACGTAAACCAATGTTACAGTCATCTAGTCTATGACCAGAATGGACCCATCATCTTCATTATCCTCTTTCTCATTAATCAGTGATAAAAATGGACATAAACAGTGGTACCCTAAAGCAGGGGACGCTAACATACGCCAGCAACATGACTAAACAATTACTGTCATCAATAGGGGGCTTAGCTCTATGTAGCAGGTTGTGGCACATATTGAATAATAACAGGCACATATTGAATCATAACAGGCACATACTGAATCATAACAGGCACATACTGAATCATAACAGGCACATATTGAATCATAACAGGCACATACTGAATCATAACAGGCACCAGCAAACCACCAGTCTCTTCTGGTGGACAGGCTCATGATGACAGGATACTGACTGCTCTCTGTGAACTGCTGGTGACAAGGCTTCAAAGGACAAAACTGGCTGTGGCTGTGTAGGGGGAGCCAGAATGGGCAGCATGTCAGTGGTGCCATTAAAGTAGCACAGAAGATGAGATACCCCTCACCCCACTCTCCCTCCCAACCCCCCAAAATATTAAAAAAATGTACAGTTACCAAACACAGACCCCCCCCCCCCCCCCCCCCCCCAACAGAAAACAGTCTCCATCCTTACCTTGTCCCAGTAAACTCGCAGCTGACTCAGCCAGTCAAAAGCGTTGATGTCATTGCAGCCAGTTTTGATCAGCTTCTCGATGATGTCGCGTGCATGCACCTCGATGGTCACCAGGGCGACGATCTTGGCTCGCTGGATCTTGGTCAGGTTGCTGCGGATGGCCTCGGAGAACTTGTTCAGCATGGCCACCTGCTTCTTCTTCAGACTCTTCAGAGGACGCTTGTCCCCTCGCTCCTTGGTGGAGGTCAGGGCTTTGGTCACGTCCTGTGTCCACTGGATCTGACTGGCTGTGATGCACACCTGGAACCACACAATGAAGTCAGCATGGCGCTGGTTAGGAGGAAGAGGGAGGTACTGATCTTAGCTGTTACAGCTGCAAAACTGTGAGCCAATCATGGGGGAAAGGGAGATAATGATCATAGCAGTTACATGCAGGATATATGAGCCAGTCATATGGGAAAGGAAGATAATGATCATAGCTGTAACAACTAGAAACTATGAGCCAGTCGTAGGGGAAAGGGAGATAATGATCACAGCTGTTACATCTAAACAAATATGAGCCAGTCATAGGGGAAAAGGGGGATAATGATCGTAGCTGTTACAACTGGAAACTATGAGCCAGTCATATGGGAAAGGGAGATAATGATCATAGCTGTTACATCTAGGAAACTATGAGTCAATAACTATACACTTTACCAGAGGTGGTATTAATTACACTCCTAGTGACCACAATATAGTTAACACTATTGAGAGCCATGGGCAAGGAATGCTATGCTGCATTTTTCACTTCTCTGTACTTATTTCCAAATATTCCAACAAATGATTTGCCTTTTTACCTCAACAGAAAAGGACAAATTGATGGAGATGTCAGTTAACATGAGCTCTGACACCGATAAACCCCCCAACTTGAGTGTTCCTTCTAGGATACAATGCTGAAGTTTGCTATTAAGAATTGACAGCATGAAAAAAAAAAAATCTGCAGCTTCTGTCTTTGCCAATTCTAAAATGACCTCCGTCCCTTCAAAGACTTTTTTTTCCTGAATCTAAGTTTATTACACTGACCAGATATAAAGTTCCTTCCTTCAAAGATGAAAGGCACCATTCTGGAACATTTTTGTCTTTGTCAGTACATTTGCCACCTAAAAAAAACAACTTGCTGACTTTGAAAAAAACTGTTCTAGAACATTTTCTCTTATATGCCATAGAATGATCTCCATGTGAACACTCCCTCCATTATTAAGACCAGTTCTTTAGGATTTCCTGCGGAAGTGTTCACTGAGAGGTTTCGCTATGCCGGCAGGCCAGCCGTGCAGTGAGGGTACCAACCTGTCCGGGCCATTCTTTGATCCACTTGTCGCGTTTGGTCAGGCTCTTCTTAAGGGCCAGCCGGCAGTTCTTCAGCACCTCTTTCAGGGTCCACCTCATGGTCTTCTCCACGTCACACAGCCAGGCCTGGGAATAAAAACCTCATAGATATGCCATGGTGGAAGACTACTGCATGTGGAAGTTCTGACAATGTGTAAAGAACTGCTGCCATTATCATTGCCAATCTGACAAATGATTTGCTGGAAATGTTACATTAGCTTTCATTTGCTTTTATCTTTTAAAACTCTCAACGATTCTGTTGACAATTATGTGGATTCCGATTCTCATTTCAGGGTAAGAAACCGTTTTTCTAATTGCTAATTGAAATGCCGTCTGGTGCCTTCTCCTTTTTGAGGTGTGTACCGTTAAGTCTCTGACCCAGACTTAAAAAGGAAATAGTCCTTCTGGGTTTGACTTTCACACATGAACATGCGTGCACGCACACACACACACACACACACACACACACACACACACACACACACACACACACACATACACACACAGAGAGGCGCGTGCACATGCGCATGCACACACAAACATACACACACATGCACACGCATACACACACACACACACACACACACACACACACACACACACACACACACACCCAACACACTCACCTCCACCGGTCCCTCAAGATACACAGCATGACCAAACTCGACATACTCTCCCTCCATGGACGACATTCCTGCTGCCTCCCATTTCTGCGTGAGTCCCGCCTGAAACATCACAACAACCGCACGGTGCTTAGTCCACTCTCCACATGCAATCTCACCCTGTTCCCACAAGGAATCCCATTAAAGTCCCACTACTCTGAAGCAACAATAAAGCTGCCAAGAACCCATTCCAACAGCCATGTGATCTCAGTGCTATACCTGCACAGAATTCTGATTTATATCCACAAAGAATCCTGTTTTATTCCCATCTTCCTACAACAGCAGAGAAGCCGCTTGTAGCCTCATGCCTTATCCACATTGAAACCCAGTGCAGAATCTGTCCATGTCCAACATGGACTTCATATCTATTGTCATAAGAAATCTGGTCTTTTCCAGCCTGGAATCATAGTTTGTATGCACAGAGAAAGCCTTCTCCCTGTTCCCACGTGGATTCCAGTCCAGCTCCAACATGCCCATGGAATCTAATCCTACCCCACCCCCATCCAACTCCCCATAAAATCCAATTTATTCAAACAAGAAGTGTAGGCCCATCTCAACTCACACCTGCTTTTCTATGTGTCAAATCTAGTCTTGTTACTGCATAGAATCAATTGTCCCCCCCCCCCCCCCCCTCCCCCCTGTGGAATACAGTCTTCATAACATGAATGGAACCAGTCTACTCCCTGTGCAATGCAGTTTTGTCAACAAACAGAATCATCTTATCCCCATATACAATCCAGTCATATCTCCAAATGGCATACAGTTAAATTGCCACATGCAGTTATGCTTTACATCCCCAGCCTTCTCCCTTGGTAGAATCCAGTTTTGTCCCCACATGGAATCCACTTGTCTCCTACACAGAATGCAATCCTACCCCCTCCTTGGAAACAGATACTCTTTGCCCCTTTTTCCTTTTTTTGTCTGATAAACCAATGATAACATTTTCTTCCAAACTGACCTTGCTCATCTTGAGGGACTTGATGTTGTCGAAGCACTTCTTCAGGTGGGGCTGCACAGCCTCTGGGTTCTTGGACTGTCCCAGGATCTCCAGGAGGTCGTCGTTGGACAGGAAGTAGAATCGTGGGAAGATCTGCCGCTTGGTCTCCAGGTACATGTCCAGAGACTTCTGGATCTCCTCCAGCTTGGTGTTCATCTCGTTCAGCTGCTCCAGCATACCTGAAGGGAGAGGCCATTGGGGAGTGATAGATCAAGGTCGGGTCGGGTCGGGTCAGGTCGGGTTAGGTCGTGTTGTCATTTCGTGTTGTGGCCTGTATTGCATTGCACTGTGTTGAATTGTACTACACTGCATTGTTGTCTTGTACTGCATTGCAGTATCTTTCATTGCACTGACTTGATTCACATTGTGTTGTGCTGCATGGCATTTTACTGCCTTGCTTTGCAATGTCTTGTGTTGCATGGCATTAAATTGCATTGCTTTGCAATGTCTTGTGTTGTATGTCATTAGATTGCATTGCTTTGCACTGTATTGTGTTGTATGGCATTAGATTGCATTCGTTTTGCAATGTCTTGTGTTG
Organism: Conus ventricosus; assembly: GCA_018398815.1. Taxonomy (NCBI): domain Eukaryota; kingdom Metazoa; phylum Mollusca; class Gastropoda; order Neogastropoda; family Conidae; genus Conus; species Conus ventricosus. Next base: position 15,057,065 of record CM031613.1, read on the forward strand.
CATGGCATTAAATTGCATTGCTTTGCAATGTGTTGTGTTGCATGGCATTAAATTGCATAGCTTTGCAATGTATTGTGTTGCATGGAAATAAATTGCATTGCCTTGCAATGTCTTCTGTTGCATGGCAATAAATTGCATTGCCTTGCAATGTCTTCTGCTGCATGGAATTAAATTGCATTGCTTTGCACTGTATTGTGTTGCATGGCATTAAATTGCATTGCTTTGCAGTGCATTGTGCGGCATTGAAATGTGTTGCATTAGTGACTTGTTTTGCAATGTCTCATATTGCATTGCATTGCATGGATTGCAATGCATTGTATTGCACTGTATTGCGTTGTAGTGCATTACATTGCACTGCATTTTGTCATACTGTGTTGCACTATGTCAAACTGCATCGAGTCGCATTGCCGCACAGCTCTCTCATTAAAAATTGTTGTTAACTGTGTGAGCTATCACTCATTCCCCCTCCCCCATCTGATCTGCCATCATTTCCTCATACACATCCTTACTTTCTACTCCATCATTCTCTGTTCATAGGCACCAGTTTACAGTTATAATATGCACATCAACAATCCAAAACAAAGCAATATACGATAATTCAATGCTATATCAAATGCAGAAGTGCTCTGTACAGTTTGATGCACTGCAAGACAATGTAATACAGTATATGACAATACATTTGATAACAAAACAAACAAAACAGCAATACAACACAATTCAAAACAACACAAAACAGCAACACAACACAACACAATGCAATGCAATACAGTCAGAATAGTGACTTTCACACATCCAGTGAACCACACAGATTCCTACCTGGGTAGTGGGTGCCTCGCAGAGCATTTTTGGTGCTGTTCAGGCGTGTCATGATTTCTTTCCAGCTCTTGTTGACGCTGTCAAACTCGGCCGATTCCCTTGGCAGCTGTTTTCGGATGTCCTCTCCCAGAAAGATGTTCTGTCCACATGTAGATGCATTAATTTTTCATCAAAAGCGTTTTCTTTTTTCTGTGTTTTAAATAATTTTCTTTCCCATGTTTTTGTCTACTTATCTATCAGTCTGTCTTGCTGTCTGTTTGCTTGTGTATGTGCGTGTGTGTGCGTGTGTGTGCGTGTGTGTGTGTGTGTGTGTGTGTGTGTGTGTGTGTGTGGTGTGTGTGTGTGTGTGTGTGTGTGTGTGTGTGTGTGTGTGTTGGTGATGTACCACATCTTGTGACTGACAAAAAGAGACACAAAAGAAAACAAAACATGAACATCTGGGGAAAAAAAAGGTAAGTGAGGAGGGGGAAGAACCCACCTGAGTATATTTGAGTGAACACACAAAAACACTTGAAAATGATTCCATTCTCTTCCCCCCCCCCCCCCCCCCCCCCCCCCACCCACACACACACACACACCCACCTCCAGGTACATCCATTGTCTCTGGACGGTGAGCAGCATTTCCGTGACCTCCAGAATCAGGGACAGAGTCCTCTCCCATTGATCCACTTCCTGTTCAAAGGCCTTGACGAAGCGGGAGGCCTTCATGGTCGACAGTTGCACCTGGTTGTCCTCCAGGGCTGAAAAGACATCCTCAGTACTCCTGCACACACATAACACCATCACTGACTACTATGGATTGCTGTCGTTTTCTGTTCTCTATCCAAACTGGGATTAGCCTTACAACAAACGTTTTGCCCTTTTCAATCTGCCTGCTACACCTTAACTTACTCCTGATTCGCTTATTCCGCCCCTCAAAGATAACCCTAATTTTGTTTCCATATGGGGTAGTTGGGAACCTGCAAGTTTTAAGATGAGCTGTTTGGGTATTGCAGCGTTTCACTTGCTTCAAACTTCTGTGGCACTGCAATGACAACTACAATATAAGTTTGTTTTGGGGGTTGTGATGTATTGTCAGTTTGGTTCTAATTCGCTGGAATAACACACCCAGGTCTACGTACGAGCTTGAAGATTTAAACAGACTAGACAGACTACTGAGTACAATGAGGAATGAACTGGAACAATTCCAGGCTAAGAGTGGGGAAGGGAACAGCATGCGCTGAACCATTGCTCACTGAGCTCTGTTCTTAGATCCTTGGTCCTGCTGCTGCCTTGGGGTGGAAAGGAGGGACACACTGGCCTTCACTTATGGTCAGTTTGAGCAGACATGTGATAGGGGAGTGCCAGTGTGACAGGTCACAGCTGGTAGAGCTGGCCTTAGTCAGATAAGCCTCTCGCTATAACAAGACCTGCCAGCTTTGCGACTATGAGCAGATTCTGCCTTTAAAGAAGGAAGCAAGTAAGTGGCCACAAAGATCAGTTTCAAACAGGACCAACACAAAAATAGATGCAGCCATGGCAAACTATATCAACTACTAGATCTTTACTCAAAATTTGGTATGGTTTAGACATAAAAGTATTGAGCGGTTACAAAAAAATTGTAGAAGAGTTTCAAAATTACATTTTGTGCTTTGAGATATGAGCTTGATTATTTGCAGAAATGTTGCACGAAAACTTGCATTTCAGGAATCAGATACACTGTTTCTCTTCACATTGTGTGACAATACTGCACCACTTCTTCTTACCCTCCCCACCCTCACCCACTTCCTCCATTTCCTTCTCCAATCTTCTATCTTGACTTTCTTCGTCACCCCTTCAACCCCACCCTCCCCTTCCCCTCCTCTTCTTCTGTTGTTCCTGTACTCCTTCCCCACACCAGCCTGTCATCCCCTCCCTCCCATCCACCCTGTTCCCCCTAACCCCAAACCCGTCCTCACCCCCACCATCCCCCTAACACACCATCACCACCAATACATTCTCCCTTTGGACAGGGAAAGAAAATCTGATGACAGCAGAGAGACAGTGTGAGTAGGAGTAGGAAGGGGGAGTGGGAAGGGGGAGTGGGAAGGGGGAGTGGGAAGGGGGAGTGGGAAGGGGGGAGTGGGAAGGGGGAGTGGGAAGGGGGAGTTGAAGTGGGAGGAGAAAGGGGATGGGAAGGGATGAAAGAGTAGTGGAGAAGAGACGGGGACTGAAAAAGAAGGGAGGGGGGGGGGGGGGGGGGGGGGGGTTTAAAGCTACATGCAAATTATAATACAAAGTTTAAAAACATTCTAAACAGAATTATAACATGATGATAATCACACCAAATAAATGCATGGAACTAGTAATCTGGTATGTCTTCAATCTTCTAAACGACCTCCACCTGTCATGGTACACACCTGAGCTTGAAGTGTCCCTTGTCCTTGTAGGGTGCTATGTCAAACTCAGTCACCTCCCATGTCTGCGTGATGGCTTCCAGACCCTGCAACACCAGCGCATCATGCCGTCAACACCTTTCTTTGCCGACAACAGACAAATATTTATGACATGTGCAAGGTTTGCTTCAGGCTGTAACACCTAGGGAACGAAGCACTGGTTTCTTGGACCTAAACCAGCAATCTGCTGACAGCCAACAGAGTACTGGCTGCTGCAGTTGGCTGGTGCCTTTTAATCTCTGCTATTTACGATATCTGAAGAAGAAATATTTGTGATAATTCACTTGTCTGTTTCAAGCCATCTTTTCCCTAATTTTGCCCGACACCCAGATGCTATTCTGGCACCATTGAACGTCATTTGGTTAAAAAAAAAGCTTCAGTAGTCCTATACATAATCCTATCAACAGACAAACAAGCAAACAAACAGATGCAGGCAAAAACATAATCTCCGTAGATGTAGCAACAAACAAAACAGGTCTACTGAAGACAAGACAAATGCAAATAAGAAACAGAAGAACCATAACACTCCACACAACCTGACCTGCTCGATGGCCAACTCCTTGGTGGCGGCCCCAGAGATGTCGTTGATCTGCTCAGCGTACTGATCAAAGCCAAACTCGATGATCTGTTCCAAGGTGAAGTCGTCTGATTTGTGGTCAAACTGACGCTGCATCTCCGTCTGAAGACAACCAGCACAGGAACCAGTTATCTCAAAAATCAGTAATGCTGCTCATGATATGGTGGTACACAATATCTTATTTCTGTCGGTACCCAAACACCTGAATTAATTAGTATTTCTGTCTTTGCCCATATTGGTCAGTTGAGTCTTCCAAGTTTTTTGGCCATTTGTAGTTATTTTCTCTGTTATAGAAATCTATCCCCCAAAGTTTGCAAAGGTTACAATAAAATAGCAGTAAATCTAAGAACTCTTACAAACGGATTTTCACAAAGCATACTCATAGCATTTTCCAGTTCAAAACTGTACCCTACTCACTGGACAGACATGTGCACAATGATCCCTCTCTCTGACGTAAAGGATTCACATCATCTGAATGTACATCTCTCTGGTGAAGCTGCAAAAAACATTCTTAGCAAATTCTGAAGGGTGTAAACTGATACTTCCCAAACGATTAAGAATGTTCGTGTCCTCTCTCTCTCTCTCTCTCTCTCCTCTCTCTCTCCTTGTCTCTCTTTCTCTCCCCCCCCCCCCTCTCTCTTTCTCTCTCTATCTCTTTAATTAATTTCTCTTCATGTTGCTCTCCTTTTCTTACATCTGATTTCATAAAATCCTGTCAGCCAAACCTAGTTTATAAGCAAATAATTTCTATCATTCATCTGATGAATCAAATTCCTGTAAGTTTTCTTGTACATACGTTAAATTGCATGATTGCAAACAACTATTTTGTATGTTTTTGTTTCAGGATTACTTCATAAAGGACAAACAGAAAAGTGTGAATAGAACTTTGACATATAGAACTCCATGTTACCTGGATCTGGTCCCAGTGACGAGGCCTCATGGCCTTGTTCTTCAGGTCGGTGATCAACGGCATGGTACGTTTGAACTGATCCACTTTGTTCTTGCTGGTCTCCACAATCTCCCAGTTCTTGTCCTGAACAGTTCCAACACAACAGTTCACGTTTTGTGTTATCTCTGTTATCATGATAATTTGCTGCATGTCTGTCTATCAGGGGATTTTGTCAATGGCTCTGTATATTCTTATTTCTTAGAAAGCATGTGTTTGTCTCTCATCTCTGTCTCTTGTATCTATGAACATCAATGTATATGTATCAGACTATGATTTGCCGAGTTCCTTCAACTTCTTTATGATTGGCAGATACAGCTCTCAGAATTCCCCTGTTCTTCACTGCATTCTATGACCCACCGTAGGAATACCATGACCAAAACAGGAACAACAGGGTTGGCGTTGTTGAATGCATTATCACAGCATTTCATTGAGTCCTATGATATCTATATTGCCATCTCCTTTCCAAGTGTCATGATCATAGCAGAAAAAGAACATAAATACAAAAAGGGCTGTTAGTGCTGCTGATGCATGCAGTCTTACTTTCAGATGACTCCCTGGAGGTGTTTTCTGGTATCTATTTTAGACAAAGTGCAAGCATGCTGAGATATCACCATGTTTAATTTGGCAGCAGTAGAGAGTTTCACAAGAGAATGACATCTGAACTTTTTATAACAAATGCTTTCAGCAAGAAAGAACTGTTTGATAGTGGAGATTATCATCATCACCACAAGAATTCCCTGAAAACAAACTGAGCTTGAACACATCACCTGTGCCGTTTAGCCTGCAAAGGGATGCCACTTTCTAGCAGCATGCTGTAAATAGCAGGAACATACCGGTTAGCTTGCCTGCCTCTCTTCATACGCTTGTGTCACAGTCCATGCAAGGTAGTTTTAATGTTTGCGTAACTCCATGAACACCGACAGGGATTACAGATTCTTCACCACGTCAACCCGATCTTCTCCAAGCAAATACACACGAGAGAGATCAGCCACTAGCAGGACTGAACACTGGTCAGTCTGGGAGATGAAAAATATCCTGCTCAACATGTCACCTACTAAGTGCCATTATGGTCTGAACCCTTTAGCTCTAAGTCTGTCAGTAGTATCTGTACATTTCTCAGAGATGGAACAAAACAAACAAGGACGATAAAGCACAGGGTGCCCCCTACAATCAGCGAGGTGAGACAGCTGTAAGTTCTTGAGCTTCTAGAAGATGGAGGTCAGCTATGAAACATAACAGAGAAAAAGGAGAACAACCACATTCAACAAGGTGTGACTCACTTTGAGCTCACGGCTGTACTTGTTGAGTTTCTTGAAGATGCTCATGGACTGGTTCTCCATCTCAGAGGTCTGGAGGTCAGTGAACTTGCCCACCTTCCACGATGTCCAGTTTCCTTCCCATTCTTGGGTCAGCTGCCAGACGACTTCGATGGTTTCCAGATCCTGCATGCACGCACGCACACACGCACGCACGCACGCACGCACGCACGCACGCACGCACACACGCACACACACACACACACACACACACACACACACACACACACACACACACACGTGCATGTTGTAATTTTCCTTTATGACCTTTATGCACCACACAATCCTGAAAAGACCACCAACACAGCATATGTTGACATTCACTCTGGCCTCCCTCCCATTCCCCTATTCTACATAAGACTAAGTAAGTAAGTAAGTCTTTCACTAACACTTTTT
>CM031613.1:15068532-15084587 GCA_018398815.1 Conus ventricosus
CGCCAAGCCGACAGCTCTTCAGTTGGCTCCACCCAGGTAGGCAGCCCGTTGTGTAAATAAGAGTGTGGAGTGTAAAACGCTTTACAGCTTGGTTTGTAATTGAGGACAGGCTCTATGTAAGTACTCTTAATGATAACAATAACAATAATAATAATATAGACTGCGAGGCGTGTCTGTTTATCGTTCAACTTGTAGCAAACGATTTAGCACACGAATTTTTAAATGAAACAGGTTAATCTATCACTACTTAGGTCAAAACTGCTTTGTTACATTGTCGGGAATGGCGGAATAATTAATGCAACGTAATTAATTGAAGATGACATAGCCTAACAATGTCAACCCAAAGAACCACAACTTCGGAAAACTGTTGCTCGCGCTGCGTCCTAAAACAATGGCTGCCTCGTCGTCTGCTTCAGACACAAAAAGCTGTTGCGTACATTTCCCGGCGAGTAAAGACGAATCAATCCAGGATTTTAGTTGTACAACGTTCAAAAAATGTTCATCATTAGCAGTTGAGTGGATCCAATACATCTGCTTTCAAGCTGAAATAGCCAAGCGTTTTATTTCTACCACGCAATCACTCACGGATTTGAAGATGCCAAGAACGAAGGCCTTGGATTCCATCGCTACTGTTACCAGCAGTTTACCAGGAAAGATCGGTAAGTGAAAACCTTGATTTTATTCTTCCCAACAATTCTGATGCTTATAGCTGTAGATTTATACGCAGATTTAAAACAATGTAAGAAAGAAAAAGAAAAACACACCGACATTCCAAGGCCAGGCCGACAGCCAGTCTGCCGTATGCCCTCACTTGCAGGCTGGCAGTGGGCTCGGCGCAGGTTTGGTTATTCTATTTTGGCGTCCTCCGCGATGAATGCCAACGTAAGGGTTTGGGTTGCTGTAGTGTGTGTTCGTATCTTTGTTTACCCGTCGTGACTGTTTCTGGGAACCATATTTTTTTTTTTTTAAATACCCCTTTAAAAGAAGGAGAGATTCTAGAGAGTTAAATCAAAACTGAAGCATGTGTGTGCATCTGTTTGTCGATTTGTGTCTAGATCTATTGACATGATGTGTTGGCAAGATTTTCTTCAGATTTATGGGCAGATTTTAATGAAATGTGGGTCATATGTCCGTAGTAGCGAATGGAGAAGTTGGATTAACCACTAAGCAATATTAAGCTTGACCCAATGTTTGGGTCAGTCACTCAAAACGTGTTTATGGGCAGATTTCACCAAATGTGAATCATGAATATTTTTTTTAAAAAAAATTTAAACCCAACAACAACCATAAGTCGTGAATGTAAAAGTTTGATTGTGCATAACCCAAAACGTGAATTAAAGTTGGCAAAATGACGTACATTACTATTATACATGAGGGATGTTTTATTGTTGTTTTCTTTTCAGGTTGCAACAACTGCAACACAAAAAGGAACGTGGGGAAGAAGGACACATTGCAGAGGTCAACCCGAGGGGTTCTGAGGATACGCCACCCTGCAAGAAACTGAGAAGTACTGACACTTTATCACAGGCCTGTAGTAGCAAAAGAAGAAATAAACACGTCCTGCCTTACATATGTATCTTTTGTAAAAAGGAGAGGAAATCAAAGTGGCAGAAAGCTGATGGCAAAAAAATTGAATGTTTAAAGCGTTTGTGAACAAAAACAATGTGTTCGACTTGAGGAGGCTGCAATGAGAAAGGGTGATGAAGAATTACTTGGCATCATCAAAGATAAAGATCTCGTTGCCATCGAATTGTGGTACCATTTGTCCTGCCTCAAAAGCTATACCAATGATGCATATGTATCTGGACGGTCATTTGCGTCCACAGGAAAGACAAAATGGCAACATTCGAACAGCTACAAAGTTTTCATGGAAAATGTAATTATCAACAAACTTGTCAAAAAAAGAAGAGTGCTCAGGATGACTCACCTTGTTGAAACTGTTCCTAGAAGTAGTCAAGGAGGTGGACATGTGTGTTTCCTATGAAGACATGCCAGTTGAAATACCAACTCCAGAAAGACTTCCAAAATTGGTCTTCATACAGCCAAGTGCAAACAACCAGAGTGAGATTGTTTTGTACGATGGAGTGGTGGCAGACTTCGTGATACCTACTGACGGATGTGACGTATACAGCAGTGATGAGGACAACTCTTCTGATTCTGAGTCGGGAATGCACTACAACTCAGGTGAGTGTTGATAAAATTGTAACTGTAGCAGCAAATCCAAATGAGAGAGAGAGAGAGAGAGAGAGAGAGAGAGAGAGAGAGAGAGAGAGGAGAGGGGAGAGAGAGAGAGATTTGAAAAATCAGCACAGTGCATATTAGTGATATTGTATTTGCAGAAATATAGGATTGTTTGTTATTTTCTGTACATGTATTGGTTCCAGTTTAGACAACCCTTAAATACTGTTTCAGGAATGTATGACACGCAAGAAGACACAAGAGCCTTGTACCATGTGAGCATGCAACTGAACTATCACGTGTAGCTAGCTGGACAAAAGTGTCCCACAAGCAGCATTTGGCCTCCTGAAGCAAAAGACATGACGGAAGACAAGGTCCAGGAGATCATTCCAGTTCACTTGTTCAACTGTCTGGCTTGGATTGCCGGTGCCTCATCTGAATACAATCCAGAAGGGTCAGTTTGTGTGTCTGATTCTGACAAACGAAAACTGTTCAGTATATGTCAAGACATATTGAATGTTCACCACAAAGGGAAAATGTACTTGCCAAAGCACTATACCCTGGGAATGAGTGTAAGGCAACACAGTGGATCTGCCAAACTCATCAGCATCCTTGGACAGGAATGGGATGTGTCTCCACAGCAGCTATTGTCTCTGGAAGAGTTTGTGTGCCGACTCTATGGCCAAAAGGTCAACTTGGTGAATAATGCTCGGCACAACATTTTCAGGCTGACGTGCAAGTCCGACCACACACTGCCTCCAAACGACGACAGTCTTGGTCTTCATGTTCAAGAGCAAACTATCAAACAGCAATATGGCGACGCTGTTTGGAACCCAACATTGACAAACCATTGCCTTTGGGTCACGGGTGGACGAGTGATCCTGATGACACTCAGCTTTTAGCTGTGCAATGGATGAGAAATCCACCAGCTCCTTCAGGTTTCGTGCAACTTGTCAAATGTGGTTGCAAGAGCAATTGTGCTTCGAACAGATGCAGCTGCAAGTGTGCTGACATGCCTTGCACAGAACTGTGCCAGTGCTCTGAGGATTGCACCAATGCCAAACACAACCCATGTGAGGAGGACAGCGACTCCGATGAAAGCCAGAGCAACAGTGACGGAAATATTGATCCCTGATGTGACCTTGACCTTGATTCTGATATGGAAACGTCATAAAGAACATATATATATATATATTGTGGTGAGGTTTACTCAATAGAAAACTAAGAAACGCTAAATGAAATTTCATCATATTACATATTGCTATTTTTTTTAAATAGTGTGACCTTGTTGTGACCTTGACCTTTGACTTTGACACTAATCAGCGTGACGTCCTCGCAGGAATGTTTCCAAAGACCACCATGCCAAATATTAACGAAATCTATTGGGAAACTTATGAGAAAAAGTGTGATAAGCAATGTAGTTGTGCACCAGGATGAATGGAACACTGGATTCCAATACACCCCCCTAATACACCTCATATATCAGAAGGTCAGGGGGTATTAGTGAATGTAACAGTATACCATTCGATAGGCAATTTTAAGTCTTTCCAAATATATCAAAACAACTTTCATGTTTCATTGTGTTTGACACAATGACAAATTTACTAGCCCTACCCCTAAAAATCAAAATATAGAGAACAAAGAAGGAAATTCACGTTATTGTCATCTTCCTGGTGTCTTATTCCGCCAGGTCCCACAATGTAACAAAGTGATTTTGGCATCAGCAAGACCCCCTCTACAAAATGCACTATTCATTTCGTGTGATAAATCAAGTTGCTACAGATTACAAAACTAAGCGATTTAGAGCTATTGACCCTGCAGCCTAATAATAATAATAACAGCAGATGCAAAAAAATGGCAGTAAAAACCAACAACAAGAGAGCGATAAAAGCAAGGTAAACACAGCTAGAGGAATGAAAAACACAATCTGTGTATAACGTTATACACTGTGTCTATCTACATCACTGGAACCAATGATGATTCAGACACATTCCAATCTGAAGTTGCCTGGCATGAGAGTGACACTGAACTTGATTGGATGGTTTTCACAAAGAAAGTAAACCAGCATCTACGAAAGATGGATACTGAAGTTTCTTCAAGCAGTGACAGCAGCACTGTCACTAGAACTACCACAGAAACAGCAGCTTTTTTGGTAAATGTAACAGTGAAGAAATAAGAGTGATGACTTATCTTCACTTGTGCACAGAAATCAAATTCATTTTCATAAAAAAAACCCACTCAATATCAATAAAAGCAACTGATTGAATTGAAAATCTCTGTTACTGCCGACTTTCAAAGTTGACTATGAAACTGCATGACTTCAACTTTGGAATGACAGACAAACAAAGATAAGTCAACATTTCAAAGACCATTTCAGAGCAGCGGAAAAATCTATAAATAGGCTACAATCAATGTAGTAGCTGCAGGAGTAATAGTCAAAGAAAAATGTACAAGCTAAGAGCCCAGATATAGGGTCATAGCAGTATTTTTACATCATTATTTTATTGTCCACAGCCTAAATGAGGAGGATTCTGCAAATCCCTAATCACGAGCATCGGCGATGGACACCGCAAACAGATGGCAAATCTGACCTGTGAGCATTTTCCTTGAGGAAGGTGTTGAGGTCCTTGAGGGAGGTGATGGCAATCTCACTGAGCAGGGTGGTGAACTTGCTCTGCCACTCCTGGCAGTGAGCCAAGATGGCTGCCTTCAGGGAGAGCAGTCCAGCAGCACAAACTGGATGTTGAGTATGGTCTCCTGGGTCTGGACGTTGTTCACCACTTCAGTGTACCTGAAGGGAGAATGGCTCCAACTTAGCACTGATTGTGACAGGGACCAAAATTAGGAATACAGGGAAAATAGACAGGGTCACAGGGACAATAGACAGGGTCACAGGGACGGTGGACGGGGTCACAGGGATGGTGGACAGGGCCACAGCGACAGTTGACAGGGTCACAGGGACTGTAGACAAAATCATGGACAGTTGACAGGGTCACAGGGACAGTAGAGAGGGTCACGGGGACAGTAAACAGGGTTAAAAAAAAAAGAGAGAGAGAAAATTCAGTGCAAGGCAGAAAATTGACACACTTGGCAGACCATATAAACACTCATTACTAGCCCACTTGGCAGACCACACAAACACCCATCACTAGCATATTTGGCAGACCATACGAACACCCAATACCAGCATATTTGGCAGGCCATACAAACACCCAATACCAGCATACCTGGCAGACCATACAAACACCCAGTACCAGCATACTTGGCAGACCATACAAACACCCAATACCAGCATACCTGGCAGACCATACAAACACCCAATACCAGCATATTTGGCAGACCACACAAACACCCATAACTAACATACTTGGCAGATCACACAAACACCCATCACAAGCATACTTGGCAGATCACACAAACACCCATAACTAACATACTTGGCAGACCACACAAACACCCATCACTAGCATACTTGGCAGACCACACAAACACCCATCACTAGCATACTTGGCAGACCACACAAACACCCATCACAAGCATACTTGGCAGACCACACAAACACCCATCACAAGCATACTTGGCAGACCACACAAACACCCATCACAAGCATACTTGGCAGATCACACAAACACCCATAACTAACATACTTGGCAGACCACACAAACACCCATCACTAGCATACTTGGCAGACCACACAAACACCCATCACTAGCATACTTGGCAGATCACACAAACACCCATAACTAACATACTTGGCAGACCACACAAACACCCAATACCAACGATGACAGTCAGTGGTCTCACACCACCTACCGGCCAATGTCAGCGTCAAAGGACGACACCTGGGGGTTCAGCTTCTGGTAGCGGCGGATGAAGGCATCCTTCTGGATCTCCCAAATCTCCCGGTAGTTGTCCCAGGTGGACAGGTAGTTCTGCAGGTTCTGCCCGTTGCTGGCCATGCCGGCGTTGATGATGTTCTGGATCTTCTTGGTCTCCTCATCACGCTGGATCACCTCATGGATCGGCTGGGAGAGCAGATGTACAAGCTTGTTCACATCATGACAGTACATGGTTTACTCTTCTCTGGGAGAGCACATGTACAGGCTTGTTCACATCATGACAGTGCATGGTTTACTCTTCTCTGGGAGAGCACATGTACAGGCTTGTTCACGTCATGACAGTACATGGTTCACTCTTCTGTCAGAGTGGTAGTTGATCAGTCTGGGAACAAGGAGGATGGTCTTTCAACTCCAATGCAGGAAGAAGGTTTACAAATGGTTGATTGCTCTCGTTTTTCTCTTTTCTTCTTTTTGAAGATCAGCTATCAGCCACTTTGATAAAGTTTGTCTAATGTTGTTTATTTGTGAGAGTTTGGTCATGGTGTGTGTGTGTGTGTGTGTGTGTGTGTGTGTGTGTGTGTGTGTGTGTGTGTGTGTGTGTGTGTGTGTGTTTGCTGTCCAGTCTTCTGTGCCATCTCAATGGCATTGCACCCACGCTGCTCATTCCGACACCCCACCCACAGCCCGGCCCGGCCCATCCCACTGCAGCCCCAGCACCAGCAATCCACAGGGAGCAGTCAATGTCAAGTCATTAAGAGGCAACCCACTGGAGGAGACACTGCACTGCTGCTGAGTCACTTTGGTGGTGTTCAGTGGCGTCGGTTCTAATCCAACATACACATCTATTATGCCCCCTACTGAGGACAATAAATGCTTAGTTGCGGAGCCAGCATGAGTGAGCTCTCCCTCCAGAAGGTGCCACCACATTCGTCCAATGACAGCCCCCAAAAATTTGCCAATACTGCTGACCCTGACGGTAACAAGCCAAGCCCATAGACATGGAGAGGATGTCGACAGTGAGGTCACCATGAGCCAGGTCATGTTTAGTGTAGCTTTGTCAGCCACAGAAGCCATAGAGAGGATGCATCTTTCTATGGAAACTTTATCAAGAATGTCGCAATGTTTATTACACAGAGTGACAAAAAGACACACACACACACACACATACGCACACACACACACACACACACACACACACACACACACACACACACACACACCACACACATACACACACACACACACACACACACACACACACACACACACACCACACACACACACACACACACACAGTGACAAAAGTCAGAGCAGAGAGAGAGAGGTCTCCAGCTCACGTCTTTAGTGGACTTTTTCTTTGTGAGCACATTGGGCAAGCGAGGAATGTCGGAGACGGCCCTTGTGAGATGGGATCCAATGTTGCCCACGACGGTGCCCAGCTGTTTGAGGGTAGGAGAAAACTCCACCTGCAACAACCCCCATCAGAAAGGAGGTCAGCAGAAAGGAACGCAACTCACCGACACATCGCTGCACATGCAGCACACAGAGGTACACAGAAGTGAATGCAACTCACCAACACATCGCTGCACATGCAGCACACAGAGGTACACAGAAGTGAACGCAACTCACCAACACATCGCTGCACATGCAGCACACAGAGGTACACAGAAGTGAATGCAACTCACCAACACATCGCTGCACATGCAGCACACAGAGGTACACAGAAGTGAATGCAACTCAGGAACAACTGAACATACATATCTGAACAGTTTGGAGCAAAAAGACAAAAAACAAAAAATTGAAAACAAAAAATGGAGAAAAACTGTCAGAATGCATGGAGACTGAAAACCAGCCTAAATACAAATAAATGCACAAAACAAGGTGTAAAGTAATTTCTATTCAGTATCAATGACAAATTTTCTTAGTGTTCAGTCTTCTTCAAATGCCACACATGATTGATATGAAAAATGCAGAAAACAACACTCTTCCCCATATGGTAAGAGAACCAATCATTCCACTGCTGACAGCCATATAGGGAGTATTGTTTTCAGCATTATTTATATTTATTATTTGTAAGATCTGAAGAAGATAATTATCCAAAATATGATTGTCTGTTTCGCATTGTATATGACATATGCCTTTCACTGCACCTTGGTTTGTGCATTTATCTGTATTTTGGCTTGGTTTAGGATGTATGTGATCAATGCGGATTCAACACTAATAGAGAACAGTGACAGACGCATGTTCAGACATAAACAAAATACAGAAGATGTGATGAATATTATACATGTATCATTGTCTCCTCTCCCTTGACTTTATTTCATTTTATTCTATTTTCATCAACAACTGAGCAGCTCTAGCTAAAGAGGACTTCATGAGCTCAGACCATTGTTAAACAGTCAAAAAATAAGGCCTCTGTAGTTTTTGGAGGAGCTGGTGGTGATTTGCTCTCTTATGCCAATCAATACTCAGTTGTCATGAGACAACCCAAGTTTCTTTGCTTGTTTAAATGTTGTGATGTTTGCCAGTGCCCTTCCCAGTTTCCTCATTTTGCTCCTCTCCTCACTGATAAACGCTTCTAACACTGTACAAAAGCAACAGCAACAAAATCTGTAACTACAGCAATCATAACAAAAACAGTCTATCAGTGTACAAAAATAACATCAACAAAATCGTAGCCACAGCAATCATAACAAAAACAGTCTAGCAGGAAATCAAAGGCTTGAAAATAAGACTAACACCTCCTCCTTTTACCACCTCTCACCTTGTCCCCTTCCAAAATGACCTTGACCCTGAACAAGGGGTTAGGGGCAGACTTCCCGTCCCCATTGATGGCTTTGGAGAGCTCCTGCAAGGAGTATTTGACGTTGAGGCGGAAGGCTTCCTCCACCATGCGGTCCATCTTCTGGGTGTAGCTGTGCCAGTGCTGCTGCACCTCTGCTCCGTCATTCTGGAAGACAGTGTAGGTCCGCCGCATGCTGGCGATGATGTCCTCGTGAGTCTCCTTCAGCCTCTTTTGAAGATTCTCACGGTGACGTGCCTGGAATACACAAGAACAAAGAGCTGCGATTGGATACGCTTCTGTTTTACAGACTTGCCACCATACAATATGGGTTATTTCACCACATATACCACAATTCTGTCTCTGATATATTTCTAGAAATATATTACAATCATTAAAAAAAAAACAGTCAGACCCAAGAATTCTAACAATTTCTTGTTCTTAGTGGATACCACATCTTGAAACACACCGTGGTTCAGGGAGACCACAGATAATGATACCAAACCCACATGGAAGTACAATAAACAAACCCAAAATGATCAAAGGGTCAAGGGAATCTTTAAAAAAAAAAAAAGTCCTAGAACTGAGAGTGGTTTCTAATTAGGTTGTCAGAGGCACTTTTCAAACCAAAGAATAAGTGCAACTCACTGTCAACGGTGAGAAGACGTGTCTGAAATCTAAATCCAACATGACTTTGGTGAATTAAATACAACTGTGTCAGCACTGTAGAATTCAAACGCAAGTGCTTTGCTTAACCATAATGAATTTATACTTAACCAATAATCATATTCTGATTTAGATTAAGCATTTTCAATCAAAGCTTCAGCACTTAGATCATAGAGCGGTTTAAGTTTTCCTGTGAGAAATTAGACCATGGTCTTCTGGGAAACTTGGACCAATTCTGTTGGACCTTATAAACTTCTGACCCTTTGATACTGAATCTTAGGGAATAATAATAACTCACCTGATCTTCGTCAAACTTGAGGTCCTCATACACGACCTTGGTGTCGATCCTCACCAGCAGCATCTCGGAGATCTTGACACAAAGTTCCCGGATGTTCATGTTAGCTCCCTTGTAGTCATCAACGTTGGCCTGGATCTTGCTGGCGTGCAGTCGGCACTCAGCCACGAAATAGTCCGACACGTTCTTGGAGGCCCAGGTCAGCTTGGTCAGGCCTGGGTGAATGCGTTTGTCCAGCACACGGATCCTCTCTCGGAACAGGCCTCTCTCCTCAAGGGACAGGGCAGCGATGATTCTGCCGCACAGAGGGTTTTGAGTCACTAAGAATACATAAGGTAATATCTGAAAGAGTTTTTGATTCACTAAGAACAGAAAGAGTGATATCTGGCATAGACAAGCATTGCAGTTGTCAAGCTTAAACCCAGTGAAACGGTACTGTCAACACAATCTCCTATGCCCCTCTCCTTGCACTGAATACTGCATTCACATTCTCTTGGGACACCTGATTTTGGTGGATTTTTTTTCCCTTTTGTACAGCTACAAAACATAGTGAACGAGTTTTTGCATTTTAAGTAGAGAAACTCATAAAATTCCTCTTTATCCAGGTCAAAGTCATGACATGCCCAGGATGACATGTCAGGTGCTCTTAAAAATGTGTGCAACATGTGGCAAAGCTGTGAGGTTCCTGTCATAAGCACAGTCATGACATGTGTTTAAAAAGTTGGACCACACACTGGTCACTGCATGCGCAGGTCCATAGGTACATACATGTCTGCAGGGAGATGAAGCAGATCACTGTGAATCCCACAGGTCAACACAACCAGTCTGCAGTGACACACATCACACCTATGGGTGTTTCTAGACACATGCTTGCAGACAAGACACCGAGCAAGCCAGCATACAGGCTTCACACATCTGTCTTTCCCAGTCTCTGTCCATAAATGGATTTTCTTTGAGAGCGTACGAAATCAAATAACACTCAATCACAGATATCACCCCGCAGATTCTAACCCACTGCTCTCAGCACAATGCATGACAGAGAATACTGTGGTCTTGCCTGATGTCTTGACATGTTCCTGCTGATGTGAGTTTTACCTCTGAAAAGGGTTACCCAAGTGATCTCACTTTAACAGAGCTGGTGACAGACTTTCACTCAAATCAGTCCTCAAAGTGATGGACTGACTTCTCTGGTATTTTAAGTCTTGACACGTTACTTTATACAAAGATGTGTTTTGAACTGGGTTTGCAATCTGATGTGGCCCCAGTTAGCAGGGATACATATAGAATGACTTGACCTAGCTGAACATCATCATCTTACCTGTTGTAATCTATCATCACCAACTGAACAAGATCCTTCAGAGCATCATCATCTCACCTGCTGTAATCTCTCACCATCCTCAGAACATATTCCTTCAGAGCATCATCATCTCACCTGCTGTAATCTCTCACCATCCTCAGAACATATTCCTTCAGAGCATCATCATCTCACCTGCTGTAATCTCTCACCATCGTCAGAACATATTCCTTCAGAGCATCATCATCTCACCTGCTGTAATCGCTCATCATCATCAGGACATATTCCTTCAAAAACATCACCATCTTACCTGTTGTAATCTCTCATCATCATCATCAGGACATTTTCCTTCGGAACATCATCATCCTACATTTTGTAATCTTCACCCACCATCAGAACATGTTCTCTCTGAACATCATCATCTCACCTGTTGTAATCTCTAAGCACCATCAGAACATATTCCTTCAAAACATCACCAGTTTACCTGTTGTAATCTTTAATGACTGTTAGAACGTGTTCCTTCAAAGCATCGTCACCTTACCCGTTGTAATCTCTTAACACTATCAAAACATACTGGTAATCCCTAACCCCCATCAGAACATATTCTTTCAAAGCATCACCATCTCACCTGTTGTAATCTCTATGCATCATCAGAACATATTCCTTCAAAACATTGTCATCTTATCTGTTATAATCTCTAACCACCAACAGAACATATTGGTAATTTCTAACCCCTATCAGAACATATTCTTTCAAAACATTATCATCTTTTCTGATGTAATCTCTAACCAGTGTCAGAAAGTATTGGTAATCTGTAACCTCCAAAGGAATATGCTCCTAATCCTTCAAAACATCATCATCTCACCTGTTGTAATCTCTATGCACCATCAGAACATATTCCTTTAAAACATCATCATCTGATCTGTGGTAATATCTATGCCCATCAGAACATATTCCTTCAAGACACTGTCATCTCATCTGTTATAATCTCTATGCCCACCAGAACATATTCCTTCAAGACACTGTCACCTCACCTGTTGTAATCTCTATGCACCATCAGAACATATTCCTTCACGACATCGTCATCTCACCTGTTGTAATCTCTATGCACCATCAGAACATACTCCTTCAAGACATCGTCATCTCACCTGTTGTAATGTCTATGCACCATCAGAACATATTCCTTCAAGACATCGTCATCTCACCTGTTGTAATCTCTCACGACCAACAGAACATGTTCCCGCAGGTTGCGGAGGTCTTCACGTCTTGCATACACCTCCATGGCGTAGTGTGGCACCTCAAAGATGAGACGCTCCCAGTAGTGGATCTCTTGGAACATCTTCAGCAGCAGTCTGGGATGCACATCAGACGCTGTCTGTTATAGTGTCATCTTTCTCTCCAACAAAACACACTTGTTAATAAACAAATGCATTTTCTAATAACATGTCAACTTTTCTTTCTAGATGGCAAAATATTCTGTTGTTTAACTTTCCTAAGTGGTCGCTTATGAAAAAATATGGTCCAGAATTCGTTTCCAAATTCACTAAGTATAATCAGTTTTGGGCTGAAGTTCTTGATGCGTATAAAGTTTTTTTATTACAAGTGTTCCCCCAAAACTCCACTGAACTTCTTGCCGAACCATTATGCCATAATAAGCGATTTCAAACATTCCCCGAAGATGGAGTATGGCTGCCTTAATGGCGGGATGAAAAAGGGTCATACACACAAAACTCCACTGCCTGGCTTTTCAGGGAGTGTCCGCAGGAGTATCAGCCTGCGTACGCAGAAAGAAAGAAAGAAAGCGATTTCAAATCGGAAAGAAGTGCATTGTATCGAAAAAACTAAGCAGCAAAGATATCAACTGTCTCGCCCACTTTTTTGATGACAAAGGAAAGTTTTTGCCGCATGCACTTTTTACAGAAAAATATAATGTAAATATTGATTTTGTCACTTTTGCTGGCTTTAAATCGACTATAATGGACTATATAAAAACGTCTGGTATCACTATAAAAAACGACAAGTACATAAACTCATCATTGTGTTTTAAACATCTTTTCGCTATAAATAAAGGCTCCAAGTTGTATTATTATATCATCATTGCGAATAATCCTAAGCCAAAATGTTGTGATAAATGGGACATGAAATTGTTGATGCAAAATGATTGGAAATCCTGTTTTTTTGGACGCGCATAAGATACGTGATGTAAGGCTGCAGTGGTTTCAACTGAAAATATTACACAGGTGTTTATGCACAAATGTTGTTTTAAAGGAGATAAGAATTGTTGAAAGTAATAACTGTAGTTTTTGCAGCACATCCAAAGATAGCATTGACCATATGTTTTGGAAATGTCACCATGTACAAGTTTTTTGGAATGCTCTCATTGGCTTAATGAAAGAAAATTGTTTGAATGCTGAAAATGTCCTTTTGACAGAAGTACTCGTACTATTTGGCTATGACAATACGATTGTGGGTGACACCATCTTTTACTTTATAATACTATTTGCGAAGTATTACATATACGTTTGTAAAATAAACAACACCGTGCCACAAATACAAGTATTCATAAACAAATTAAAATTTAGATACAAAATTGAGGAACATATTGCATATTTGAAATTAAACCACGCAGATTTTTTGACCAGATGGCTGGCATACAGACCATTGATGGATACTGTTTAACATTTATACCCTTTTCTCTTTCTTTTCTGTTCAAAAACAAGTTGCACTAATAGATTTAAAAGTGTAAGATGAAGTGTGTAAATGAACACTTTTTTGTGCATTATTAGAGGCCTGATTTCAATATTTTGGCCAAACCATAATGATGTGAAAACATCCCTGTCAGCATGATTTTTCTTAAATACACCCACCGCTCTTCTCTCTCTCTCTCTCTCTCTCTGTTGTATTAGATAATGTTTGCATGAATTTGTGAATTCACATTGTTTGGGGTGATTTCTTTCTTTCTTTATTTCTTTATGTACATACTGTCTTCCCTGTATATAAACATGTTGGAATGCAAATTAAAAAAAGGTTTAAAAAAAAAAAAAAAAAAAAAAAAACACTTTTCTTCCCACACAATTCAACCACAAATCAAACCTCCATATTCAGAAATCTGAGCAGTCAAAGGACAAATAAATGAAAATGTAGAAGGACAATACAACAGAAAATTGACACAAATCTCTCTCTCTCTCTCACTTGCTCGCTCGCTCGCCTCTCTCCCCCTCTTTCTCTCTCCACAATCTATCTCTCTATCTGTCTGTCTGTCTGTCCATCTATCTAACAGTCTATGGTTTAGTTGGGCACTTTCCTCTCAAAAGGCTCTGCAATAAATGTAATTCATAGTAATAAAATACAACACTTCTACAAAAAAAAAAAGGGGGGGGGGGGGAAGTAAAGATCTAAAACACCAACACACATCCATATATTTTTACATTTATTTACAAGCATAAACACACACATAAACAACATAAACCAAACTTTATCTGTGTCGTTCTAAGACTAAACCCCTTCATACTGCTTCCTGTCACTTGCATACATTTGCTTATGTACGAATGAGTGTTTCCCTTTGATATGCAGTGTGTGTGTGGTGTGTGTGTGTGTGTGTGTGTGTGTGTGTGTGTGTGTTTGTGTATGTGACACTGTGCGCCAGTATCTGTGTGTGTGTGTGTGTGTGTGTGGTGTGTGTGTGTGTGTGTGTGTGTGTGTGTGTGGTGTAAAGTCCGCGCGCGCATGCGCTACTGTGTGTGCATGCTTAGACATGCATATCTGTATCCCTCATGAATGCAAAAGATGAGTGTGTGTGTGTGCATGCATGTACTATTTTAGATATTAAAAGTGTTAACATTTGTAAAGTGCAAAACAGGCAATGTTGCAAGTATAGGCAGTATTGAAATTGTACTCATTATTACTGTTGTTATTATTATCATTATTATTATCATTTTTATTATTGTTGTTATTATCATCATCATCATTATTATCACTATCACCATATAAGCAAAATCAGAATACTCTTGACTGTTTCTTGTAATTCTTTTTACTTTTTCAAAATTCCTTCTTTCAAAAATCTATTTTTGAAACTGATTTTCTCTTTAATAAACTATGGGGAACGTCTAGTTGATTCCAAAAAATATTCAAACAGTAAAAGCATGCAAAAAACAATGGAGATGTGAGGAAAAAAAATAGAGAAATGGAAAATTCCCATTTGTTGACGTTTCTTCATATTTTTAACCCCATATTATAAGTTACACATGTATATTCAACAAACACGTCTCACACACATACACTCTTACTATTCACCTGTTGAAGTTGATGTCCAGCATAGGAGGTCTTTCAGCACTCCGGCACATGAGTGGCACGTCCAGCAGCTTGTGAGGCTCCTGTAACATGCACACCTCCATGCACACCTAGCTCTATGCCACAGCAGACCACAGCACACCTTGAACTACCCCACAGTTGATCAACACCCCTTTGGACATTGACCCCGCACTCCCCGATCCTTCCCACAAAAATTCTCCCCTCCCTTTCCAACACTTGGATTAATGGCACATCTTCCTCTTTATCAAACCATACTGACCTCCCAATAAAAGCTCCTTCCCTTTGCCAACAGTTGTCCCTTACTCTTGTCCCATCATCGCACTACACTATACTGTATGCTGTTACCCATTTTTGTATCAATTGACTAGGAAGACGGCAAAAACCAAACTGACCAATCAAACATATTCTCTCTCCATCTTTGGACTAGACAGCGCCCTTACAAGGCCATGAAACTGAATGCATCCTGAGTTATTAAGGTTTTCTCTTTAATAAATCTTAGTGCAAGTTCTGTCCAACAAAGACAAATTGTTTTTGATCTTGTTTTTTTTTTCCTTTTCTCCAAGATTGTAATGATCAAAAAAACAAACAAAATGCTTTAAATAATTTCACATCCATAATACTACAATCACCAAACACTCCATTGCTTTTTTTCTCAAAAACATTTACCTAATTTCTAATATTTAGAATGAA
>CM031613.1:15085587-15100984 GCA_018398815.1 Conus ventricosus
ATGTTGGCTAATATTTTGTTATTGAAGCAAAACACATCACACACACACACACACACACACATCACACACACACACACACACACACGCACATCTCATTCTTTTTTGGTCAATTATCATTTATAAATGCATTTGTTTGTGATGACTGCTATATATTCAGGCATATATAGTTCCAGAATAAACATGTTACATTCATCAAGTAGCCATATCAAAAAGCATTAATATATCTTGTTAAGAGTCAAACAGGCAAATCTCCATTAAAGCTCTCAAAACGTAACAACAACAACACACACACACGCACGCATGCACACACACACACATACGCACACACACACACACATGCACGCACATGCATTCACACACTCACATTCATGCACACACTGTACTCTCTCTCTCTCTCTCTTTCTCTTCATGCATGCAGTGATGTGGTGGTAGTTATGCTGGACTGCATGCATGTGTGCACCTGTGTGTGTGTTCATTTGCATGTTTGTGAATGTGCTTGAGTATGTGAGAGCAGTGTGTGGTAAAATCATTCTTTTGCTGCATGCTTTGGTAAATATTTCTTCAACGATCCCTTTGCAGTTGCATTTCCTTTGCGATTAACAACTTCACACTTAGAGTCTTACTAAATGATCCTTTTCCGGTTGCACTTTGTGATTCATTTATTCTTTCATTTTCAGTGTCTCATTTTTCTATCATTTTCAAAGTATTTTTAGCCCTTTTTTGTAACAGCATGGTGCAACAAAGCTGTTACCTTATCCATTTCACCCTTAAAATATCAACTCTCTCTCTCTCTCTCTCTCTCTCTCTCTCTCTCTCTCTCTCTCTCTCTCCTGTGAATCAGTGGTTGTAGCACTGCTTTCTTTCTCTGTCAATGGATTGACAAAGGAATCCTTCCAGCTTATGAACTGTTCACATTGTTTCTGTACCTTTTCTCAAGTTCAAGCTATGGTGCAACGTGTAGCTCAAACATGCATCCTGAATGCTGCTCCTGCATGATCTGAACAAGTTCTGTTTGCTTAAAAGAAATTTCGTGGGGTATCGCTGCTAATGCAGAATAATTTGATATAAGGTCAACAACCTATTTACTTGAACTCTGTTACTTGAACTCTGTTATTAAAACTATTTGATATGGGCAAAAATAGTACAGATGCAGGAAAGCATTTTAATCATCTTCGTTAATGCCATCATTGAATGAAAATACAATTAAACAGTGAGCTATTCATTGTACATATGGCATTTGAAAGGGGAAGTGTTTATGTCAGATGATAAATATCCAAACCGGGTACAGCTTAAATCTTGGTAAGTTATAAATGTTAGTGATAGCGCACCACCAAAAAACGTAGACAAACAAATCACAATACAAAACATGACACGTTTCAACCTCTTTGGTCTTCTTCAGGCAAGATACAAACCACCTGATTCAATGTCTATCTGGTGCTGAAGTGGATGAAAGTAAGTGATTGCTCGTTCATTTTCATTGTTCTGAGTGTTTTGTATCTTGCCTGAAGAAGACCTAAGAGGTCGAAACATGTCATGCTTTGTTTTGTGATTCATTTGTCTATGATTTTTGGTGGTGTGCTATCACTAACATTTTAAAGATTTTTTTTCATTTCCGCCTGCACGTTATAATGTTATTCACACATACTCACATATAAAATTCTACACAGCAGAAACAGACTGCACAGAATACACAGACGACGCAAAGCAGATGTGTAAATAGCCATTAAATCACACCACAAAACACACAGAGAAGAAAGGTTGCTGCAGCCAGATATAAACCATCCCTCTCTTGCTCTCCCCAGTAACACAACTTTGAAGGACATGAATTAAGCTTTTGATTTCATTAGAGAGATGGTCTCAAAAGCATACAATACCCACTTATAATTTTTTCAAGTGACATTTTCGTGTCATGTTCATAGCCTGTTTTGATTTGCTTATTGAGTATTGCCATCACTGCCAGGGTTTATGATGTCATTGCTGCTCCTGTTGTTGTTGCTGCTGTTGTTTGTGGTGTGTTTGCATTCTGTACAATATACATTTGTTTTCTTTTCGTTGTTTTGTTTCTCCAGTATCAGACTTCTCACGAACGGGGCATGAAGGAGTGTGTGTGTGTGAGTGTGTGTGTGTGTGTGTGGTGTGGGGGGGGGGGGGGGGGGGGGGGGTAGGGGGGGGGGGGTGGGGGGGAGGTATGAATAACCTAACCTAATGTAGTCTGTTTTATCCCAACTGCCTTCATTTTGTTTCCTTTTCTGATCACACACATGCATCAGTGTGTGTGTGTGTGTGTGTGTGTGTGTGTGTGTGTGTGTATGTGTGTATGTGTGTGTGTGTGTGTGTGTGTGTGTGTTGTGTGTGCGCACATGCATGTGTGTATGTGCGTGCATGCTGTCGTGCCCGTTGTAGTGCGACAGTGTGTGTGGGATCATGTGTTTTGTGTGTGTGTGTGTGTTGTGTGTGTGTGTGTGTGTGTGTGTGTGTGTGTGTGTGTGTGTGCGCGTGCGGGTGTGAGCGCGCGTGCGAGTCAGTATGCACTTGTTTGTAGATGCATGGTACTTATTGCAATATTCGTCTACTTATTGGTTTCATCCATGTTTTCTTAAACTTTCATGCGTTTGTAAGCATTTAGGGCTTATGATGTAAGATTAAGCACCATAAATAATCATTACTATTATTATTATCAGTAATTAATGCTCTGCATTGTTGTTAAACTGTTCCTGCATTCCACCTGAAAGGATGAGATCTAGCTACAACTGTTTGGGGCAGTGTCTATGTCTGTTTTCCATCAGGTCCAATGGAGGCATAGTTGTAAGAAGCTCGCTTTGTTTTATATTGTGTATCAAATGAACATGATTTAGGGACATTGTTTGCATTGTTTTCCATGATGTCTGATGGAGATGTGTTTGTAAGAAACTTATATTACTTTATATTGTGTACAAACTAAGCATTATTTTGCCCTCTGTTCAATGCTTTTATTTGTCTTTGGACCTGACAGACAATATTTTCCTTCCTTTGATGAAATGTGCATCATAAGAGTACCATGCTACCTCAACTCAAGTGTAAAACTTTTGTTATTACCTAAGCCTGAATAGGGAATATTCACATGTGAGGTAGAGAAAGTTCTGAAATACAAATAATCACACCAAGCTACAAATAGGAAAGAAAACATTCAAAGATAACAAAAAACATGCAAAAGATGAACTGTCAGTGTTAAAAATCTGTGCGAAAAATCCAGAATCAGCCAGTGAAAAACAGTCAGTTCAGAGACAAATATTGAAAAAAAAAAGAGAAAAGAACTTACATTTTCCTGTGTGGTAATTAAGAGAAACAAAAATCAAAGTAGCAATGTTACATGCAGACAACAGAGCCATGCTTAGATAAAACAAAACAAAACAAAAAACAGTGCAACTATAACAATATGTTAATAGAACTATCATCAAGATGACAATGATTTTTAGAATCTGAACAGGAAGTCAAAACAACAAGATGATCTTCAACAGCACGCCAGGTCCAAGAGTCCAGAAAGAAAGAAAGAACAGAGGTTTTCATCCTGAACACATCAAGATACATGATTCATGCTAATCACCACGTAATTTTTTCGTGCTTTTAAGTTTAGCTGGAAAGGAAAGGCATGAGATATGATAGGACGGCTCATGAAATGGTAAAGATGACAGAAAGTATCCATGACATTTACAAGGTTTGGAAGAAGTCCCAGTAATCAGTCAGTACTTACACCATGTCTAGCAGATTCCTGAAAACTTTGTTTCATTAATATCAACAAGAAAACAACAACAACAACAACAAAGACATGAAGAAAACCAGTTGAAAATAAGAAAGATTTGGATGTAGACATAAACAAAATATATCACGAAAATTCTGGCAAGATCAATAGTAATATACATATCTATACATATCTTCCAGTCGAGTGTCAACATTGCCAGAACCAGAAGCTTCCCTGGAGCAGACATTGGAAGTGACCACGAAATGGTCCTCATGACATTCGCACTCCGCCTCAAAAACAACAAAAAGAAAGGAAACATCAGGTTAAAGTTCAATCTGGAGAAGCTAAAAGACCCTAACATAAAGGAAGCATTTCAAGCAAATTTTGGAGGAAAATTTGCACCTCTACTTGTCCTGGCAAATGAAGACATCAACATAGAATCCTTCACCGACTCCTTCAACAAAGCTGTCACAGAAACAGCAGCAGAAGTGCTTGGTAAACATCGGCCGAAGAAGAATCCATGGGTCACCGACGAAATTCTGGAACTTTGTGACAAACGTCGTGAATTGAAAAACAAAAAGAACAACCCAGAAGGAAAAAGAGAGTACAATGATGTTAACAAGAAGGTTAAAACTGAGATGAAGGCAGCAATGGAAACTTGGATTGACAACCAGTGCCAAGAGATTGATAATAATTTGAAAAACAACAACAGCAAAGCAGCCTATAAAATTGTCAAGGACCTAACGGGAAAGAAACAAGCCAAGATAACAACGATCCATGACAAAAACGGTAAATGTCTCAACGATGATGAAAAGATACTACAACGATGGACAGAATACTGTTCTGAGCTTTACTCGCACAACGCTGAGGGAAATTCATCAATCCTTGTCGCGCCGGAACCAACAAATAACAGCAAGGATAATATAACACGTGATGAAATCATTAGAGCCTTATCATCAATGAAAGCAGGAAAATCGCCCGGTGTTGACAACATACCGGCAGAATTGATTAAGGCAGGAGGTGATCCAATGGTGGACATGTTACTTGCAATATGCAACAGAATCTGGGAAACCGGGGAATGGCCTACTCCCTGGACGCAGTCACTTATCATCACGCTACCAAAGAAAGGCAACCTACAGCAATGCCAAAATTATCGCACGATTAGCCTCATCAGCCACCCAAGCAAAGTTATGCTGAAAGTAATCCTAAAAGACTGAACCCACAAGCAGAAAAGATCATCGCTGAAGAACAGGCGGGGTTCAGGCCAGGACGAAGTACCATAGAACAAATATTCAACCTAAGAATACTGTGTGAGAAGTACAACCAATACCAACAACATCTGTACCACGTATTCATAGACTTCAAGAAGGCCTTCGACCGAGTGTGGCATGAAGCATTATGGGCAACAATGAAACTCTCCAACATCAATGCCAACCTCATTAGAACTATTGAAAGCCTCTACAATAAAGCCACCAGCGCCGTTTTCTTCGGTAACAACATAGGCGAGTGGTTCCGAACTACCGTTGGAGTGCGACAGGGCTGTCTACTCTCCCCCACACTTTTCAATGTCTTCCTTGAGAGAATTATGGCCGATGCGCCAGAAGACCATGAAGGAACTGTAAACATTGGAGGGAGAATCATCACCAACCTCCGTTTTGCCGACGACATAGATGGACTAGCTGGAAACGAACAAGAGCTAGTGCACCTGATCAACAGACTCAACAACACCTCTGCTGATTATGGCATGGAAATAAGTGCGGAAAAGACAAAGGTCATGACTAACAACCCAATCGGCTTTACCCAAGACATAACCATCAACAGCAAAAAGCTTGAACCAGTCAACACATTTAAGTACTTGGGGGCAACAATCTCAGATGAAGGATCAAGACCTGAAATCATCTCAAGAGTCGCTCAGACCACAGCTACGCTATCTAAGCTAACGCCTCTTTGGAGAAATAAAAACATCTCATCAGCTCAAAGATTAGACTGATGCGATCCTTAGTCATGGCGATATTCTTATATGCTTGTGAGTCATGGACGTTGAAATCAGACCTTGAGAAAAAGATCCAAACAATGGAAATGAGGTGCTTCAGACGACTCCTTGGCATCTCATACAGAGATCACATCAGCAATGTGGAAGTTAAAAAGCACATCGAGAATGAAATTGGTCCATATGTCGATCTCCTAACCTCAGTAAAAAGACGCAAACTGAAATGGTATGGACACATCACACGATCAACAGGCCTTGCCAAGACAATCATGCAGGGCACAGTACCAGGACAAAGGCGAAGAGGTCGACAAAGGAAAAGATGGGAGGATAACATCACGGAATGGACAGGCCTGCGGCTGAGAGACACATTGCGGAGGGCAGAGAACAGAGAGGAATGGAGAAGGATGGTTGTCACTGCTTCAGGGGTGCCCTACGGACCGACGTCTAAGGGACCAAGTCAAGTCAAGTCAAGTCACATGTATACACATATGCCTGCATACACACGTTTCTTCAACTTACTGATTTGATCTGACACAAAAACGGCCTATGCCATTTCATGAATGAAAATACAGTCCTTTTATTATGACAAACATCTTTCACCTTTAAGCCCATGAGAAATAACTCCAAAAACATCAGTCCCGCAGTCAATTTTCAACAGGAGCAGGTCAACAGGATTTGAATTCATAAGCAAATGACAGACTAGACAAACAGACCAATACACTCAGACAACAAAGAAGTAATCAACACTTACAAGGCACACACACAAAAAGAAAGGGTCACCTGCATAAATCAAATCCTGTGTTATGCTCAACATATTAACACAGAAAGCAGGAAACAAAAATACGCAATTGAAAAAAAAAATTACATCTAAAAAAGAAAGAACAAAACTCACAGCTTCATGCCATTACTGGATCTCCATACAATATGACAGTAAACGATGTCACACTCTCATCATTTTGTTTGCAAAAGAACAAATTTCCTACATGAATTCTGAATGAAAATGTACACCAATTCAAAGTATATGAAACTCAAATCCTTTCACCTAAAAAAAAGCAAGTTACATGTGATAAATTCAGTTATTCAATCAAACTATCCAGAATATACATTGAAACAAGTGAGGTATAGCATGACCAGGACAAACACAAACAGAAAGTTCATGTGAACAGGAGGAGGATGGGAGGATGGGGAAAGTGTTAAAAAGGAAGGTGGGGATTAAGGAACCCAAATGATACATGGTTCTGCCATCAAAATGATAAATAATTGTATGGTGTAAACATAGGGAAGGGGACTGGATATCAAACAATAGAAGCAATATGAACACAGAGCTGGGAGATTTAAGGCAAATCCATTTTATCAACGACAGTGCAAGGGGGATGCAGATTAACCCGTTGACTACCTGCAAGACAGATATACCCATCCTTACGACAGTTGTATCAACAGGTGCCTACAACCCCGATGTGTAACTTTTCTGGGTTTTCCAAGGTTTTCCCATAATCCACAATTAGAAACTACTTCATAACTGGATCTACATTCACTTATGAGCATTACTCCATCATGACAACAACAAAAATCATCATCACTCCACAATTTGGGGTTCTGTTCTTCACACTGAACGCTGTGCCAACTAGCAAACAAAACATGATAAAATGGCCGATGATTGTGTGGACAGCTTGGGCCCATGTCAGGCAAGAGAAAAAGGGAGATAAATCAATTTTGATTTGTACACTCAAGAGAAGTGCTTTGGGTCAGAGATGGCACAGACTTTGATTAAAAAAAAAAAGGAATTTATGTCAGAGTATCTGTTTGGATATAAGCAATGATGCCTCACTTTTTGAACAGGTGAACATTGTGAGAGCAAAAGACAGAGGGGAGGGGATGAACATGAAGGAGCTGAAAGATAATCTGTATAAACCACAGCTTTTAACACCCATCAACTTTTTTTGGTATAAAAACATGAATAGCATCAAAATTTTTGTGCCTGTAATTTTTACTATTTTCAATATAAAAAATGAGTACTTTGAAGTCCTTTTTAAAAACAAAATAATAAACACTCAAGCTTTCGAGTCTTAGACCCTTCATCAGGAAACACTAAACGGTAAACACAAGGGCAGTAAATTCTATTTTCCCTTAACAGTCTATGATAGAGATGTAACATCGGTTTGCTGGTCAGTGAACGGGTTAAACTGCAGAGTATGAATGGAGGAAAGGGTTTGGACATTACAGACTGAAACATAAGACCACAAATGTTGGAGGTTAAAGGCACCTTGTCGATGGTTTGTGTCCACTCGTAGAAGGTTTTTCTCATGTACTCATCCAGTGCCACCGACAGCTGCTGGAACTGGGATCGAACCTCCTCTCCAGTGCCAATAGATGGCAGAAAGAAGGCCCTGTCTATCAGCTAAACCCAACGACAAACATCGGTAAGAAAACATCATAGTAAGCCAAATTCCTTCTCAACAAGAATAGACAGTTTACGAATACTCTTGTTTTGACTTCACACAAAAATGTAAATTTGCAAGGAACAAAAATACTATAAAAGGATAAACAGTTTATGCTCTGAACACAAATGGTAATTAAGTTTTTTTTAAAGAAAAAACAGAGGTGACAGAATCATTTTTATCTCGCAAACCCAATGAAGAGTTCACATGAACAAAACTGTGTCAAATAATCCTTCACCTCTTCTTTTTTTTTTTTAAAGGATATTTATTACCAGGATTTGAACTTATTTCATAAATCAAAAATCACTCTTACAAAATGAAATAAACTGAGGTTTGCTCTCTCTCTCTCTCTTCCTCCCCCACCCCTCACTCTCTCTATCCCTCTCTCTCCCTCTCTGTCTCTCCCTCCCTCTCCTTTCTTTGTATGTTAAGAAGTCATATGCAAAATACATGCAACAGCATTGTTTTCCCAATCAAACTGTAAACACACCAGGAAAAGAAAGAATGAATATGATAAACTAATTCAATTTTCAAATTCTAGTCTTACTGCGCAAGCATGCGCATGTGCGCACGCACACACACACACACACACACACACACACACACACACACACACACACACACACAGAGGTATTAATCCCTTCACCTTCAATCTACCTCACTCTACCTAACTCCCCAAGTACACACACACTCTCCTGGCCCTATTTTACCTCCTCCTTCTCCCTATCTCACAGCTTTCTCTTCCCAGATTAACACTTAAGGACAATTGAAAGCATACATAAATATGTGAGTATCAAACCCAAGGGAGCGTAGTATGAAAGCAGCGCACCCACCATCATACTGCGCTCAATTCTCCGCTTCAATGTGCGTGCCCAGTGGGCCGCGCCAGAGTATTTGGGGTGTGATGGGTTTTTGGGCACTGCTTTCATGGTCAGCTCTTTCTTCACAGCGTTCAGTTCGTCGTTGAAGTGGCTGTACACATCCACTGTCTTCTTGTCAATTGTACGCCTCACCGCCTGGAAAGATAGCACAAAGATGTGAGAGAGAGAGAGAGAGAGAGTGGGAGGGAGGGAAGGAGGGAAGAAGAGAGAGAGAAGGAGAGAGACAGAAAGAGAGGGAGGGAGGGAGGGAGACAGAGGGGCAGGGGAAGACAGACAGAAAGAGGAGGGAGAAAGAAAAGGTGAGCGAGACAGAGATGGGGGGAGAGGGGAAGGAGTGAAAGAGAAGAGACTGAGAAACACAAAGAGAGAGAGAGAGACAGAAAGAGAGACAGACAGAGAGACAGACAGAGAGAGAGAAGTAAGAGAGAAGATGAGACAGTAAGAAAAGAGAGAGAGCGGGTAAGAGAGAAAGACGGAAAAGGGGGAGGGAGAAAAAAAAAAAGGGGGGGGGGGAGAAATGATGAAATGAGACAGGCAGACAAACAGAGACAGAAAGATTTCACTCCTTAATGACTTATTGAAAAAGCTCTGTGCAGCTGAATTTATTAACTTTATCGTTTTGAATGTTGCCTTCTATTTTGAAACTTTTCAACATACAGAAAAATATCCACAAAAGGAATCATTTTCTTGCCATATTTAAGCAGGAAAAAATGTCACATTTGTTTGTATTCAGAACAAAACAAATTACTGGCTGTTCAATTTCTACTGGTTTTCTATTCCCTGGCAGAATCTTTGAAGTCAGTCTGTTACAGCATTCTCGCCAGCTTTAAATTCCACTGATGTGGAGGAGAACCAAAGCCATGCAGTACAAAATAATAGACCTTTATTAACAACTGACGGAGGCACAATTCTTGACAGCCTGTGACCACACAAACTCAGCAATGAAGAGCTGTGGCTAGAAGCAGGACAGGAGCCAGTTACTACTGACAGATCCTGAGCAGGAAGGGGTGGGGGGGGGGGGGGGCTGGGTAGGTCACTTCCTTTAGAAGCCAGAGGTCCAGCATCATCCATCTGTCCTTGTCTGTCACAACGCACCAGAGCCACAGCCATGTTTCTCTGAACTAATTTGTGTCTAGAGATATATCGTTGTGGCTCTGGTATATGAACTGATTTAAAAACTTTGAAATAATACATATGGTGAGTGAGTGTGTGTTTTTTTTCTTTGATTTATTATTATCTATACCGTCTGTCTGAATTTGTTAACCTAATTAAGACTGAAATTGGAAATGAAATGAGGCAGGGAACAGTAAACAATAAACAAGTGGAGTAACTTTTGCTCCATAAGAAAACCTAACACAGAGTAACTTTATTCAAGACTGGCACAGCCTTTTAAACTTGAATTAAATCAGACAAATACATAGACGAACAATCTAATAGTGGGGGAAAAAACAAGTGCAGGCCAACAACTGAACTGTCTTCATAGTAATGATTTGGCAAAGATTTGGACTTAAGGAGGGGGGGGGGGGGGGGGGGGGGAGGGGGAGTTTGAAGATGGAGAAACTGGGAACATGAAATTAAGAAAATATATTACAGATATGAAAACTCTTCACTAGCTGCATAAGGGAACCATCGCAATCCCTTTTGAAGGCAGATATATTTGTATTGCCTGGTTTTGACCTGGTGCCTGCTGAGGAGAAGAAAGAGGAGGCAAGCCAGAAACAGGTGGAGAAAAGGCATTGAGGCAGAGCTGAAGAAGAAGGAAACCAGAGAAACAGAGGCACAGAGATACAACACAGACAGAAGTATGCCAGTGAAAAAGTTTCTCTCCTGGAGTTGAAGGGCCTCAGTCGGTAAGAATGTCATTTTCCGCTCCATCTCATAGGGTATTTTTTTTTACATGGTCTGTTTAGAATATTGTTGTCACCAGCTGTCAGCTCCATCTTACAGTCTGTTACCACATTGTCAACAGTTGTCAATTCCATCTTACAGTCTGTTACCACATTGTCAACAGTTGTCAATTCCATCTTACAGTCTGTAATCACATTGTCAACAGTTGTCAGCTCCATCTTACAGTCTGTTACCACATTGTCAACAGTTGTCAATTCCATCTTACAGTCTGTTACCACATTGTCAACAGTTGTCAATTCCATCTTACAGTCTGTTACCACATTGTCAACAGTTGTCAATTCCATCTTACAGTCTGTTACCACATTGTCAACAGTTGTCAATTCCATCTTACAGTCTGTTACCACATTGTCACCAGCTGTCAATTCCATCTTACAGTCTGTTACCACATTGTCAACAGTTGTCAATTCCATCTTACAGTCTGTTACCACATTGTCACCAGCTGTCAGCTCCATCTTACAGTCTGTTACCACATTGTCAACAGTTGTCAGCTCCATCTTACAGTCTGTTACCACATTGTCAACAGCTGTCAATTCCATCTTACAGTCTGTTACCACATTGTCAACAGCTGTCAGCTCCATCTTACAGTCTGTTACCACATTGTCAACAGTTGTCAATTCCATCTTACAGTCTGTTACCACATTGTCAACAGTTGTCAATTCCATCTTACAGTCTGTTACCACATTGTCAACAGTTGTCAACTCCATCTTACAGTCTGTTACCACATTGTCACCAGCTGTCAGCTCCATCTTACAGTCTGTTACCACATTGTCAACAGTTGTCAATTCCATCTTACAGTCTGTTACCACATTGTCAACAGTTGTCAATTCCATCTTACAGTCTGTTACCACATTGTCACCAGCTGTCAGCTCCATCTTACAGTCTGTTACCACATTGTCAACAGTTGTCAATTCCATCTTACAGTCTGTTACCACATTGTCAACAGTTGTCAATTCCATCTTACAGTCTGTTACCACATTGTCAACAGTTGTCAATTCCATCTTACAGTCTGTTATCACATTGTCAACAGTTGCCAATTCCATCTTACAGTCTGTTACCACATTGTCAACAGTTGTCAATTCCATCTTACAGTCTGTTAGTTTACCACATTGTCAACAGTTGTCAATTCCATCTTACAGTCTGTTACCACATTGTCAACAGTTGTCAATTCCATCTTACAGTCTGTTACCACATTGTCAACAGTTGTCAATTCCATCTTACAGTCTGTTACAACACTGTCACCAGCTGTCAGTTCTAGATTAAAATTTGTTACAACATTGTCACCAGCGGTCAACTCCATCTTACAGTCAGATGTAACATTGATACCATCTTTCAATTCCATGTTACAGTTTCTTACAACACTATCACCAGCTTTCAACTCCATCTTACAGTCTGTTGTAACACTGTCTCTAGCTGTCATGTCCATCTCAAATCTGTTACAATACTGTCACCAGCTTTTAACTCCATTCTGCAGTCTGTTACAACACTGCCAGCATCTCCATTCTGCAGTCTGTTACAACACTGTCAGCATCTCCATTCTGCTGTTTGTTACAACACTGTCAGCATCTCCATTCTGCAGTCTGTTACAACACTGTCAGCATCTCCATTCTACAGTCTGTTACAACACTGTCAACATCTCCATTCTGCAGTCTGTTACAACACTGTCAACATCTCCATTCTGCAGTCTGTTACAACACTGTCAGCATCTCCATTCTGCAGTCTGTCACAACACTGTCAGCATCTCCATTCTACAGTCTGTTACAACACTGTCAACAACTCCATTCTACAGTCTGTTACAACACTGTCAGCATCTCCATTCTACAGTCTGTCACAACACTGTCAGCATCTCCATTCTACAGTCTGTTACAACACTGTCAGCATCTCCATTCTACAGTCTGTTACAACACTGTCAGCAACTCCATTCTACAGTCTGTTACAACACTGTCAACAACTCCATTCTGCAGTCTGTTACAACACTGTCAACAACTCCATTCTGCTGTTTGTTACATTCTGGACAGCTGCCAGCTCTCTGAAACACAGTCCTGTTGTGAAGTCCCTGACTTCAATGCAGCTCATGGTCATCATCCTTGTCCTCACTGATCCTAATACGAAAAAAAAGAATAGAAAAAAAAAAATCAAGTTCTGTGGCCCTTCCCGCTTTGCTCTCATGGTGACCTCAGTTTCGATTTCTTCTCCACATCCAAATGAGTCATTTTTGCCCTCTGTACCTACCTCTCTGGAGCTCAGGTGCATGAAGACATCCAAGAGTTCCACCCTTGTTCCACAGTGGTTACGGTTTCAAAAGCTGAGGATATCACATTCTGCATCATCACCTCCAGGTCCTTCACCCTGCACGGAACCTGTCCAACAGGGGGAGGTGGACGGGAAGAGGAGGGGGTCATTCAGATCTCTTTTCTTTTTCATACAACTTTGCAACATGACTCAATACAAACATTAACATCTGTATCGCTGATGTGTCGCTACATTACTAGTTTATGAAACAGGCAGTCCATGATTCCAGTGCATATTTGATGAGGATGAATTCACACAAATCAAGGTTTGCATTCAGACTTTCCGTCACTTGAGCCCCTTTTCAAACGTTCTAGGAATAACACTAAAGAACACACGCTCCTCTCCAACACACACGATGAGGTCACAAACCTGTTATAATCATCGTGCCACGAGGTGGCCTTGACATCCAGAATGGTCTTCTTCACCGCTCGAAGGATGTTGAGGTTCTTCTCGAACTGGTTCTCGATCTCCAGGAGACCCCGGGCGATCTCTGGCCCTTTCTGGCCGCCAAAGTGCGGCATCTCCATCTTGGAGCCTTCCTCCTGTCGGGCGAAGTGCAGCTGGGCCTCGCACACCTGCACAGTCAGGTGAGAACGTTGTGAGGCTGGCGCCGACAGTGCATCAAAGGTGGGTCTGTGTTGGGGTAAGTGGCGTTGAGTTGTGTCGTGTGGTGTGGAAAAGTGCAGTGTAATGCGGCAGTGCAGTGCAGTGCTGTGTTGTGTCACAATTTCACTGCATTGTTCTGTTGGGAGGTGCAGTATTGTGCAGTACAGCATAGCATAATATAGTAAAGGATAGGATAGGATAGGATTGGATCGGATTGGATAGGATAGGATAGGATGGTATGTTATGGTATAGTATGGTACAGTATGGAATGGTATGGTATAGTATAGTTTAGAATAGTATAGTTTACTGTACTATAGTTTAGTGTAGCACAGTGTAGCATAGCACAGCATAGAATAGTATTGTACAGTATGGTGTAGTTTAGTCAAGAGAGATATAGTCTAGCATAGTATGGCATGGCATAGTATAGTAATTATAATGCAGTAATCTGCGTGAAGTTTAGTTCAGTCAAAAGTTGTCTAATCTGGAATAGCATGGTATGGTATAGTATAAAACAATATTCTGTGGCATGGAGTGACAATGTGTTACATGATGCACAATGCATAGCATAGCATAGCATAGCATAGTACAGCAAAGTATAGTATAGTGTAAAGTAACATAGTGTTGCATTGCATTGTATAGCATTTCACTGTGCTGTGTAATGCTACAAGGATTCATCTCAGCGTCCAACATTGGTTGCTGGATCGACTGCTCTTGAAAATGACCAAAATGTTTTCAATCAAAACTTGCAGAAACCACTGAAATGATTTCAGGAGCATGTCTGCAGCTTATTACTCACTGACAATATTTTCACCTCAGCACAGTGAAAACAGCTTAAACTGTTCAAGGGACCTTACTCTGACCAACTATTCCAAACCCATGCTGCCAAAGAGAAAATGAAGTTGTGGCTGAGCAGAGAATGCTCAGTTTTCAACTGCTTTGGACTGAAGGAAGTCAAGTTAGGTAGAAGTTCTCTATGACCGTACACTAAAACACAAAGAACAGTAAATGACTGCACAGCAACTGCAAATGTAAAATCCAGTCCATATCAACTCATCAAACAGAAAATAAGGTTCTTTTTTCTGTTTTCATTTATTTCAGTGCTGTATAATTCGCCACAAACAATCCACATCACTCTGTGTTTTTTTTTTGTCCTTTTTCTTTTGTTTGTTTTTCAAATGAAAGTACCTGAGTAGTTAAAAAGAAAATCTCATTCTGATACTTTGTCCTGCAGATTGCCAAAACATCCCGTAGATTTACCTTGAGAAAGGTAACGTGTAGTAAGCTTTCAAATTTTCAGATGTGCTTTATAATGTACTGTACTGCACTATCAATCCAACAGCAAGGTTGGCTGAAGACAGCCCTCAACAACCGGCCTGACCGACCCCTTTGTTCCCTGTTCATTCAGCTTGCGGACAGTCTCATCCCCTTCCCTGATCCTACATCACCCATCTTCCTTCTTCTGCTCTGTAAAGTGGATCAGACACTTCATCACAGAAAAAAAGAAAAGAAAAAGCATGGAGAACTTCCTTCCTTTTCCCTTAACTCGGTGACGAGTCACCAGAGAGCC